>CM043698.1:36110000-36650000 GCA_023935145.1 Bretschneidera sinensis
AGAGGCCAGAAATGGAGAACCAGAAAATACAGAGTCCCCTCAGTCCCCTCACTTTGTATCACCAGAAAATGAAGAGGTCGAAAATGGAGAACCAGAAAATGAACATGCAAATTTGAGAAATGAAGAACCTGGAAATGAAGAGGCAAGAAATGGAGAACCAGAAAATACAGAGTCCCCTCAGTTCCCTCACTCCTCAGTACCTGAAGGCCCTCCTCCTCCTGAGAATGTCCCTGAGGTAAATACTCCCACTGCACCTTTACATGCTAATATCCTATATTCTTCTTCTGGTTATATGTTGCCTCTTAGACATAATCGTGGGAAACCACCGAATAGATACTTTCCAGATGAGGAAGAAAGAAAGTCCAAGTACCCAATTGCAAATTATGTATCTACTTAAGGTCTGCCCGAACCTCTTAAGACTTTCACTTAAACACTATCCTCCTGCCATATTCCCAGTAACGTTGAGGAGGCGTTATCTGATCCAAAGTGGGCACAAGCAATGAAAGAAGAACTAGAAGCCTTGAAGAAAAATAATACCTGGAAGTTAGTCCCATTACCGGAAGGAAAAAAATAGTGGGGGTGCAAATGGGTGTTCTCTATAAAATACAAGGCTGACGGATCGATTGACCGATACAAAGCGAGATTTGTGGTGAAGGGTTTTACTCAAACGTATCGCATAGACTATTTAGAAACCTTTTCACCAGTAGCCAAACTGAATACTATTAGAGTCTTATTGTTTCTTGTAACAAATTTGGACTGGCCACTACATCAACTCGATGTGAAGAATGCTTTCCTTCACGGCGAAATTGACGAGGAGGTGTACATGGATATTCCGCTAAGATATACAGGATCAACTGAGACCAAAATTGTTTGTAAATTGGAGAAGGCATTATATGGACTAAAACAATCACCACGAGTATGGTTTGGCCAATTTAGTTCAGCTATAAGGAAGTTTGGCTATCGCCAAAGTAACTCTGACCATACTCTCTTCCTGAAACACCGACAAAGCAAGGTGACAGCATTAATAGTCTATGTGGATGATATAATAATTACGGGGGATGATGCCGATGAGTGCTCGAGGCTACAAGAACAATTGTTTACTGAGTTTGAAATGTAGAACTTAGGAGGGCTTAAGTATTTTATGGGAATAGAGGTGGTGAGGTCAGAAATGGGCATAATTCTCTCTCAATGGAAATATGTACTAAACTTATTGACGGAAGTAGGATTGCTAGAGTGTAAATCCTTGGACACACCGATTGTGCAGAACCATAGGCTTGGGGAATATTCGAACCTGGTGCCAGCCGATAAAGTGAGGTATCAAAGACTAGTGGGGAAACTCATTTACTTATCTCACACTCGCCTAGACATTGCTTATGCTGTAAGTGTAGTAAGCCAATTTATGCATAGTCCAAGTGAAGACTATGTGGGTGCCGTAATTCGAATCCTCCGCTATCTAAAGTCATCACCAGGAACTTATTCTGTGATAAGAAGGTTGCCATCGACATATCTCACAACCTAATTCAACACGATCGCAACAAGCATGTGGAGGTGGATAGACATTTCATCAAACATAACTTGGAAGAGAAGATCATTCAGTTCCCATTCGTTAAATCTGAAGATCAGTTGGCTGACATCCTTACCAAGGCAGTTTCCAGTAGAAGCTTTTATGACTCACTTGACAAGTTAGGCATTAGTGATCTTTATGCACCAACTTGAGGGGGAGTGTTGGCGTGAGTCATGTAATTAGCCAGCTATGGAAATCTTAGATTTAGGAATCCCTTCACTCAAGGGTCAAACATGATTATAGACGAAGAATAGCTTCCAAAAATAGTTTCTTGTATCTCTATATCTTGTACTCTGTTTTATGAAATAAACACACAGAACAATTACGTTTGACAAATTATAATGCTCTTATTGGTTTGACTTTCTTTGAATATCCTGGGATAAAAGCAGAACTTGCATTTGATCTAGATTCACTTTAGCCTTACCATATAATAGAGTAGTCACCATATTATCAAATGAATCAGAAAGCGAGGTAAGAAATAAAAAAAAAATCTTGTCTTCTTCCTCAATCTTAACATCAACTTTTCACAGTTGATTCACCATTCTGTTGAACATGTTTAGGTGTTCCATGAGATTCCTGCTTTCCGCCATCCTCAACCGGTACAATCGTCATTTCAGATGTAAGTTATTAGTTAAACTATTAGCCAGATAGAGGTTTCCAACTTTTCTCATATTGCAGGCACTGAATCTTCATCCATAACATTATTGATAATGTTATCAGCAATACAGAGTCAAATCATACTAATACACCTCAATTCCAACTCCCCACACTCATTGTCATTCATTTTCTCTGGTTTACCATCACAGCTCTTCACTAATCCATTTTTTTCACATCTCTTCATTTTCACATGAATATTTCCAACAATCTCCCCTTTTAAGTGTGAATCTCCATTGCTTCCCCTCGTCATCATACCTCTACAACTTTAAACTCGCACTATAATCAATGATTTCCAACAACGAGCTTTTATAGATTCTACCTTGCAAACCACACAAATTTCACCATGTGAACATCATTCACACATCACATAAGTCATTTTGTTTACATTATATGAATCCCTCAAGTTCCTTCTATTGTTCGATTATACCACCGAGAGCATTTCAGAATCAACCGCATTATTTTTCACGTCTAACTGAATGACTCTGATACCACTTAGTAGGCACGAGAACCCAAGTTGAAGAGAAAGACTTAGAGAGTCTAGCACTTGAAGGCCCAAATATATGATATTGAAGATCATATGAATCTAAAATCTTAAATTAATAGATTCTGATTTCATTGTCATATATCATTCCCTAATCTATTTTCTTCTAATATGAGATTGATTTTTTATATTTTTTTTATTCACACTTGAATATTACCTTTTCATATAGTACAAATTTTCCACATTCTTAAATGAATATTCTTCTTCCATTCCGGTATTCATCTAGAGTGGTGTTTTTGTCATATGTGCTTGTCAATGGATGCACACTTAAATGGTCCCACGGTTGCTTAGGTGGGAAAAAACGTTCCATCGGGTTCCTTTCAAGTTTCAACTTTCAAGCAAAAACTGATATTTGTAGGATTCTTCCTTTATTTGCTTGTACGTCTTCTATTCCCAATTTTAGGAAGTTTCTTCTTGGACGCAATTACAAATTTACCGACATTTAAATTTTATTAACTAGTAAATTATTTTTATTTTTATTTTTATCAAAAAATATGAAAAAGAATAAAACAATTTTTAATTTAAAATTTAAAATTCAATTCCAAGATCCAAGAGTTTCATAAAAGATTTTCTATAGAAAAAAATACGAATGAAAAATCCCATTAAATAAGGTTTATAAATTTAAAAAATAGTTAAAATTCTTAATCTCTCTATGTTTCTCTCATTTTGAAAATTTAGAATTCAGTAAATTACATTGAATTATCTTTTCAATTGGAATTTAAAATGCGTTTATTAATTAATGAAGGTTAATTTTCAATTATCCAATTAACCCATTCAAATCCTAATAAAAAAAATCCCATTTAGGCATACGAGGATATCCACAGGGAAAGTGAGCCGCCCACGAACGTTGGATTGCTCGTAGGTTACGTGTTCTTCTTAAGCTCTTGTGTGACCGACCACCATCACCCCACATATGACATGCCTATGTATGTTTCTCTTGTCATCGCATGTAATAATCCTATTTTCTCTTATTTTGAAATAAAGTTGATATCCGAACCGTTGAAACATGTATTCAAAATATACATTTTAAATAATTCATTGAAAAAATATTATTAAACTGTTCACAAGCTATCAATAAATCTTTCAAAACATAATTTTGAGTGATATTGATGATATATATTATTACACATAACATGTAACCAATTTTTTTTTTTGGAGGTGATGGATCTTTATTCTATAACATGATATTGTTTATGATTTTTCGTTGATTTTATTATGGAGTAATAATCAAAATTTGACGTGGTTGATATATTTTAAAATTACATCATGTTATTCTTTGCACGTTGAATTTATGAAAAGATATTAATATAAAACTAAATATGAATTTTTTTTTAATTATCACAAGGTTGAATCTATTGATTAATTTTCTTTTCTTTTCAAATTTAAAAAACGTACCAAACAAAATGACAGATCAAACCATGTTAGCCCATCGAGAAGATATTTTCAAAATTTTGAACTTTTTGTCATTAGAAGATTGGAAATCAGATTGGACGTATCCATCATGTCCTATTTTCAAAAGTGATTAGAACTAAACAAAACAAGAAAATGACAAGAAACTAATTCATATTTTAAATTATTCATGTGAGGCTTTAAATATGTAATTTCGAACATCGTTATTTGCTGTAAATATGACTATTTTAAATAATTAAATAAATTTACATAAACAATTAAAGCTATGCTTGGAGTAGAATTAAATTTTATTCAAAACGAAAATTATTTTGATCCGATTTAAATTTATTTAAATTTAATCTCAAACAACGTTTAAATATAAAATAATCTTCATCTTATAACTAATTAATACTACTAATCATTTCCCATTTTTGGACAGCTTAATCCTTCTTTGGATCTCCTTGTCCAGTTCTTCCATCCCCTTCACCTTTTCTACTTCCTGCAAAACCACATACAAACACTCAATTTACTATTGCCATTTAACATCTCATATTTTCTTTTTACGAAAAAAAAAGGGAATAAAAATGATTAGAGCTTGCCTTAGGTCCCAGGAACAAACCATATGGCACTCCATTAAATTTGTCTGAATGGTGAAGCTGTCAGAGAGAAGAAAAAAAGGAAAAAAAAAACTACATAAATGTTAGTAAGAGTAATAAAAAAGAAGTAAATGTGTGAATGCATGGGACTGTGGAATTACTCGGTGGGCTGCAGCGACTTTCCTCAAATAAGGGACATGTTCAATGGGACCCACAGAAAATCGACGGTGGACAAGACCATCGTGGACAAGCATGTACGCCATCCCAAACACTGTAATCCCTAAACCCTGAAAGATTAAAATAAAAGAGTCACGTACTTGGTCAAAGTAAACGTTTTGTTGAGAGATTTTGGTTTAGATCGAATTTAAAATTATTAATATTTTAATTTTATTAAAATAAGTTATTGATAATTTTAATTTTTTTATTGATAATGTTTTAAGTTAGACGTAACCAAACATTTTTGTTTTTTTTAGATCGACCAAGTCACGTGGAGTCGCTCTGGGTTGCGTTAACAAATAAATAATTGCATAGTGCCAAATCACAACTTTGAAAACGACATCGTCTAGAGAAAGAACTCACAGCACCGAAACAGAGTCCAGGAACAAGCCCGTTGTTGAAGAAACCATAAGAAAGCAGAGATATTGCTGGAACTGCATTGATTATTGCAAATACATCATTCAGCTCAAAAGGGCCATCTCTTGGTTTGTGATGAGACTGCAAGAAAGAATAATCATTCTGGGTTAGCTTAATTATCTCAACAAAAACAGCTTAAATTTGAAAAAATGTATATTGATAAACACGTAATTACGAGTCTAAATCCAACCTCATGCATGTGCCAGAGCGAAGCATGCCACAATGCTCTGTGTGCCCATCTTGCCCAAAACTCCATCCCCACCTGCAATTCGAAGGACACCCAAAAATAGGGAAAAAAATATTCAAATTCAAATTTAAGGAACACCCATGTAATTAAAATTCTTAATTTAATTATATATAAATGTTACTGTTCAAAAATTTAAACTTACAGCAGCACCAAAAGAGAGAGCAAATGTACCAAACATTTCCAAAACTGGAAATTCTCCACCCTGCTTAGTTTTAAAAAAAAAAAAACAACTCAAAAGATTATTAATTACTCCACTTAATCAAACGGGTATGAGAAAAAGAGTTTAATTTATACCTCCATTTGCCATGAAAATCTGTAATAAACAGCCATGATAGCCATTGAAGTGATGCCAAGAGTAGACATGGTTGCAGCAATTAAGTACGTTTGCCTCTCTGCTTCTTTTCTTGCTAATCTCTCTGCCAAACGCGAGGCAGCCATTTGTTTCTTTAAATCACTAGAAATCTTGACTGCATCATCTAAACCAACTTCAGTTTCATGCACAATTCTCTCTTCCATAACAAAGCATATGTTCAGTTTCTTCTTTTTCCTGGAACAGACTCCCTTCCTCTGCAAATGGGTCGCTAAAGTAAACGACGAAAAAGGGATTGATATCGAAATCGGTTCTGGTTTCAACAAAGTACTTCGATCAATATTACCCTGTATCGCAGTGCTTGAAATGGCCATGGACTCTACAAGAAGAGTCCAATTAGTATGCCACAGTGAAGCAAAGAAACTCAAATCTTGAGAAGGAGGAGAGAGAAGGTTGCAGTTGTAGGAAAAACAGGGGATTCAATGAAGAGAAAACCACGGTGAGATGTAAGGGGACGGAAAAACTTTTTGTGTTCTCTTTTTGTTTTGTTTGTTTTAAGTTTCTGTTATGTGCCAATGCCATCTCTTTGACGGTTTTAAGTTTCTGTCTTATGCGGTCATGTTCTTTGAAACACAAACGAAATAACAATTGTTTTTTTTAATGTTTGAATTTACTGAAATGCCCCTTCCTGTTTCTGGACCAACAAGGCGTGTAAAGACTTTAAAGGGTGAGCCCGGTTAGGTTTAGTTACCGAATCTTTCCGTTTAAAAATTGAAATAAATATAAAATTTATAGTGAGATTAAATATTATATTAATATTTTTAAATTTAAATATTATATATTTAATTATATAACATTCAATTTCATTGTAAATTTAACTCTATTTTAATTTTTAAATAAATCGAATCATGATATTTAATTGCCACATACTGATTAAAAATATATATACATGTAGACTTATAAGTCCTATGGAAAAAAAGAAAGAGAATTATAAGTCTTGTCCAAATAATCAAGGCCCATTCTCTCAGTCAAAGCCTAAAAAGCAAAAATGATTTCCTTGGGCCCTTGACTGGATAGTCCAAGGCCTTGAAAACAGTTGACTGGGCTACATTTACTTGTCTACGGTCTCCCAAAGAGAGGTCCACAGTACTCCTAAACTAGGAAATTCTAAACGCTATACGTTGTTGATGGAGTTGGTTTTCCAAATTGGCCGCTTTCTCCCTGGCGATGATCAATAGAGAGATTGATGTTCAAAGCCAATTCTATGGCATCACGCCTTTCTATTAGATTTTCTGATAAAAAACAAAGACTTCTCTGTATAATCAATAATAGCCCAATTGATTAGGCTTAAAAAATAAAATGAGAGTGAAGTAAAATTAATGTTATAAAAATTGAGTTTGAGGGTCAATAAAAAAAACATTTTGGAGGATTAGATGTTGGTAAAATATGTTGTTTCATACCCAATAGAAAAAGAACAGAATTGTCAAATTTAAGATGATGTTTACATTTCTTTCCATTGAGTATGAGATATATTTTACCAATAAAAGTATCATTGTCCCATTCCCTCAATCTATCTCAAACTTTATCATGTTTGGTTTGTATAATATAAAGAATAAGATTGAGAATATAATAGAATTAATACTATAAAATGAAACTTGAGAGAGTTTGAGAGTGAGATAATGGTATTTTATTGGTAAATTATGTAATCTCATTTCCAACGAAAAAGAATAGGAATACCATTTTAAATTTGATAATCCAACCTATTACTTTACATGATTCGACATATTTTATTAATAAAAAATACAAACAATTCACCCCGAACCCCTCAAGCTTCAATATATAATATTAATTTCATGTTATTCCCATTCCCGTTATTTGTGCGAATAAAACGGAACTTTAGAGTGTTAATTTTATTCTATTCTATTTTTACTTTGTTTTGCAAACTAAATCGATGGTGATAAACTAAATAATATTTATATATTATATAAGTATATTTTTGATACTAAGTTAATTCGTAATATCATTTTATTATTGTTTTTTTATGCAATAATTTAATTACTAAAGAGTAAGTGATTAAATCTTCCTCGTCAAATATTCTTTCTCAATCTGAAGTTAAAGTAAAAGTGAGATTTGATATATTATCTTGATATTATAATCACCAAAACTTAAAAAACTTTACTAAAGCTAGTAGACATACAATTTGCCCCCTTCTCAATTGGGTATATCACATTCTATGATTATTTCCATTGCTTTCATAGTTCAAGGAAAGTTTCCATATAAGTTTGTACCTACAAAATTCACTGCAACCTTATTATTGGATTTGGCTGAGGTGGGCTCCAAATAACGTTGGATATATAGGATCCCATCTTTTACTTTTAAATGTTGGCATGTTCGGTAAAGAGGGTGCATACATCTGTACCTCTCACATGCACATATCTCTATCATCATCATGGCATGTATACCCTTTTTAAGTTAGATCCTCTCAAGATCCATTATCTGAGTATCTCTATAACTTTCATTACCATATATATTCTCACCCTCCAGATTCCAGCATTTAATTATTTCTTTTTTTAAGGGTAAAACCAAAGAATTCTATTGAAATAACAAACCAGGCAACATTGCCAAAAAACACTATATACATAGAAGGCTTGAAGCCTTGCCCAACTATTCTGACAAAGAATCAAACACCTGGAAGACAGGATCAAAACCCAGCCCACCTAATTTGCAACCAAAGAAAGAACATCCCAACCAAGATCCTCAAACAACAAAGCCATATATCAGTAGATCACTTACTAGCCAAACCCAATAACAAAAAACTCAGTAGATCATAGGCCATAGCTGCACGCACATTAACAAAGCTCATACTGGCAACCTGACTCATGACATTCAAACCATTACTTAAGACGAAAAGGCAGTAGAGAACTTTCCACACACAGGTGGAGTGCAGCAGCTTCCATCCACAGAGAAAAGAAATCATTGCTTCACAAAATCAGACGAATCCCAAATTACATCCGTCGCAACATAAGCAAGCCCACCCGTCTTAGAATCAATCCGAACCGACCAAAATTAACAGCCCCCTAAGTATCAGCTTTAATACTTGATGATTTGCAATATGCTTGTTAACTCATCAAAGCAAAAGTAACTCGAAGGAAAAGCGACCAAAAATCGATTTGGAAGCAAAGTAACTGCGAAGTATGGAATTAAATTGATTTTGTGTATACGTGAGTGTGGATAAAATAACAGAGACTTTACAGAATAATCACAAAGTCGCTGATTCTAAATCCCACATCCACAGCCAAGTCACGATATTTTTTTTTGCGATTTCGTTAGGCCGGGCATAACTGATGCCTTTGACTCGTTCGGAAAAGTAAATCTAATATAACGTGTGCAAGCTGAACGTGATACTACTTTATTATTGAATAAAAAATAATCCCACATTAAAAAGTAATAGCAATTTGAAGAGTCAAATTCAGAAATAAATCACAGAGCATTGGGGATTAACACTTATAAATATGAAGTGGATCGAAAAGATTAATTGGCTTTAGCCACAATTACTACCCAAAGTGAGTAAGGGTTTTAGCACAAGGTGATGAGAAGGACTTACCAAAGTGAGTGAGGCTTTGCCCAAAAAGGAGCATAACCCAAAGGGGAGCTTGGCGTAACAAGGAGTGGAGCTTTGGATCAATCAGTCTCAAGCTTTAGCTTTTTGTAACAAAAACTAGGGTTTTATTTTTATTTTTATTATTATTCTTGGAGAGAAATAGAAATTTGATTGTATTTTTGTTAAATGGTCAGAGTGAGGGTGCGAGTTTATTCAAGTTTTATCATCCAAAACTTGTAATTTGTGGTAGTTTATGTGAAGTAGCCATTTGAGGCAGAACAATATTAAAATTTTGGTGTTCAATTTTTACTTTTTTATATATTATTGTTTGAATTATTGCTTTATATCTTTTTTTAGAATTAAGGAGTTAAATTCTCAATAAGTGGATCGTTTGATGGATTTTTTTATGTAAATATCTCAACAGATTTTTTTTATAATAAAATCCCAACAAATTTTGATTGCATAAATAATGAATATGTGAAATTAGGTCAAACATTAAAAAAAAAAAAATAGTGTGAAAAAAAATCAAAAACTGAAAATAGATGGTAAAAATTTGATTTTTTTATCAACTTTTTTAAACACAATTTCAGTCAAACATTAAACAACTCTTAGATCTAACATTAATTTTTTCAAAAAATATTTTAAAATGCTTTCAAAAGCTAAAACTACAGTTGAATGAGAAAGTTAAGAATTTCTGTTCCTCTACTGATAAGGTGAATATGAGTACCAAAAATAACAAATTTTGTTTGTTGTGTAAAGGACACATGAGGATTGAATCCTATATATAGTCAATTGATTGGGGGGTATAGACTTATAGCTAGTTAGGATATTGGAGGAGGGTTACCCCACAGTAGTGTCCGTAACCTAGGAGGCTAAGACCCAAAAAGAAGAAGAAAAAAAAATGCTTTTGTTAGTTGGAAAATACTGTTAAAAAGAAAAATCATAATGCTACATTAAACTGATTAAGGTGCAATGCAGCATTGAAGTCATTATATCGTTGAATTGAGCCACTGTCAAACCACACTTGCCCTAAAAGAACAAAAAAACATAATGTTCTTCTACCTGCCTTTATATAAAAGCCCATTTCTGTGAACTCCCACTCAATTATAGTTATTATAGATGCGTATGAGATTTGCTTTTTAAAGGAAAAAAAAATTATCTTAACATGAATTTTTTGTTTTAAATTGAGATTAAAGCAATCCTAAGATGTCTTAATTATTATCAGAATAAAGTATTAAGTGTCAGTATGATTTACGGATAGATCACAATGGGATAGGTTATAATTAATATGAGATAGGATAAAAGAGCATTAAAGTGGTAATATCTTAATATTATGTTTGGTTCACGAGGTTACTGGATTACGATTAACGTGTGATAAGAAGTTTATGTACCAAAACACCTTAACACTAATAATCTTTAATTTTTTCACAAACCCTAAAATTTAATTATTATTATAATAATTAAATTATTAATATTAAATTATTATTTTATCATCATAATTATAAATACATATTATTATAATTAATAATCATAATAATTATTATTACCATTATCATTATAATATTATTATAATTATAAGAATAATATTATTGTCGGTAAAATTATAATAATATTATTATCATCATTAAAAATTTATTAAGTTTATTATCATAATAATAATAGTAATAATAATAATAATAATAATAATGTTATTTTATTATAATTCCTATTAATATATTAATATATAATATTTATTGCTAAATTATTATTTTTACCATCATAATTATAATAATCATTATTCTAATTACCAAAATGATATTTTTTATAATTATAATTATAGTTTATTAAAAATAATAAAAATTATTATCATAATAATTGATATTGTTGATATAATTATTACTATTTTAATAATTATTTTTATTATAATAATATTATTATATTTATTAAAACAATTATTTCTATTATTATTATTATTCAAGGGTAAAAATGGTAAAAGAAAAAAATTTAGTCTCACATGCATAGGATAGATTCTATCTCGTTGAGGGAGGTGGAACAAAAAAGGTAGGATTAAGGCTAATTTTATCAATTTTAATCTCACATAAATAATAAATCCCTCAAACCAAATGAGGGATGACTATTCATATAAGATTAAATTAGTCAAATCCCACCTTAATCCTACTAACCAAATAGTCCTTAAGTCCTTATCATCATGATTCACTTTTAATTGTTGTATTCCAAATCATATCGATATGACAATGAAAGCATTTCATATTATTAACCAGTTGTTTTGGTGATACAACTCTTTAGCCAATTGAAGAACATGACCAAATATTGAAATTGCTTCTTAGGTAGGTTTTATTTTTTTAAAAAAAAGTTATTGAAATTTGTATATAACGTTGTAATTAAACTATTTGTTGAGGTTCACATGTAAATGAATAATTAAAGTTTCACAAGTACTTAAATATGATGATTAATTTTGTCGAAAATTCATATAAGCCTACGATTGGAGGTTTAATTGATTAAATACCATTTTTTTTTGTTTTTGAAGTTTGATCGCTTACTCATTTTTATTCGTGAAATTTAAATTTAAGCAATGTTTTCTTTACATTTTAATATAAGTTAGCTTTTAGGTTGGTCAGATCAGAGTTTATGATGGACTTTAGGTAAAGTTATTGACATGCATATGATTACGATTAAGAAATTAAAATGGTTCTTAAATTAAAAAAGAAATTACTTAAACTAAAAGTTTAAAAATAAAATTGAATAAGTAGTCTAACCTTAAAAACAAAAAATAGTATTTAACTTATTATTTCAAATTATGCTTGAAATTTTCAAGAGGATGGATCAAAACCAATTGCATAAAAATAAGTATGAGATGATAAAAAAAAATTAAAAAATAAAGTATTATTTCAAAAGGGCTTATCATTTGATGTCTTTTTAGCTATACCTATGGTATCCTTTCAAAGGCCAGTTCAATATTGCTGAGGTTTAGTCCTACTTGGTGGCTTTTCAACCTGCTCAAGATTTATAATTGGCATTTATTTTTATTAAATAAATATAATTATCACACATATATTGTTGGTCACTAAAAGTGTTTGAAGAGCTTAAGATGCTGCATATAATTAGAGTATGTTTAGAAAATCTTTGAACAGCTTAATTAATTAATGTTAAAATGTATATGAACTTGTTGGTTCATTTTTTATTAAATTAAGTTTTTATAATCGATCGATAATAATTATTCAGTCGTAACTTTTAAAAAAATATTTTTCCCAATAGGCTTGCTAGATAGTCAAAATATTCAACCGTATTAACATTTCGTTTTGAGTAATAACATGTGCAAAATATATGTTATCTAGGTATTATTTTATAAAAAAACTTGAAGGTCTTCATATAAAAAACTTCATCTAAGGTTTTTGTTTTTACATCAATAAAATTTGTTTCTGCTTTTTTTTTAAAAATAAAAAAATCATTAATTGAAAGGATCCCCTGGGCCTACAAGTTCCCTTCCAACCGAACTATTTCTGCATGAATTAAAACCATTTTGCTTCCTTCCTTTTACTTTTTTGGATGAGTGCAATAAGTGATGGGTCCAAAATTGTAACATTAGGACAACCTGACCATTATTATTTCCCTTTACATTTTTGCTAGCTGTTGAACTCGCTAACTAATTAATTAATTAGAGCATATATCTTGATTTAACCTCATGTTTAAACATATTTTTTTTATTAAAAATTGACATGGCGTGGACCCAAGCCACGTGACGTGACGTAATCCTATCGTGATCTATTCTTTAAAAATAAATAATAAATAATCGTATCGTAATCATTGATGACCTATATATCATAGGTTACAGTAGTACACCCAAATCTAAAATGCAATATTTTTCTTGTACTTCCTTTTTCTGTGGTGAGGTATAATCACCTTTAGTACGATGAGTTCAATCAGTCGATAAGATTGAAAGTTGCATTGTCACCACACCCCCAATGTTTATCACTTAATTATTAAGTAACAAAGCAATCTCCTATCAAGAAAAATTAAGGAGTCGATTGCTTGTAAACAGTATTGAAGTAAACACCACAAGTTAATTATGATTAACATGAAGTATCACTTTTCATCTCAGAGGATTAATTGTTTATTTAATTTCATTTATAAAATTTTAATATAAAAATATTTTTTTTATAATTTTAATTTTATTATTGCCATTGCATTTTTCGTTTGAAATTAAACAAATTGTTTTGTTTCAAGTAAAATATTAAGTATTGAAGGCTTTAATTTTAATAAGGTCAGTTTTCAAATTTGCTAAGTTACAGAATGGTGAAAAAATAAAATGTGATTACAGTAACGAAATTGGATTGGATTTAAACTACAAAAGATATATTGTTTAAATTTAAGCAAATATTGCTCTACATGGCTGACTGAGCCCCACTGATTTAGACATTTAACCAACTTAATTCTCCATTTAGCAAAGCGACAGTTGTAGAGTCATTTGTGATATCTTGCATGTCATATTGATAATACATACAGCCATGAGAATATAAATAAACAATCCGAACTCAATTATTTATTGTATGCAAACAGTGTTAGGAAAGGATAGCCCAATTAATTTTAAAGTCAGATTTAAGACTTGAAGAGTCTATCAAGAAAATGACCAAACATATAATGTTTGAACCATTTAAGTCAATAATTTGTTTCCTTTTAAAATAATAGGAAATGGGATTGAACTCAAATATATTATTTAAAGATCCATTAAGTTAAGAGGTTTTATTAATGGGTTCAGAATATATATATATATATATATATATATATATATATATATATATATGGTTTGCTAATTTACCTTACTATAGGAATAAGTTAACAATATACTCCAAGCTTTGTGGACCAAGATGTTGTTAATAATTAAAATTTTAATAACACAAATATGAAGTCAATAGAGTAATTCAATAAATATACATTTTTATTTTTCACCTTTGTGGGTTTTTTTTTTTGCTATATCGGGTCAACTGATAGTTAGAAAGCGTACCTTTAATACCATTAGAAAACTCTCGTCGAGATCTATAAAATGATATTCGGAAACACAACCCTCGTGTTGCCGGTCACCTTGATAGGGTGTTTTTTAGATCTAGCATTTTTCGATAATTTTTACCATAAAGTAACACTTCCACTAAGTTGAAATTGAATTTTCGACATATATTTAAAATTTGATGGTAAACAACATTCGAAAATAGCCAAAGTGAATCACACTCTCTGAAAGACTCTAGAACCCGCGAGAGAGTTTCGTCCCTACATTTTGAATTTTTGAATTTTCTAATTATATTTTATAAAATTACAAAAATGTTCATATTTTAATCTTACATAAACAGGGGTATTATAGCTTACAAAGGTTAAGACACAATGCTAATCTTCCTCTGTTAACAAACCTCTCTCTAAATGTATACATCTTTCACTTATTCACTGTTCTTTTTTATTTAGTTACATTTACATGTGAACCTTAACAAACAATTAATTGTGGAGATTAATCAAATTGTTTGCTCCGTAGTACAAATTACATCTTGAATTATCAATATTTTGCAACCTAATAGTGTAGGCATTGAGGTCATTCATTTTGGCATTAGAAGATTATCTTTGAAATCTTGTGGAATAAATCATTCTGTTAATCAATAACGAAGAGTATCTTTAGAACAAATGAAATTTATAAATTCTAAAGAACTTATTTGTATTTCCATATTTATTTATATTTGTAAAGATAAATAAATATAAACATAAAAATTTATTTTAATTTATTTCTGAATAAATTATTTTTTAATTCATTTTAAAACAAAATAAATTTTATTTTCATTTAATTGCAGATGAAGTATAAATAATTTTGTATCCATAATAGTACTACATTTTATTGCAATGCAACCCATCCAATGTTATGATTAATGTAACATCACAAACCCATCACCTAAAATGAAATAATATCATACAAATCACAAATTAAAGTTAAATCCTGATTCATTGGAAAGCTTGAAGAACATCACATTCGTACCTATGGTAATAAGTTCGTAGTGTCGAGTATGATATCATTTATAACATCATAAACCTATCACCTAAAAATGCAAATTAAAATTACTTTTGAAACCATTAGAAAGAGAAAACAAAATAATTTTTTATTGTATGTAAAATGGGTTGTCACCGAAATTATTATTGCAATCTTTTGCTTGGTATGACAAAAGCATGTCATAACCTTAATTTTCACTGTTAACGACATAAAAAATTAAAAATATCCTGCAATTAAATTATTTGAAGCTTTGTTAAAGATAATACCAAACAATTAACAACAAAAGAAGAAGAAGATAATACCATACATGCATACATATCAAGCTGATTAATGAAACCATAAGATACCCTTTTGTAGCATAGAAACTTTTAACCATTGTTATCAGCATCCAAACAAAGCATACACAAATGGACATCCATCCATCCATCCATACATACATACATACATACATATATACCCTTAAGCACACTACATAATTACCAACTAGGGTTCACTCCTTTTCTTCCTATAAATAGTAATTACTCAGAAAATTAATTAGATCTAATTAAGTAGCTAAGCAAAGCAAATATGAGTAGAGGAGGGAGCTATGGTGGTGGGCAGAGTTCATTAGGCTACCTCTTTGGGTCTGCAGAAGAGGAACCACGTGCACCTCCTGCCGCCCAGACGGCTTACACACCACCATATGGTATAGATACCAACACAGAGAAGCAGCCCCCGGAAAATCCTTCTAATTCCAACAAACAAAAAAATGTCTCCAACAATAACAACTATCATAGAGCTAAAGGCCAGAACTCAGGAAACTTCATTACTGTAAGTTTGTCCTCAATTTTTTTTTTCTGGATGATTAAAATTTATTTTTGAAAATTTATTCAAGAAAACACACCCAGATGGGATTCTTTTTAACATAACAATTAATAGCACATGCATGTGATAATTCAGGATCGTCCGACGACAAAGGTCAAATCAGTTCCTGGTGGAGATTCATCTCTTGGTTACTTGTTTGGAGATAAGTGATAATTACTCATGATCTACCCTTTAATAAAGGATTAAGCATATGCAGCTAGCTAGCTAGCTATGTGGGTCTTAAATACTAACATATGTTAAAATAAGGGGTTTTAGTTCCCATCAGTGTTGGATCTGCAAGGGTTTTTTTTCTTCTTCTTCTTTTTTGTATTATATAGTTATATATGGTGTTTAATTTTCATATACATATGTGAAAATGGCTTTGAGTCATGATGCAAATTAGGTCAGGCCATGTATGGTTTAATGTAATTTTTTTTGGATTAATGGTTAATTAACTAATGTATTTGATGATTGTCTCTATCAATGTTCAAACTAGGGCTACCAGTTACTATTAATCTGTGTGAATTTTCAGATAGTTTATTGAAGCAATAATGATTAGGACTGTCTTTAGATTTTTCATGTCCAAATTTGGAAACAGCTGACAGTAGTGTACTTTTTTTGTATGATATATTATCAATAATGTCTCAGAGAGATTTGTTTATAGATCTATGTATTGATCGATGATGAAGTTTGTTGTTTTAATATTCATGGCCTTGGAAAGTGGAAACATAAACCAATTAACAATTTCCCATTTGATGTTGAGCTACATCTAAAGAAACATAAATTAAAACTGAATTGGTACTTGTCTCTTCTTTATTTTCTTATTAAAATTTATTTCTTTACTTAAAATCTAGCTAAAAGCATTGCTGGAAAGGAAAAGCTAAAAGACCTTTCCATTGTGTTTTCATTAATTTTGTACCTCTATCTTATTCACTGTCTCAAACACTGGATCACTACTTTTTCTTTATGTTTTCCTATAGTAGAACATATATTTTTTTTTAAAAGAAACTAAAAAAATTCATGATGTGAATTAAGGTAATAATATGTGTGTATATACAGAGGTTTTTACCTGTTATGTTGATATTGGTTGCATATTCTAGCTGCAAGAACTTTTTTGAGCTTCTATATATATATATATATATATATATATATATATATATATATATATATATATATTATCCCATATTAATGATAATTTTCAATTGTATGTTTGCATGATGTTGTTTCTTTACGGTACTTCAAATTCTCCATTAACTATAGTCTTTACATTGAACTTCTGATGATAAAATTAATTTGTAATCCTGCATTAAAACTTGGGTGATCATGGTTGGAAATAAAGCTTGATTTGGCCATTAGTATAAAGTCTTGTGACTTGGTCCATTATGTGTTGATGTTTGGGGCCAATTACCATATGAGCTTTCTCGTAATACATCTTGGTCATTCATGTTCTAAGAAGTCTCGTGTCTAGAAGATATTGTACTAAAAAATCTTTTATGTACGTAGTAGTGTTAGTTGGTACATGAGATAATATGAGTAGATGGTATCGTGATAGTAGGTAGTTAGGAGTTGGGAGCTAGGTGGAGTTAATTCGTAGTAAATTTGAGGAAGTTAGAAGCCTTAATTACTTTAGGGATATATAAAAGGATGAAGTAAGACTATTGTAATCAAACCAAGTAAAATACCAATTCAAGTAATTAAGAACTGAATCAATACAAGTCTTCTAGCTCTACAACATTTTTGTAATCATCTTCTACAAAACACTAGAAACCATTCTCTAATTCTAATAGTCTTTATAAGACAAAAATGAAAACCTTACGGTTTACAACCATATATATTTTGATGAACAAGAAGCTAAATTTAATGAAAACCAACATAGTTAGCAAATATACGGATGGATAACACATAAATTACTCTATAGTACACATTCCTATAGATGTTTTAAGCCCTAATTGATATGGCTTGGAATATAGGAGTACTGAGAAAATTACTAACGCTCACACTCACCTTGAAAACCAATATGCAATATGGAACTTTTGCTTGGAATATGCTAGCACTAATTAAGAAAATTTTAAGCCCTAATTCATGACATGGCTTGGAGGGTTTTAACAGTTCCTTTTCTGTGCTGGTAGCAATCTGCAAAACTTGCATGTGTTTTTATTTTTATCTGAAATACTTTTCTTAAAATTACTAAAACTATGTTTGTTTGTATAAAATTGAGATTTGGAATTAGAATTAAGATGGAATTATGAGTTTTTTCGATTATTTTTATGTTGAAAAAAAGTATGATTCTACTTCAGTTTCATAATACCAAACGCAACGTAAATGTTTTTTTTAACTCGGAATATCAGTATTATCCTGCATTTATCAAACCTTTGTGATAGATATTGCTGTCATCTATTTTGCTTGACTGCATCAATCAACTAATAACTCTAGCATATACTAATTAAAATGAATATTGCAACCCCTCTGGTAATAGGAAAAGTAAAAGCAGTACTCTTATTTTTGCTCTATCATAATGGATTTCTGGTTATGTACTTTTGTTGCAGAGACATTTGCATTAAGCAGTCTGTACAACAACGCCAAATTTGCAGAACAGAGATTCTTGTCTAGGGCTCCATTATTGAAATTTTCCTAAATCATAAATACTTTTTGTTAGAAAAATTAGAGAAATATAAACAAATTTGGATTTTGAGGCATGTAGAACACCGTCTTTAACGAGATAAACTTCAAAACTCTTTTACTGAAACTTTTTGACAATCTACACGTTGCGTACGTGCATGACACATAAGCTCTCTTATAGAAACTTTTACCCAAGAGATACTTGTGTTCTACTATAGAGCACTTACACTAGCAATACTTTTCCGGTATGAGATTCTTGCTATTTTTATTACATACTATAACAATTTTTATCGTCGGACAGATGTTTCTCTCTTCATCGAGCCCTTTTGGTAGAGGAAAAGAGATTAAATATGCACCTTTACCTTAAGAAACATTAAAATAAAAGCCAAATCTAGGCAAAAAATCTTCATTATGAAAAGTGACATGCACCTTGACCTTAAGAAACTTCAAAATAGAAGCTAAGATTCCAATTATGTGAGTTCGAGTATAGCGAAAAATTTTCTTTAAATTTGCTGATGATAATAAAACTAAATTAAATGTTCAAGTATGTATTTCGTTACTCGTATGCATATGAATCTCAATTCAATGAATTCTAATAAATGTGAGACAATGAAATATTACTTCCTTCCTTGTAGGTAAATCCACATTCCTTGACCTACCCCGAGTACTCTAGGTCTAGTATTAATTAGGTTCATATTAGAAGGATTCAAACCCAGGCAACTTGTGAATACGATTAGTTAATCGTGTGGGGTTTATATTTGTGATTAATTTTCTGATAATATTTTAGATTCTCAATTGTTTTTGTTGAAATTTGTTATTTTACTATATTTATTCTTACAGGTTATTTGGTAGATTCGAGGAGAGAGGAAAGGGGTATTTAAAGGTAGGGGATAAGAGGAGATGGGATGGGATGGGAAGGGAGGGTGATTACCCTACCTTTGTTTGGATGTTAAAAAATAATGAGAGTAATGAAAGGTAAAACACTTTCCCCTCGTTTGGTTTTATGGGGATGGAAAGAGAATGAATGTTATTATTGAGGTTCGGAGGTACTTGGAGGGTATTAAATCCCCTACAATAATCCATTCTCCCTTTTTATTTAAGAATAACTCACAATCAAGGATACAATACCCAATTCCATCCTCTCACCTCCATTAAGCTTATAAAATGATCATATTCGACACATACTGAGAAATATCTATATCTGTTTGTTAAAAATTTAATTTATCAAATCGAATTGTTTATTGATATTTTAAAACTAAACTCGTATCTAAACCCATAGGAATTCAGATATTGGGGTATCGAATTACTAACAGAAATTTTAAAAACTTATTATATTATAAGATACTTAAAAGAATATATCAATATAAATTAAAAAGAATTATACTTCTTTTAATAGTTAATCTTTTTGCCAATATATGTATTTTAAATAATTCATATAACATATATTTGAAAAAATAATAATAACTTATATCATTTACATGTTTTTATATTATAAAAACAAAAAAGATATACATAATAAAAAAATAATACATATTACCCTATATATCCCAAAATGATTGTCACAATGCACTATTTACCCAATTAAATTATTAATTTTAATGATAAATTTAATAAATTAATTAAAATTTTTAAATATACTTTCATAAAGTTCACAAATATTCGTTTTTTTTTTATAATTTTAAATCAATAAATTATTTAAAATTTCTTTCAAAAATCAACTATGATGTTCATTTTGGAACAAAGGGAATATATAATATTAAATCAAATCGAATTATTATTGAAGCATGTTAAAGTAAATTCAAATTTGATTTGTTTGTTAAATTGATTAACAGATGAAAATTACTATCACATTCGATTATATGGATCAAATGCAAATTCGACTAAAAATAATCAAGTTTTTTTATATATTATTTTGTGGATAAAAGACCAGTTAAAGATTTTGGCAATTGGCTTCTCTAAAAAAAAGGGGGTAATTGGCATGATAGAAATTTTGAAAAGGCAAATTGTTCGTATTAACCACGACTACATTAAAAATAGGGCTGCAAGCCTGCAAATAACCAATGTGGAGAAAAAGCTAATTATATATAGGGCTGCATATTCGTTGGGCCTTTCTCTATGTGGTAATGCTGGCCCATGATTTGCCAACCGGTCAGGCATGGGCTGCCATTACAACACAAAAATGGACTAAAGATGGGTTCATATTTTTTGTCCTTGAGCTTTTGTTGTGGTTGCTTTTGGGTTATGATTTCTTGTGTAGGAAGCCTAGTCTTGTGCAAGTGCGCCATGCAATTAGGAGTGAAACTCAGTCGAGCTCGGTTTAAAATTTGATTAAATTAAATTTAAATTCGAGTTTGAATTGTGATTTTGGCTCGGTTAACTTATCGAGCCAAACTCGAGCAATGTCAAACTCTGCTTGTCAGGTTTGCGAATCAGCTCGATTTAATTAATAAATTAAATAAATATTATATTTATATTTAATATATATTATAAAAAAACATGTATTTATTTATTTTATTTCAAAAATATAAATACTAAATTTATTTATTTTATTTTGAAAAACATATATATTTATTATTTTATTTCGAAAAGCTCAGCTCGAGTTCGAGTTCGAGCTTGAATTTCACCTTATAAGTCGAGCTCGAGTTCAATTTTTTTAACTGGATTCCGCTCGAATTAGTTTTTTACTCATGAGCTGAGTCGAGTTCCCCTCAATTCGGTTTCAGTTCGACTCGAAAAACATAACTTTTGAACAAAAAGCTATTCCTTCTTTCTGTTGTTTTTTTTTTATTTATTAAAAATAGAAGAAAAAAATTAACTTTGTAATTCCCATAACTTATCACAGAATCTTTGTTTTGGTTGGTTCCTCCTATATAAAAAACAATGCTAATACTTTACCTTATAAGTGGGACTCTTATATTCCACCATCATCAAATAAAATAGAAATTTAAATGCAATATATAAATATTTTGGTTGGTTTGCTCAAAATTCTCTCGTGAATGCTTTGCTTATTATATAAAGTTTGGTTATGAGACCCACATGGATTTGAATGAGGAACAAACAAAGCAATAGTTGTTAAAGTATGGCATTTTGTGTCATATAACTACAAGGGGCTTAATTTCTATGGTTTATGGAGTACACTAGCTTTTGGCCCGTGAAATGAGATAAAGAAATGCTCACGGGTTGGGCAGTGGCATAAGAATACAAAGATGACAAGAGGTACTTGTGATGTGTAGACAATGTATCATATACTACCAATCACTTTCCGCATCATAATCACCCAATAGCATATAGTAAAAAAATTTGGAATGCGACTAATACTCTTTTATGCACTAAAAAGGCTAATCGAAAATTAAAAAAATGAGTTAATTACCTATTTCATTGTGTGACTTATGCGAATTTATTTTAGGGTTTTTTTTAACTCAACTTTGAGATTTCATCCATTTACAAATTGAAATTTAAAATTTTAAAAAAATCAACCCTAATCGATATTGAATGATCGACGATGGTGAAGTTGCTTTATAACCTCAATCTTCGCAACAGTCTGTAAAATAAAAAGTTATTAGGTAGTTTCAATCATCGTCAAACTGTGACAACGACGTTGTCTAATAGTTTTCACAGCGCAATAGTCAAATTGACAACAATCACATTGTTGCATACTATTTATGGTTGAGACTATTCAGCAGTCTTATCATTGTAAATTGATGTAATGACAAAGATTTTTGAAAAAATATCGTTGTTGCAGATTATTTAATTTTAATCCGAGTTCGATTTGTTGATAGATCAAACCCAATATTTAAATTATTAAAAAAAAATTCTCTCAAGAGTCAAAACGGAATCCATCAAACTAGAAGATAAAATATGTAATTAAGTCTTAAAAAATTGAACCGAATTAATCGTAACTCAATTAGTTTGGTTTGATGTGGACAAAGAAGAATGTGAGGTTTACCGAAAAAGAAGAAGAAGAATGCGAGGTAACTGTAAAGTAGGAAGTCTTCATGCCCATATGCACACACATGGAGCTCCTTTTATATTATAGGAGTGGCTTTCTAGGCTGCCCCATTAAAGTTTATTGGTAGGTTAGTGGACCAAACTAACTATTCTGCCACTATTGTGAGAAGTGGGAGTGTGCTGCTAAGGTTGGAATTCCATACATAGCGGAGTTGTTGGAATACTAATTTTCCACAATACGCACATAGTTTATGCATCAATGTATCACATCCTCAACTAAAGTGTATCATATCATATCTTGAAATTTATTTTTATAGGAATTCATCATGACTCCTCCACTCTCCATCTTGGATGCAAATGGAAGTTAGTTCTAAATGGTAAATTTAGGGGACTTGCTAATGTCAATAATGTAGTCTCCCATTTAAGTATCTGATTTTTTTATTAGGAGCAATTAATTCGGGTGTGGTTTGAGATGCTCGATCGAATCTTCGTATCAATAATTAATTGAAGAAAAAAAATCGAAGAAAAAAACAAATCTTTTTATGATGATAATTGAAACTAAATCTAAAATATATTTTTATAAAACTGAGTTAAGCCTACGTCACACATTTAAATCATTGATTTGTGATGATACTTGATGTGAAAAAAAATTATGTTCATGATGATTACACATGGGTTTCGTTTAAAAGAAGAAAAAAAAACATATCGATCTTTTATAATTAAATTTGTAACGATATATGAATCTCGATAGTCAAAGTATATGTCATTGGTACTGTTTTGAATCATGTCTTTTAATAAATGAGTATCATTTTGGATAAAATAAATGAAAAACTGACAATTATTATGTTTTTAGTAAGACAACAAAGAAGTAGGAAACCAACTATTTTATTTTATATAAATTCAGTTATTTAAAAGCTATTCTATTCAGGATTTGGTGAGGCTCCCCTCTTACATCCTTGAACCAAAATTAATTAGTAGAACAAGCCTGTTAAATTAATCGACATTAAAACTGTTGTTTTCTAATTCCTGAACAGCCGCTTTAAAAGTTCCTCTTCATAAGGATCCATCTATAAAGTCCAAAAGCCTTTTTTATATATATATATATATATATATATACACACACTCCCATCACTTCATACTAAAAAAACCAAATTGCACAAACCCTAATTGGTTCAATGGAGTGGCTCACCAGTCTCAAAAGAAGCCAGGTAATTTCAAAGGAAAAAAAAGCTCTTCCATTTTAGTCTTTCCCTTCATCTTTCTTGATTTCTTGTTTGTTTTTTTCCTGTGTTTTGGATGGAATTTCACTACAGGAAGTAGTTGATATGAAATTAGTGGTTGGTGTTGTTATCCTTGTTTTGTTGAGCACAACAAATGGAGTTGAGAGCAGAAAGGGCAGTGGTTTTTACAAGAAAAATTATAAAGATTGGTTTGAGTACTCTGCTATAAGTTGCAGGGCTCATACTGCATCGTTGACTGATTTTGGAGGAGTTGGCGATGGAACCACACTGAACACGAAGGCTTTTCAGGATGCGATTGCAAATCTGAGTCAGTATTCATCATGTGGAGGGTCCCAACTCTTCGTTCCTGCTGGGAGATGGTTGACTGGCAGTTTCAATCTCACCAGCCATTTCACACTTTATCTTCACAAGGATGCTGTTCTCCTTGCTGTTCAGGTTAGTAACTGTCACTTTTTTTGTTGGGTTTTTTTTTCACAATTTTTTTTAATATATATTTTTTTAAATAAAGTCAATCATAAAATATTTTTTATCACAAAAATTTTTTAGATATTTTTTAAAAGTGAAATCGACCGTAAGTTATTTTTTTGTAATTAAACCTAATGTAGATAGATTAAAATAAATGGATAAATACATCGAAACTATTACTTGATTTGTAGAGTATACATCGAAACTAAATGCTTGATTTGTAGAGTATATTAAACCATCTCAAAAGTGGAAAAAAAAAAAGAAGTATTAATTGATGGAGGGATCTTCATAATTTAGGGATCTTCAAAAACCTTTGTGCAATTTACCCTAAAATAAAATAAAACTGGCTAATTCATAATGAGACTATTAATGTGAGATTTAAATCATGGTCACATGCGTTACACAAAAGAATAAAACTTTTAGGTAAAATTTGGACGGTCCTCTCATGGAAAACTGACAGCACATCCGTGATATTGCTGTATGGTAATTACAAACAACAAAGGTGTCCCAGGATCGGGGCAAATCAGCGATTTTCGCGGATTCTATACAGAATTCATGGAAAGGTATCCCAGGAATCGGGGCAAATCCGCGATTTTCGCGGGTTTTAAACGGGGTTCGTGGAAATCCGTGATTTTGTTTTGGGGAAACCGGATTCTTTACTGTTTTCTTTAACATTTTTAATTCCATAAAATCCTGATTCTTTGTTTATATCATTTTTAATGTTACACGTTTGTTTGTTTTTTTGTTAAATCACTTAACAATTTATAAAATTAATTAAGAACATAAATATATACTCGAACCTAACATATATATATATATATATGACCATTTTATTTGATAAATATCAATTGAAGACCTTTATAAAAAACAATCATTGAGATAAAATGCAAGATAAATAAATGATGTTCTAAAGATTATAATCCTTGCTCAATTTATCAGTTTTACAAAAAAAGTTGTCTGAATCTTTTTTTAAAGAGGGTTTTCAAACAGTACCTAAGAAAACTTTTGCCTTGAATATTTTGGCTTTTGCTTAAAGGCTTAAAGCAGTTTTTGGGTTTGGGCTAGAAACTTAACTGGAAAAGGGTTTTAGACTTTATTTTCACTTCCTAAAGTTTAATTCTCTGGGCCCAATTAGAGGTCTAACCTCAAGCTGTGCTTAATGGTTTCCTGGATTTGAAAATTTGTGGTAGGATGAGAATGAATGGCCTGTGATTAACCCACTGCCATCGTACGGTAGAGGGAGAGATGCAGATGGAGGAAGGTATATCAGTCTTATTTTTGGAACCAATCTAACCGATGTTGTCATAACAGGTACTAATAAGTTCAAATAATTTGTAATAATCTAATTATTGAAATTATAAATATATTTTTCATATGGTGTTAATTTTATTTCTTTTTAAAAAAACACAATTGGGTTTAATTTGGTTTCAGGTGACAACGGCACTATTGATGGTCAAGGTGCTCCCTGGTGGGAAAAATTTCACAAAGGGGAGCTAAAATACACAAGGCCTTACCTGATTGAGATTATGTACTCTGATAATATTCAAATTTCCAGTCTTACATTGCTGAACTCTCCATCATGGAATGTTCATCCTGTCTATAGCAGGTTGCTCTCCTTAATCTTTCGTATATAGTTTCTCAATCCCTTTTCTTTTTACCTAAGATTTGGGTTTTCTGACAAAAGAATCTGATATGCAGCAATGTTATTGTTCAAGGATTAACAATCCTCGCGCCGGTGACAATTCCAAATACTGATGGGATCAACCCAGGTGATCATATTGAAAGTTTATGTTTTTAAAGTTTCACAGTGGATATTCTATGCAATTCTATTGAATGGAGATAACTTTACTAGTATTTATTCGGCTGGTTTCTTGTATATTATTCAGATTCTTGCACGAATACCCGAATCGAGGATTGTTACATTGTTTCTGGAGATGATTGTATAGCTATTAAGAGTGGCTGGGATCAGTATGGTATTGCTTATGGGATGCCAACCAAACAACTGGTAATCAGACGGCTCACCTGCATTTCTCCACATAGTGCAGTGATTGCACTGGGGAGCGAGATGTCCGGCGGAATCCAGGATGTTAGGGCAGAGGACATTATTGCCATAAACTCAGAATCCGGGGTTAGAATCAAGACCGGTAAAGGAAGAGGAGGATATGTGAAGAACATATACGTAAAAGGAATGGTCATGAAAACTATGAAATGGGTATTTTGGATGACGGGAAATTATGGATCTCACCCAGATAATAATTATGATCCTAATGCACTACCTGTGATTGATAATATCAATTACCGTGATATGGTTGCAGAGAATGTAACAATGGCAGCTCAATTGGAGGGAATTCCAGATGATACCTTCACCGGAATTTGCATATCAAATGTGACAATTAGTCTAGCAAAGAAGGCAAAGAAGCTTCACTGGAATTGCACTGATGTTGCAGGGACTACCAGTGGTGTAACTCCTGAGCCATGTGAACAGTTGCCGGATAAGCAGCAGGGAAATATAGTGCCCTGCAATTTCCCGGAAGACAGCTTGCCAATTGATAACATCGAACTTCAAACCTGCTACTTTTAAAAGGAAGATGTAAAACAGCACAATTTCTGTACACAGGAACTTGTTTTCTACATGAAATAATATGATTTATATTCAAACTTACACCACTGGAAATTTTTTGATTTCATGCAATTGGTTATTTCACCGGATAAGCAGCAGTAATGGATGAACCATATATATAATAAAGATCATAACACGATCACAGATGGAATTATCTTTTTATCGTTCAATTCAATCACAGATAGAACAATTTTGCACTGGCAAAAATTCTTAACTGCAAGTTCACCAAGAAATCAGCAGAAAATCTTTTAATCAACACAGTAAGAATGAACAAAATTCTAGCATAACAAGCAGACAACGGGAAATATGCAAGATTTAAATGACAGAGAAAGAGGCACAAAGATTCATTAATATATAAATTCATTTACCCATAGTTCCATTGGAAAAGAACAAATATAAATTTGGGTGCATGACTAATACAACATCCATAATCATCGCTCCAAGGTCTAAAGCTTCTAACATCGAGTACTCATTGAAAAGAACTCTATGAGAATCTTTTCAAACTCTAATTCAAGTTCTTACTGACTATATAAGAACCTAAAGGTTCTAACATTTATCCATCGTTCTTTTTGCCAGATATTTTGGGGGCCCTTAATCCCAAAGAGACGTGCTCCTGCTTCTTGTACATTAGTAAGAATTTAATTTTCAGGGACAAGGAAGTGAAATCTGTTGCTGTTTCTATTTTCTATCCACAACAGAGAATGATGATGAAACAATACATGCTACTCAGGGGACGAAGCTATTCCCATATATATATATTTACGGCACATGCACAGAATTTCTCTTAATAGGTTGGGTCCGGATTGTACTTCACTGATTCCCTCCATATAAGCTCTTTGATGTACTCTTCCGTGCATGATGAAT
Source organism: Bretschneidera sinensis (assembly GCA_023935145.1). Classification (NCBI taxonomy): domain Eukaryota; kingdom Viridiplantae; phylum Streptophyta; class Magnoliopsida; order Brassicales; family Akaniaceae; genus Bretschneidera; species Bretschneidera sinensis. The sequence goes on from CM043698.1 coordinate 36,138,161, forward strand.
GCTCAAAATCAAAACTGAAAGGCCTAGGGCAGACAGGCTCGTCATTGATATCGTGAAGAGATGACAAGTATGGGTGACAAAGTGCCTCATCAACTGCAACCAAATGAACAAACGTAAACATCCAAATTTTGGGGGAAAATTGTTTCAAGTTATAGTCATTCCTTTGAAATTTTATGCTTGATAATCTTTGCTCTTTTCATCATACCTGTAATGCGTTTATTGGGATCAAACACAAGCATTTTCCCTAGCAGATCAATGGCTCCAGGAGACATATTGGGGAATCTAGCTGCCATTTGTTGCTTCCGGCACTGGGGTAGCTGTCTAACATATCTTCGGGCATTATCACTTCGGAGAAACCCAAGGCTGGCATCATCAGGTGAACCTAGCAACTTTTAGACACAAAGCAAAAGAAGGCATGGATGATGTTACAAGCATCAACATACTGAGAACAGAGAATTTTCCTATATTTTCACTATCAAAATTACAGCACTCAACAAGGATAGATGTTTTATCATTAATGAGATAGAGAGTGAGAAAAAAGGGGGGGGGGGGAATCAAGGACCACAAATAACCATTCAAACAGATCGTTTTAGAAATAGGGGAATTGGAACTTGAATGCACTTTTCTTCTTCTTTCTTTTAATAATTACTGCTAGCAATGACCTTAAACCAATGGCCATCTAAGAGAAAGGATACTTCAGCAGAAATGAACTTATACTAGAAGTTCAAGCTATCATACCTCTGTGATAAGTCTCAGCTGATGAACATAATCTTTCCCAGGAAACAGAGATTCTCTAGTCATAATTTCACCAAGTATACAACCAACAGACCATATATCAATTGCTGCAGTGTACTCAGAGCAATTAAGCAGCAATTCTGGTGCTCGGTACCAACGAGTGACAACATACTCGGTCATGAAATCTGTTTCAGATGTCGTTCTTGCCAACCCAAAGTCTCCAATCTTAAGGTCACAGTTCGCATTCAGAAGCAAATTGCTGGGTTTAAGATCACGATGCAAGACATTCGCTGAGTGTACATATTTTAGTCCTCGTAATAGCTGATACAAAAAGTACTGCAAGGTTTCATAACATCAATTTCATGCAGACTTTCAAATAAATCAAGGAATTGAAACAACGAATCAATTTCCACATCTATAAGTATATACATAATGAATGTCCAGTCTAGTAATTCAAACTGTTGAATAAAATCAGAAAATGCAGAAAGTTAGCATATTTTTATCATTCATTTTATCCTCATTTATAGGCTTCCTGTGTTAACACCTACCCTGGAATAGGGTCAACAACCTCAGAACTGTGAGAAGAGTCAATCTACCTCTGAGGTGATGGCCATAACTTGTTCTTTGAGTTTAGTAGTCATCAAACATTGTCAATAAGAAGTGCCACACTAATAAGAAGTGCCGAATGTTAGCTGTTGGATTAGAAGAATTTTTGGAATCTTCCAAACATGAGTTCAAACAGTTGGCTTAACAACCTAAATTTCTTTGTTCTCCTGGTTACATTAGCAACCAAGCAAAGTGCCATAGGGTCCAGGAACTTAAACTACATAACTCGATTTTGCAATTGAAAAGATGTACCATGAATAAATGCTGATAATACGACCTCCTTTTTTCTTCCTCTAAATTTATAAACCACAAGCATAATTGCTGAAGAGAACATTGCTTGGTCATTAATGCAAACCTCAGACTTGTAAGTTACTGGAAATTCTGATGTCCTATTAAATTCCAATAAAAGGATTCATTCTTTCTGTTTGCACATGACACTCACAATTACAACAATTGTAACCTCTGATCATATAATGGACAAGGGTTCATATTTTTAATAGCTATATGCTAATAATTTGAGCCAAAGCTTTCTTCAAGTTACACTTTTTTCAAGCACTCCAACATGGGGAACTTGTTTCACACTATCAATCTGGCTCTCACAATGACTGGGTTACCGCTAAGTAATCCATTTCATACTTCTCTTTTGCTTTCTATGAATTCATCTGATCAAGTGAAAACAAGAGATTAAGTCCCACTAAGTGATGAAACCTTTTTAAAGGAAAACAATAAGAAATCACTCAATAAGCTATGAAGATATGAACTAAACAATTATAGTGACAAGGTACGAAGTCCCAAAAGTATTGTTGCTCCCAAACCTGACAATGATCATCTATCAGTGGTTGGTCAGAACGAATTATCTGATGAAGATCAGTGTCCATCAATTCATAAACAATGTATACATCATTGAAGACTTCCTTTTTCGGTGGTCGTATAATGTCTTTTATGGCAATAACCTATAGAAAGTAACAAAACTTAGTAATTCCAAAGGCACCCAAGCAGACTGTGACAAACATAGAGTCACTTTCAGACAAATAGAAGATACATTGACGATAATGTGAATCAATCCTGTTTTAGTAGAAGGATATAAACAGTTACATGATGTTAAATACGATCAGTCATTTTACACAGGCCAACAACTTCTATAGAGATCACAGTAACTCTTAATATGCTTTCATTATTTTAGCATAAAATATAGAAGATTTCTGTGCTTGGAATCTGGACATACTAGACAATTTTTTTTACTGGAAGAACAACATGCAAATCAATTAGCAGATAATTTTCAAAACCACGAACTGTACTTTCTCTTTTCACAAGGGTGAAAAAAGTTGGATGCAAATTTGAAATTCTGCAAGAGTAAAGGTCGACATAAAAATGCACATTACATTTCAAGTAACTCTTGCAAGAGCATCCTTTACATATTGCAACAGTTGATACACAGATAAAGCTTCCAAGTTCTAAAAAAGGGAGGCTAGAAGTTGCAGAAAGAAGACATAGGCCCCTTTTTGTAAGTCACCCTCTTTGCAAATGTTAAATACTAGGTACCTTGGGCTGCAGATGCACTTGTGTACAGCAATTGCGTGCCTTATTAAGGAGATATGGTTAGACTGGATGGAATAGATCCTCTAAATACATGACCCTATATCAACAGTTTCCCTGTCTGAAGCCTATAGCACTTAGGACACTTTATTTTTGAATACAAAAGCATGAATTAAATTAAATTGAGAATTAGGAAAACTTACTTAGTTACTTGTACTGGAAAAAAAACGTTAAGGAGGAGAGGAAAAGTATATAGCATAATAGATATCAAGATATAGAAACTATATTAAGACAATTGCTTTCATTATTTTAGCATAAAATACGTTTAGATTTCTGTGCTTGGAATCTGGACATACAAGACAATTTTTTTTACTGGAAGAACAACATGCAAATCAATTAGCAGATAATTTTCAAAACCACGAACTGCACTTTCTCTTTTCACAAGGGTGAAAAAAGTTGGATGCAAATTTGAAATTCTGCAAGAGTAAAGGTCGACATAAAAATGCACATTACATTTCGAGTAACTCTTGCAAGAGCATCCTTTACATATTGCAACAGTTGATACACAGATAAAGCTTCCAAGTTCTAAAAAAGGGAGGCTAGAAGTTGCAGAAAGAAGACATAGGCCCCTTTTTGAAAGTCACCCTCTTTGCAAATGTTAAATGCTAGGAACCTTGGGCTGCAGATGCACTTGTGTACAGAAATTGCGTGCTTTATTAAGGAGATATGGTTAGATTGGATGGAATAGATCCTCTAAATACATGACCCTATATCAATAGTTTCCCTGTCTTAAGCCTATAGCACTTAGGACACTTTATTTTTGAATTCAAAAGCATGAATTAAATTAAATTGAGAATTAGGAAAACTTACTCAGTTGCTTGTAATGTAAAAAAAACGTTAAGGAGGAGAGGAAAAGTATATAGCATAATAGATATCAAGATATAGAAACTATATTAAGACAATTGATTATTTTTCAGTCTGTGAACCTGTGATTGAAGGCAGGAGGAAATTATCCTCATGAAAAGAAGAATATGCGGGAAACCTTCGCAACTTAGAAGCAAGTTATATCCAGAATCACAAAGTATCCGAACTTACATTTTCATGTTCCATGTGACGAAGAAGTTTAATTTCTCTCAATGTCCTTTTGGCATCAATTCTATTGTCAAATGCATTACCAATCTTCTTAATGGCAACCTCCTCATGCGTCTCTGAATTCACAGCAGCACTGAAAAGAAAGGAATAAAATTATCCACCACTTTGTAATACATACAAACCTGTCAAAGGAAATGAAAAGTAAGCACCCTTCATTCGGATGTTTTCAGTGTCCATAAGACCTCAACAGAGTATCTATAAACAATAACTCAACTTATCTGTTAGGCAGTTGGGCCTGGATGTCACAAATTTTAAAATTCCAATCATACAGTAGCACTCACGCATAATAGATCCCAAAAATGCTACAAAGTTGATTAAGTGGCAGTAATTAAATTAGATAACTATTATATGGCTCTACTACTCGTCAGAATACCAGTACTATATGCTAAATTCAAATACACAGAATAAAAATTTACACATGATAGAATCATTTTTTGGTTATCCCCGCAGTTGATGCGAACTTTTTTAGCGATTCATGTGTCTCCTTTCCTCCATGACGTATGTTATATTTGTGCTAACCTAAGCATTCCTATGCTTGTCTACAACACCCTTATTTAACTGTCATTGAAAAGAAAAATCAGATAGCCACATCAACAAAACAAGCTCTATAACATCAACGTGCCCCAAATTAAGAGAAAGAGAGTGAGGTTCTCACACTTGATGCAATTATTCAGAATAACTTGACTGATTTCAATTCTTCGTATAAGATCAAATGAACTCAAAATAGAGCAAAACATGCACTTGTATTTCTATTTGCAAGTCTACAGCAAGCTAGAAGCCTAGAGTTCACTTAATAACATAATTCATATATTGAAATCATCAGATTAACAAAAGATGTCTCAATGGCTAGTTATAAAAAGATGTTTCCTTGGCTAGAGATATAAAAATATGTTTCCTTGGCTAGAGATTAACAAAAAGATGTTTCATTGACTAGACCATAAATTCACCCAAGAAAACAATACACCAAAAGACCAAAAAATATAACACAGAATCTCACCACACAACACCTAAAAGGCTATAAATAAAACCCTTCAAAACCCAATTGTCCTATAAGCAAAAGAAACCAAGAAAAACAATAAAATCACAAAAATCATCAGTCCCATCAACACAACAGAACAAAACGCATAATACCCATAAATAGAAACTAAACCACCAAAACAAAGAAAACCCCAAAAGAAAATAATTTATTTGAATGTCTAGACAATCAGATTAAAAAAAAAAAAACTTACCAGACAATGCCATAAGCACCTCTACCGATTGGACGAATAGGAGGCACATACTTATTAGACACCTCAAACAAGTTACCATACACATTATACTGTACATATTTGCCTCCATGAGTGAGCACTCTCTTGATATTGCTACCCTCTGTTTTTGAACCAGAGCTTGACTCCTTTGTAGTAGCCATTTTTTTGAAGTTCAACAAAAGGAAGATCCAGAAGTTGGCTTTGGGCTTATCGGTATGTACTATTACAAGTTAGCAATGGCCTCGCTAAATTTTGAGGAGCATTGCCGGCGATTTTGTTGGTGTTGTACTTAATATTAATTGTTTTTTTGAGAGAGAGCGAACGAAAATGTGAAGGCCAAAGCTAATAATAACTTTCTGTCCCAACTTCTAAAAACCAAAGCTTTTGATCTGATAATGGTTTGAAAATCCGTGAAATGAAGGAGACTTTTCTTCAGTTTCAAAACTTTAAATGGTTTAACTGGGAGGTTCAATTCGACGCATTCACATCTACTTAGAAAGTAGTTTCATTTTCCAATGACAGTTTGCCATGTGGCCAAACCAATTAATCTAAATATTTAGGTTAACTCTTTCCTAAAAAAATATTGTAAGTTAACTCCACATATAAATTCAAATCAAGAATTTTGATGAAGTCCTTCTAAGTTGATGAAACAATTACCAAAATCTTTAGAGAACCACTCCTAGTCAATGGTCAACTTAGCATGAAATGCACATAATTAAATGATTGATGATTTCAAATTTCGATTAAAAATTGTTAAGTCATTAGCTATTTGTCTTAATATGCTTGGTTTAAGAGAAAAAAAAATGAACAAAGAATGAAGGACTATTGGATTTTCAAGCTAATTTTTTTATTTTTAATTATAAAACTCTTAACATGAGAATAAATGCAACAGTTGAATTAAGCTCACAATCACAATGTACGTTTAAGTTTTATAATAGTTAATGATCATTATTAAATCTAATTTTCTTAACTGATCGTGTTTGATTTATGAGTTGTATTAAATGTCTTGAATTCTTTAAACTTAAATTCATCAATAAATGGATTTTATTTATGGAGGAGATTGAAGGATAAGTAGGAAAAAAAAAATCTCTATTCATCTTTAATAATTCCGATTTAAGATAATAATTTCCCATATTCTTTTTAAGACCATTTTTCTTTATGAGATAATATAAATCTTTATTAGATCTCCTTGATCAACAAATACTTATAAATTAGCCTTACTTTGAACAGTTTTTAACAAAATCTCCTCTTCAAGGCGTCTCTGGCTCACCACTTCATGATTGTCCTCTTTTTGACCAAGGATGAGTTTGAGGTTTGTTAGGATTTTTTTTTTTAATTTTTAGGTCCAAGTTTAAGAAAGATAGTACTCCTAACTTTTTGAGTTTACTAAAAGAAGTGGAGTTCTTGTAGGCAATTTGCTTGATTGGTGGTTGTGGTTTATCTCTTAAACATCAGTTTTATCTTTAGAGGTGTCCAGAACATCTAACACTAGACTGCTTTTAGGATATGGTGGTTGTGGTCACGGGATGTTTGCTCACTTCTCTGATATATGCAATCCCAAGCCTCTCTTTTACTGAGTTTGTAGCATTATATATCAACAAGTAGTCTTTCAGTCCTTCTTGGCTAGCTAGTAATTAAGTTGCATACATAATGAACACTTGGCAATGTTTCTACAGTGCCCACAAAAACCATGAATCACATAGCATTGTAATATTAGAGTCACCAAAAAAACAAAAAGGGAAAAAAGGATACTAGATCCTAAATGATTGAGTTGACTGCCCAGAAAGAAGAAAAACATTAGCACATGGAATTGAAAATTCTTATTTATTATCATTATGGCATGGTGCAGAGACAGATGAAGCTGCACATTTACTGCAAACAGGTTTTAATGAAACCATGATATTTATGTCAGGGGTCCACCCTGGATGTGTGTACGAAGTGGTGGTAATAGGGGTTCACAGTCCATTGTTCCTTTGTGTCATGCTTCATTTTTTTTTTTTTTTTATTGCTGAGCAATTTTTAAAGAACGTAAACTTGATTTAAAGCTGGTATGGTTATTTAGGTAATCTAAAGCTCGTATGGTTATTGGATTATGTTGTGCAATATTATGTCGGCTCATAAGCTTTATAAATATATATTAATTTTTTTGTTAAAAAAAATTAAAAAAAAAACTTGTAAATATTGAATTGAATACTTATAATTGTATAGAAAAACAATCATTTTATTGATGAAGTTAAATATTACAAATAACTTAAAAATTGAATAAAAAACAACAATATAAAATAACTTAAAAATTATATGTTCCAAATAAATGACGTATAAAAACAACAACATATAAAACAAACAAAGAAAATGAAATGACTTAGTGAAATATAAAAAACAATTTAGAAATTTTAAAATATAAAAAAACAAAAATATTATTATTATTTTTTAGCTTTTAGTTTTTCACCGTTTATACTCCTGCAAGGAAGGAGTTACAAACTTTTCTTCATTCTTGATTTCTTCAATCGTCACTCGATCCGCTATATTGATTTTTCTTTAATATATTGCTTGTACGGTCTTTTATATCTAGTCAATCTTTTGTACATATTAGCATTTATAATATTTCTGGTAATAGTCTTGATCGCAATTCATCCAAAATTCTAGAACCTACACTAAAAGCTTGTTCTGATGTTATGGTAAATACTATAACAGTTAGTAGATCACGTGCCATTATGCTAAGAATAAGGTAATAATGTTCATTTTTCTTCCACCATTCTAAACTATCAAATTTATCACCATCTAATTCTTTTTTATTCATCATTCTAGTTGCATCAAATTGTTTGTAATTTTGAATTTCATCAGATGTTATGGATCGTGTCTCGTGCCATGTTGTAAGCTTTAAAAGTTTAGCCCAGCATGGCCCATTTCCACCTTTAACTGGATGTCTCAAAGAAAAGGTTAAAGACTATTAAAGATCTTAGCCTAAGCCATGAAATAAAAATTCTTTTTAATGGGAATCAATTAGTTTAGCTAATAAAATTATTTATTATCGCACAAGAATAACACAGTACGTTGAGATAGCATATACTTTTGAGTATATATATTGGTCTTGTGTTGATTTATCATTGATGCCAAATAATTCTTTGGTACATGTGGACGATTTATTTTATTTATCGATCTTATTTTATTTACCGTTCTTGATCGTTTGATCTGTGGTAGAGTAAGCCATGTAATTTGTGTACCATAGTATCAAAAAAACTTTGTTTCATTGCCCTAGACCCCGTAGATAAAAAATGTTGATGAAAATAAATCTTTTTCCCTTGAGCACTTTAGTTCTAGTACTAGATGCTCAATGCTGCAATATATACATCAACACATAAATGACGCAAAAACAGCCAATACCAATGACCAATAAGCAAAAACGAACTTCACATATAAGTGTCTAGCTATTCATTTAATCTTACAGTGCTATTAAAATACCATATCGGATGATCAAATACTACATAAAGTAATTAAGATCAACCTCGAAGAGAACATTTGATTTTCATATTTTCATTCAGTATGTTAAAAGAAACGTATTAAGACCAATTCCAGAACTACAGGTTACATATTGGGTCACTATTCATACAATTATTTCTCGCATTTCAGTCTAGAATTACTAATCAAAAACTAAAGTTCTCCTATCTCATCTAATAGTCTACAAGAAAGTAGGAAGATCCTAAAGTCTAAAAGTCATGACTACTTAAAAAGCAGCACAAGCCCATAAATGTCATACTCGTATAGCTGAAATGCACTATAATTATCTTGCCACGGAGGAAGAAGTTTCCTGCAGCAATGAGATGCAAGTAAGAGTGGCTGCATTACCAGAATGATTGAGATGCTACTCCAATGCAATTAGATTACCTCAACTGGTTCAGAATTCAATACAATCTCTGCCAACTGAATGTTCCCACTAACCCCAGATGCCTTGTAGGATGGCAAGAACGAGAAACCGTCAAGCAGCTTCACACATTTGAGTCCCCACTTCACCATCAAGAACTCAATAAGATGATGCCCACTGCACATAATTAGAGATTTTCCATTTTCTTTTAATGATATGAAACCAGGCAACATCACTGCTTGCAGATACTATGTGGCAAAATTACATTATATAGCTTGAACAAGATCGAGAAATACCTTCTATTATGATAAGTTGTTAAGAAGGCTGACCCTGGAGAATTCTGGAGCAGAAATGTAACGGTGGCAAAGAGGTCATCAAATGCTTAAACACAAAAGAACCTGAATCAACATTTCAACTCAACTGACTAGAGAAACAAAAAAGAGAATTAAAAAGAAAAAGGAACTTACCACTCGTATCATACAATACATCAGCACCGAGAATAAATTTTGGGTGTAAAGTGAATACAGATGCATCCCAAACTCCCCAGGTCAATCCTAGTACCTACAAGCCAATGCTAAATTTCTAATAAAAATCAACTCAAGATGCCCACAAAGATAAAATGGTTCTTCAAATCATATCTTCTACATGATGCATTGATGTGTAAGGAAAGAAAATAGGATTGTTTTTTTTTTTTTGATAAGTTGAATGAAAATAGGATTGTTGATTAAGGACCAGATAAAAGATTCCAGACTAATAAAATTCAACAGATGAAAGGTTAAACCCCCTTTATGCACAAATGCAACATGTAAAGCAGTTGTAAACTGACAATGTATCAATGTATTGACATGCATAACAATGATAATGGATGATTGCTTACATTACAGTTTAGTTCATTCAGTTCACAAACTCTTTTCATGTTGTCCAAAACCTGCAGACACCAAAAACAACCATAACGATAAACATTCCACTTTTAATTAGTTAAATTAGCCCTCTAAAATGATAAATCTTTCCTAACTTTCTAACAAGCATTAAGACTAGCATCATGATATTAATAAGCCAATTAGCCAAATAAACTAAAGTTTCATCTTTCCATAAAAAAATAAAATAAAATAAACCTAAATTAAACTAAAGTTTCATCTTTATTAAAAAATGACTTAAAAAAATTTCAACAAATTTACTCTTAAAGCATAAAATCAAAGAAACTTGCTCTGAAACCAAATACCTGCAGCCTATTAACGTCGTCGGTGAGCGTAACGTCAGCACCGACTTTGGCTGCAACTAATCCGGGCAATGAAGTTCCAGCACCTAGCTGCAAACAAACTACTAACAATCATTTCATATAAACAAATTACATATTAATAACATAAATACATATTAATAATAATGATGATATAAAAAAAAATCAAAACTACTTTAGAAAAAAGAGAGCAGAAGCTAAATCATAGTTACCTCAAGTACGCTGACTCCGGAGAATCGCAGTCTCTGCTGCCAAACATACTCGGCGAGGATAATGCTACACGGCCACACAAACAGACCGTATTCCTCTTTCATATTCTAATGTAGTCAATTACATCACCAAAAGATGAAAAAGGAGAGTATTAACTGTATTTAGGTTTTAGAGTATCTGTTATTAATGAGAATTTTCAGGATAATCTTAGTACCTCGATGATAGAAATAGAGATGGCCCGTTCGTCGGAATCGTCGCCGAAAGAATGCCTCGATATTATCGTCATATCGGAAGTTCCTTCGCCGTTATTGCCTTTCATGTTTTAGCACGCCGATAACCCGATAACTCTCTGGCCTTTTCTCAATTTGCAATGAGAAAGGAAGCGACGCCGTGCGACCAACCGTTTTATTTACATGAGAAAGAAATGAAAATCCTCTTTTTTTTAGGCAGACCAAAATAAATCCCGATTCACGTTAAAAGAGTTTTTATTTCTTCTTTTCCCCACGAGATAACTCGTATTGGGCAACTCTTCCTAGTGGGCTTTTATACGGCCCAACTCGAGGAAGAGAATCTAGTTCCGCCGTCTGACTTGCTCAATGATAAGTTCTCTTTAGATTCCTTCGTGTCAATAAAGTTAACTTGATTCAAGTAAACAAACTTCAAATAAATAATCATGGATTCAGTTACCCGCGTTTGTTAAGGAATAAAAAATATCAAGTAATAATCATAAAAAATAAATAATTATTATTTTAAAATTAAATATAAAAATTACTAATCAATTTCTTCATTGTTATAGATTTCAACACTCAACCAATAATTACACAGAGAGAATAAAATCATATCTGACACAAAAACTCCTTACTAGACAAATACATTAAAGAATGCCATTATCAGAGGTAATTTATTTTAAAAACAAAAAGAAAATTATTTACAATTCTTTATTGATTTCCAACAAACAAACGCCTTAAAATTGATATACTATTCAAAATGAATTCTATTTTTCATTTGTTCCTAAATTTTATTTTTCCTTTCCTAAGAAAATACGAGTTAATTAAAATTCCCCAAGGGTAATGACACATATGAATCTCATATCATCTATGATATTTTATCTGGAAAAAAAGGAGCTGGGCTGAAATTATGCTGAACAGAAATAACTGGAAGATAAAACATTTTTCCTCCGACAAAATAATTTAATCTGAATAGATTAGTTGAGAAAAATCAATTCTTCAGATTTGAAGTCATCAAATAAAGGAGAACTACCATTTAATAAGGATCCAACATTCTCAATGCTATAGAAATAAAGATACAAACTTCTATAAACTCCCATCCGCTGAAACTCTCGTTCTTGGAATCTAAAGAGACAAAACTATGCGATACGAACAAAATGTCTCAAGGAAGATTTGAGCTTGTTGGAGCTGCACCATAGCCACCACCTCCACGACCAAAGCCAGGCCTAGCACCAGGACCCTACACAATGTGGAGATTAAAAATTAGATGAACATTCACAAGATGAGACTGCAAAATGTTTAGAATAACACTTTTTTCTTGTTCAATAACAATAAAATGTTTAGTCAGACAGCAGGCTCCCTTAGAAAGCCAATGCTCTAAATTCTAGGAGTTGCAAATATTATGTATCTAGTAATGGACTGCATGACAAACAAATTCTAGTATACTAATATAGGATATGCATAGCCAATGTGAAACTTCAAACTCGACATAAAGGCCACCTTCATCTAGTATCAAATTGAAGACTGAAGAAAAGAACAAAACAATTTGCCAAACTCGACATAAAGGCCACCTTCATCTAGTATCAAATTGAAGACTGAAGAAAAGAACAAAACAATTTGCCTATACTAATGCCAACTGATTAAACATAATCAGATTACATAAGCTATGCAGGCTATGAAAAACATAGAATGTGACCAAGAGTTGACCATTACATCATTTCTGCAAACGCTACTGTGCACAAATCCGAAATTTACAGCTTCTCAATATGTTATAGAAACATAGTACATTGCCAAAAGTCTGCTCTGCACTGTTCTATTGCCAACCCCAATTCTGGTTCTTTATGATTGAAGTCAAGGCATAAGAATTAATGAATGCTAGTAAGGCCTCGAGAAACAACTGGATGTAAAATATATCCAATGTGGACTCCATATTACTTCTGTAAAATGGGATTTAGGTCGGGACAAATGAAGACGATGTGACAATAGTTGTACAACCCAATTCCTACAATTTAAGTCACTTTCTTACTTCATCTAAGTTTTTTCTAAATTTTCTTTTGACCATACACCCCCCAACACAGAAAATGGAGAAAACAGAAAACATTACAAATATAATAATAATAATAATATGTTTGTATCCCCAAATTAAATTATTTGTTAAAAGTGATACGAGGGTGCATATGTTGCAAAAATGAAGACAGTTCTAAGATCACATTGGTGATATGTAAAAACACAGTAGGGCAATTTTGATTCTTGTCCAGAAAAAGATCTACAGAAGATGTACACAGAAAAATGAACATGAATATTAAACTAGAACAACATAAGCACTGTTAAAGCATTAAACACAATAACAATATGTTCCCAAGACGAGTAACAGTACCCTGAAAGAAGGCTGATAGTCAGCAGGAGCTCCACCCTTGTCACCAAACTCTCCTCCAGATCTGGGACCTCCACGGTACCCATCCCTGTCACCAAACCTCCTCTCTCCCTCAAAGCGTGGTGGACCACTGAATCACAATCCAAGTCAAAACCCAAATCACGGTACAACCAGTCAGAAAATGCCACTAACTTATTCATCCACCAAAAAGTCAAATATATATCATTAGCAAAACTAAACCATCTGACAATCAATTCAATAAACCCAATACATAAAACGCAAAAGACAACCTTCTACTATGGGATAAAAAGCAATTAAGTAACAAAAAAATATAGAATCAAACCGTTTTTTTATCAGGAATCAAACCACTTAAATGAGCCAGAAACAGCAACTACTGATTACTAATTATAAAGAAATGCACACCATAAAATTTCGAAGATTGACATAACCAAAGCTGTAGAATCCATATATAAGCATAAAAAGCAAAATTAAACAACATTCAGATAGCATAACAACCTAATATAGAATAAAAACCGCGTAACTGAATCAAAAATAACAAAAACCATCGACTAACAGTGGTACAAATTGGACACCACATAAAACAAAAGATTAAGAGGCAATCAATGCTGTGCACTAAGAAACCAACCTAAACAGCAGACATAAGCAACGCAGAAAATAGCAACGGAAATATAACTAAAAATAAAAATAAAATAAAAACGAGAGCAATGAATTACCGGGGGCGGTCTCCGGGTGGGCCACCCATGGGCCGACCAACGGGCTTGGCCGTCTTCTTCAATGTGGCAGGGACAATCTCAGATGGGAGATTGAGGTAATTCCGGAGGAAATCGATGCCTTCATTTGTGAGGTACCAGTAGTAGTGCATCCAAGCGAAAGTCTCGCGCACGTACTCCTTGGATTTGAAGCTCTGCATCAGCTTTATAACCTGCAGATTTGGAACATCGATCTCTGGATGCTTCGCTAAGTTGTAGTCCTTCTTTGCAAAACACACGCCCTCTATAAAGAATAACAAACAAAGAAACAAATAAAATAAAAATAGCCCAATCATATCTAAGAATATACAAAGCATATAGATTGTGTATATACATATACATATAGAAAGATACAAAGACAGAGATAGACCTTGGAAGAGGTACTTGGAGATATCGCGGCGGTTCTTCTCTGGGATAATCTGGGAACAGAGTGAAGAGATTGAGTTAGTAAATATTAATTCATTGATTTTTTTCAGTTTGGTTGCCGGGAAATTTATGATGAAAGAGAACGAAAAACAGATTGGAAGCTGAACATTTGCAATTACAAAAAAAGAAAAAAGAAAAGAAAAGAAAAAGACTTCCAAATAACAGAAACAAAAAAGGCTTTTAGACATTTTCTTCTCTTTCCTTTTTCCCGTTGTTTCTCAACAAACAAACAGAAAGTAACAGAGAAAATTGATTCAAGAGAGAGGTACCATGGTTGCAAACTTGCAAAGAGGAGCAGGGGGGGCTGCGATTGGAAGCGGCAAATAAGAGACTCAGGTCCGCTTATCTCACTCTCTTATCGCTAGTGACAGGAAACCCTAACACGGTGTAAATGTGTATTTTATCCGATGCTTTTGGGTGACATTTATGGTTTTGGGCTTGGTTTTGTTGGGCCTATGTTTCAGGCCATTTCTCATCCCACAGCCCACCCCGTCATCTCTTTTATAGGTTGATGACCAAAATTATAAGAAAAAGTAATACCACCGAACCGGCTGATAGGCCTCATAATTTTCAAAGGGAGTTTTAATCTTAAATTAAATTCATTTTAATTTTTGAATGAATAAAATTTTATCATCAAATAATAATAATATCACGTCAACAACATATTTTCTTGGTTAATCTTGCAATCAAAACTATTTCATTGACTTAAATTGGGGGTAATTAAGCCTTTCTATATATACATACAGAGAGAGAATTGTTTCTATCCAGTTAAAAATACGGGGTCAAATTAAAATAAACAAAAAATATTTACCATTAAAAAATAAATAACTCATGTAACTTAAATAGAGATTCAATCTCCAAGAGGTGACTCAAGATTCACATGGATGGTGGATTCGTTTGTCGCAGCTTTTTGATAACTAAAAACACTTTTTAACAATCAAAAATGTTTTGATATGTTTTTTTTTAATTAAAACTGAATTATTTTAGTTTTAAAAGGTTAATAAGATAAAAAACGCTTTCAAACCAAGCAGTTTTAAGGTGCTTTAGAATAAAAACACTTTCACGTAAAACTACAAAAAAACGTAATCTATATCATCCACGAGCTTTTATATATAAATAATTTTTGAAAATTTAATAATTTAAATTTAAAAATTATTAGAATTTTATAGAGAAACTTAAAAATTTTATATAAAGAAAAAACCCTCGACTTCTTTCTTCTTTCCCTCTTTTTTCACCTTCTTTTTCTTTTTCTTCTTAAAACACTCTCACCAAATAGATTTTTTCCCCTTAGGTGCTTTATTAATTAGGAATCTGTGTATAATTTTGACTTAATCATTATATAGGGTTCTTTGGATTGTAACTTATTTCAATAAATGATTGTCCAAGTAGAAAAGTAAATATAGGTTTCTATATATTGCATATTTTCCTTTTTGCAAGCATGATATCCTCATGCATGTTGCTGGTTGTTAGCAACTACAGTATGTTTTCTCATAAATCATTATGCAAAATGGTTTTACAGATTATATCCTTGATTAGGACTAAAATTTTTGTGGACTCAATTTTGACAATGGAAATCTCTCTCACTCTAAATGTTCATCATCCATATAGTTTTGTTTTTTTTCTATTGAAGTGATGTTATATAATTGATTTAATCATAAAAATCCATATATGTATATATAAATATGGACAAATAATCCATATTGAGCTGTGAATCGAACTTGAAACTATGCGATTCAAGAGTTTCAGGTTTGGTTTTTTTCCACCTAATCAAGATGTTATTGGCAATAAGACCAAGAAGTTCTTTTTTTTATATATGAATATAGGACCATGTAGTTAGTATCTTAATAGCTTAATTGCAAAATTTCTTTTTAAATTTAGAGTTAAATAGCAGTTTGTCTTCTGAGTTTTCAAAAGAGACAATTTATCTCATGATTTTGTCAATTTGAAACAATTCAATACATTGGTTTGATTCCGATCAAATTCTGACTAAAAGATTATCAAAAAAATTTAATATATTTGCTAACTTCCTATATCATATGGCAAATACATTAAATTCATCGGTAATCTCAACCATCTGACATGGCAAATTAACAAATATATTAAGTTTTCAGGTAATTTTTTTATCTGAATTTAACAAAAATCAGACCAACAGATTGAATTGTTCTAAATTGACAAAATCATGGATTAAATTATCCATTTTAAAAACTCACGAAAAAAACTGCTACTTAACTCTAAATTTAAACCTATCTTAATTTAACAATAGGGTCATTTTAGGCCAGGCTTGGTCAATTCAAGAAACTTTTAAAAGCGAAACAGCAAAACATTTACAATCATTGATCAACACCAAATGACGAACACACTGAGAAAAATCAGCATCAAACCTTCAGCCTTTTGTTGCATAGTGCATGCTTTTATTCTTTCTTCTTTTGTTTCCAAACACCAAATTAAGAAAACACTGCATGAATATATTTATGTTTCTCATTCCCTCACATTTCACAAACCTCACCAAATTAAAGTTAGAAGAAATCCAGAAAGGAAAAAAATAAAATAAAAAAATAAACAAACTGTTACAAAAGACCAATTAATAATTTATAAATCGGATGAAGGAAAAGAAGATAGTCGCGTTGTCCCCATATTCGACGAAGCCGGTGCAATATTATTCTCTTGATCTCCAGTACCTAGTGATCCTTCAACATTTATGTCCCAAAATAGAAAGTTTGAGCATTGTTGTGAGTCAACCCAATCATTCAATTCTTGCCTCCTTAATAAGCATTCTTGAAGTGCCATCTCTCCTTCCTCATCCATATTGCTACATGATTGAACTTGATGATCAATAGGCACCATTTGTTCAATGCTCTCTATCAATGGTGGCAAATAAGTGGTGTCCATTATGCCACTTGTGAAAGATGTTGCAGGAGGAAATATTTCTTGAATTACTTGATGATGATGGTTATTCGAATTCCATGTTTCCGTGTTTAAGCTTGTTGAATCATGAAATATCTCTCCCCCTCGAACATTATTATTGTTGTTGTTATTATTACTATCCGCAATAGCTTCTAGCACTGAAGAAGTAGTATCGAACATAAATAAAGGAGGTGGAAAAGAAAAAAGGGTTTCTTGGATCAACGGCCTTAATGATGTCGTTAATTCGTGATGATTTGCTAAATCTAGTTGAGTAGAAGTAGCATAATTTATCTGGGAATTTTCATTAATAGGTGCAGTTGTAGCGGTTGCAGCAGGTGTGGAAGGCTTTCGAATCTTCTTTTTGATCCATGAATTCCAGTAGTTCTTTATCTCATTGTCTGTTCTTCCAGGCAAGTGACTTGCTATATGAGCCCATCTACAAATTCCCTCATTCATGTTAGAAATTGAATAATTAACAATATATATTAATTATCTAGAGACAATAATTAATTATTAATTAACTAGTTGTAGAGGTGTTGAGTAACTTGACTGCATCATTTATTAAACTTCTTAAATAAAGGAGAAAAAATATATAGTATAGAAGTGATATTAAAATAATTAATTAATTAATTAAACACACGTGTTTTGAACTGAAAACTCCAATTTCAACCTCTGATATTGGCTTCCTAACGTCCTCCAAAATGTTGGTGATAGCTGCTTTAGCAAATACTAAATAAAACAGCGATCAGCTTGTTTTCTGGGTATTATTTCAAACAAATTATTGAAAACTAAATGCCAAATTAAAATTAATGTTCTTCATCTAAAATTATTCAGCCAATGAATTTGTTTTCACTTGAACTATTCCCCTATTTACTGATGATCTTATCATTTGCCATAAGAAATCAACCCTTCTTTTTTTTGATACATTGCTGGGGAATGGGATTAACCCAAGAGGTAGGGATCCAAATTAACCAATTAACCCCACATGATTCTTGCTAAATTTTTCAGGTCTTTTTTTTCTAAAGAATTTTAAAGGATACCCATATAAATATTGCTAGTGAAGTTGGCAATTATAAGAGAGAACCCAGAATTAATTACTTTAATTAAATGGGTACAAGAATACATAATTAAGGGTTAAAATAAAAGAAAGAAGAAGAAATGTGGAATGTTAATGTAGGATAAAGTGAAACCTGTTGCCTACAACCCCATGAAGGCTAATGATCAACTTCTCTTCCTCAGGAGTAAACCTTCCTCTTCTGATATCAGGCCTCAAATAATTAATCCATCTCAAGCGACAACTCTTTCCACATCTTTGAAGACCTGGAAAAAAAGTTAAATATGCTACTTCATATTAACTAAATTAATTAGTATTGAATTAGTTTAACTAATTAATAAAACATGAGAGAGAGATAGAGGGAAGACTGACCAGCTTTCTCTGGGACTTCACTCCAACATCCATACCCATGAGTAGTGATGTATCTAATGAGCTTCTCATCTTCTTCAGGAGACCATAACCCTCTCTTCACCTTTTGCTGGTTGCAGCAAGAATGGTGTCCCATAATTATAAATAATAGTAGTATTCTTCTATTCTCTCTTATCAATGTTTAATTCCTTGTGTTTTAATCTGTAAAATGTAGCAGGAAAACATAGAGAATTAGTGGAAATTAATTAAGAAGTTAAAACATGGGTTTCTGTAAGAGAGATGTCTCCCAAATGGTCTGTCTCTTCCCAAATTTAAACAGTTTAAAGAGAAATACAAATGATAGATCGCCGACGTTGAAATCGGATCATGGGGTCCATATAAAGGGACCCCTATTTTTTCATCTAACCCTAAAAGGACATTTCATCGGCTATTATCAAAATTTCCTCTCACAAACTGTTGCTAGTACTACCATTCTTCTTTTCTCTACGTAGACTTGTAATATTACGTAACAATATTTCACGTACCCTTCAAAAACTTTGCCGGTTGTTTCACAGACCTCTCTTTTCACTTTCTCAAAAGGAGTACGTGTTCTTCAATTTTCATAGCATTGTTTAATTTGTTTATCATCTATATATAAATAGATCAGTACCCATTCATTAAATCACGATATGTCGGTTCTATTTGTACACTCCCGTCAGCTACTCACTTTAAATATTTTTAAAACGTGAATAAGAATTAATTACCACTTAAGTTTACAAACAATTACAAAACAATTTTTCATTTAGTGTTTATTTGGGTGTAAAGGAGGGGTGTCTAATCATCTTTATTTTAGTGCTTGAATGGAAAATGTTGGCATTATTTTTTCACCCTTTCTTGTTATTTAATTAAGGAGGCATTTGCTTTAGATGTATGTATAGGAAGAAACTTTAAAAAGAACATATATCTTTGCTAGACAAATAGAAATTTTCATTGATTAATGTTCTATTTGTTAATCTGATGATAACTTCCGATTATAGGAACACGCCTTCTATCCAAACTGTATGTATATACGTACAGTATGCTTTTAATTTTCAATATATATAAATATATATATGAATTTTCATGAATATCGTGTATTTACTTACCATGCACAACGTCTATATTGTAAGTAATATTCATGATTTAATTTGGTTTGGGTTATGCAATGACCAGTGATGAGTGCAGTAATAAAGAGAGGGAAAGAAAAAATTTCTCATGTCTCTCTATTTGATGATAGAGAGTACTACTGGTTTAAGAAAATTTCATGGTTTAGTACGAGTTTTTCTATATCCAATATATCTTCGATAAAAGAAAATAAAAACTTTTATGTTGTGTTTGGTAGTATAAAATTGATATGAAATCATGATTTTTTTCAATCATTTTTATGTTAAAAAAAAATATGATTCTACATCAATTCCAAATCTATACAACCAAACGTAACAAAGATGAATGGAGACAAATTTAGACCTCGGTCTTTAATATATGTGATATTTTGTTAGAATTAATTTAGGCTTAATTCGCCAAATTAAGTTTCTAAAAGAAGCTAGGGATGATTACAACCACAAGGTGGTTTCAATTTAGTTAGGAGACAATAGGAGACTTGATGAAAATGAATTCAGTTCATTTATATTTTCCTTAATACTTACTTATAATATATTCATTTCGACTATTCCAGAAAACCTAATTTTCTGTTTTTTGATTGTTATGTTGGTAATATATATATGTGACGCTTGCATTAATCATGAAATCCAAATCATATTCAGATGAAAATTGCATTTTATATGTTTTCTGTTTCTGATAGTAAATTAATTTTTTGCTTTATGATTTAATAGTAATTAGTACAAATGATCTAATACTCTGCCTTAATTAATTATTTTTACTTAATTAATTAACTCTTTGCTTTATTAACAAGAAAGAATGCTTACTATGTGGGCAAATTGAAAATAAATATACGTACATGCATGGTTAACGTCACCCACAGATTTTTTTTTTTTTTTGAAGGAAAAATTGGCATCATTACAAAAGAACTCAATCAGATTGGTTGTTCATCTGTAACAGCTCCTTGTCTTATGAATTCAAACCTTAGTTGTGGCCTGTACGTTTGCATGTATACCTAGCTTGAAACTTAATAAACCATATATATATATAGACTATCACCTAAGCAATTACCCATTTTCTTGTTAAGAACTTGGTAAGTTGATTTGGAATATATTGGCTACTTATTCAACTTCAAATCAATTTCCTAGTGGTTGTCTTTCGGCTTGATTTTTGTTTGTTTCAAACTCCTATAATACTGGATCATCCAATAATTCAAAGCTTAATTTTTTTGTGGAAGGGTGTAACTTTTTCCACGAGAGATAAGTTTACAATCACGATAAATTATGTATAAATTTTTTTTACTTTTAGTGTTACAAGTTTTTTTTTATATTATTATGAAAACAAGTTTTTTATATTGTCATAATTAACAACAAGGTATGATTATATAAATGAATGTGTATAAGATACTCAATCATCTGCTCATGAGTAAAATGTACACAAGCGTCTTTGTCATGTAACACATGAAGGATTAGTTAGAACATTATATTAATTATTATTAGGCTGCAAGCTCGCACGTATTTCTTCATATATGTTCATATTTATATACGTACTATGCATGTATATATATATATATATATATATATATATATATAGAGAGAGAGAGAGAGAGAGAGAGAGAAAGCAAAGGGTTATATTGATTGATGCTAATCATCTACCATATTTGATGTGAATAGATAAGAAGTGACTTTTGCTTGGATGGATCGCAAGCTAAAACTTTGAAAGTGTACAAATCATTTTTAAT
Source organism: Bretschneidera sinensis (assembly GCA_023935145.1). Taxonomy (NCBI): domain Eukaryota; kingdom Viridiplantae; phylum Streptophyta; class Magnoliopsida; order Brassicales; family Akaniaceae; genus Bretschneidera; species Bretschneidera sinensis. The sequence continues at coordinate 36,159,727 of CM043698.1, forward strand.
TTTAATTTTTTTAAAATAAAATAAAAGACCTTTAAGAGGAATTAAAAAGTGAAAATGATTATACTTAGCTTAAAGGAGGAGCAATTAATGGAGTGGCATATTGGGCCTACAATATATTGTTGGGAATTTAAGTAGCGATTAGCTTAGTGAGATGAAAAAAATATATATTGGGACTTTGCCTTGTAAAGCATGGTTGGTTAAGTCATTAAGTCATGGATGAAATGTCTCTACCATAATTATTAAAATAATGGTCTATATGGACCACTTTTAATTTTTTCATGTCATGCTATTTTTGTTGTATAGAGAATTTTTTATTTACATTAGGTATAAAAAATTATTTTTATATCAAATAAAAATTTTATTGATAATTGTTAAGTAATTTCATCAATAACATAAATAGTAAATATAAAAACGTGATCAATAAAACTACTTAACAATTACTAACGAAGTTTCTACCCGATGCAACACTAAGTGAAAATAAAAATTTCTTTTTGGGATATATGAACCTTTCTTAATTTTTTTTTTTTTTTATAGTGTAGTGTCCATTCTTAAAATTATTAACATCATGAGCCTCAAATTCACATATGACCTATATATGGCTTTAAAGCTTCCACTTTTTTGAGAAAGATTCAGAAGCGATTTCTTCAGTGATTGCGATCGTCACGGCATAAATTGAGAGGAATTAAGCACATGCAGAGTTAACTGTTAGTAGCATGTGCTGAAATAGTGATGACCATCCTTAAAGCAATTGAGACTTATAAAGTAAAAGTGGCAGGGTACAGGAATCTTAGCAATCATGAAGTAGAATGAGCAAACCAAATCGATAAAGTCACTTTTCAAATATAGATAGTCGAAAATAATATCCTTTCTTTTTTTTTTGGAAATCCTAAATGCACATAGAAATGTCTGGATTCAAAATAGTTTTTCCTTTTTTTTAAGTAAAATAATAAAGAGTTTGTTGCACACATTTCATTGAATTAAAAATAGTAATATTTAACCTTTTAAATTATTAATTTGACGCACAGAATATTTGAATTATAAATTAGTAGTAATCAATTTCTTAAATTTATTTTCTAACAAGAAAAGTTAATCGTCTGATGAGCTCAAAAGAGAATTCCACTAGTTTAATGATTTGACTAGATCTAATTTTTTGAATAAACATTCACAGTATAGTGATAATCAAATTGAAGAACCTTCACTTATTATATTTTCGTTAAGTTTTTTTTGCGGAATAATAGATTTAAGGAGTTGATTGTTACTAATTTATAGTTCAATAATCCCATGCGTCAAATTAATAGTTTAATGAATTAAATACTACATGTTTATAGTTAAAGGATATATGTGATAATAAACCTAAAAATAGACAAAATAAAATAGGATGATGAAAAAGCTGTCGTAGAATCAGCCATTTTTCCCATGAATTTAGTAACTATTTTTAAAAAAATGGAAAAAAGATAATGACGGTTCTATCGATATTGTATGAGTCTCTCATGCGTGAGTATCAAATATCAATATTGAATTATTGATTCGTGTCCAAATATTTAATAAAGTTTGCCTCATCTAATAAAACTCTCTAATCGAACTTAAGATTATCACTAGACGATAATTTAATGCATTTAGGAAAATATCAAATGCACAAGTCTAAAAAATTTAATTATAAAAATATAAGTTACATCCGATACTTGCTTACAATCTTGTTTATGAGTTATTTAAATACAATTTAAATCATCAAAATTTAAAAAAAATTATAATTTTTAACTCTTAAAACGTTAAACTTTAATGATTTAAATAAATATTCAAACAACGATTACATAATTGCACCTTCCACTCAAAAAAAAATTGTCAATTGGACTTAAGAAAAAATTAAAATGTGGATTACAAAAACTTTGAAATGCACGACCATATAACCGTTTACCCAATAGGCCCAAAATATGCATCCAAAACAAAACTAGGCCCATAATGTGTAACAATTCAAGTCCTTTAAAGTTTAACCCAAGAATTGAACCAACTCTTGGGTTAATGGCTTGTTTGGGTATTGGAACAAATCGTTTTTCTTAAACATAGAATTGGTAAATTGTTGTTGACTCTACCTACTACCAAGAAAAAATTAAGCTGCATTATTTGCAACCTTTGGGCTAAGCATGATTAGAACTCTAATTGCTAAGACTAGGTGGAGACCCTTTTCAATATCTCTTCTCTAAGGCCCATCTGATCCAACCGGCAGTGGCAATTACAAATAGAGCTAAACTAGCAGAAAAAATCTCTGAAATAAGTAATTGAATAAATTAAAGGTCCAACTTGTTAAGATCCTTTCTTGTTAAAATAGCGAGGTGTTCTCCATAAATTCGGTGGATTACAACCCAATGGGTGAACTTATCAAAAAAATCCCATATAAAAGAGTTGATTAAAGTCAATTTAGAATTAAATTTTTGTTTCTAATCTTTTAAGTTAACTTTAATAAATTTCTAACAAATTAAAAATTATTTTCCTCTTGTGATGTTTTTATCCTTAATTTATACCCATGTGCTTCTATTCTTTTTTTTTTTCATCTCTACCTTCTAACACGACTCATGTGATATGTCTCTATCTGCATAACTAATTTTCACTAATAAGTTATCTTTTCTATTTGTAAACAAAAAGAAAAGTTATATAATGCGCATTTGTGTGTTTTGGGCTAGTGTATTATGACAATATTTGGATAGAACGTAAAACCAATTTTATATTGAAGTTTATTTTTAAAATTTGTTAAAATTTTAATTAAATTGAATAAAATTTTATTAAATAACAAGTAAACATGTAGTTTGATTTAATTAATTTTTTGGTAAATATTAAAAAATAAATTTAAATTTAAAATTAACTTTAAATTAGATGCAAATATCATCATTATAAGCTAACCCAAAACATAGGTATATGCGCGTTGTATAACTTTTCATTTTGTTTACTAATAGAAGGGATAACTTATCTGCAGAAATTAGTTAGTGGATACACATGAGTCATGATAGGAGGTGGAGATGAGAAATAGAAATAAACGAAGTGAATGGGCGTGTATTAAGGAAAAAAACATAATAAGGGAAAAGAATTAAGGATAATATTAGTTATTGTTATTATAAAAAATAAAATAATATTGTTATAATTTCATTATAAGAATAATAATTATTATCATAATTATAATTATTGTGATAACATTATTATAATTATTAAACTTATTTTTTATTATAATTATTATAATAATACTACTAATTATCATTTTTATGATTATTATATTATTATTTAAGGGTATAAATGGCAAAAAAAAGAAAAAAATAATCCTAAAGAGTAAATATCACGAATAAAATGTAAATTAACTGTTTATATGAAATTAAAATAGTTCAATCTCATCTTAATCCCCTCAATCAAATGAATCGTTATAGCTTATTAAATTATCATTGAAACGATTTATTATAAAACAACTGTAAAGATATAATTTGTTTAGTATATAATAAGCCAGTAATTAAAATTAAAAGTAATAAATAATTTAATTTTAAATCAATCAAACAAAGTCAACGTTTCATAAACTCGCGATCTTCACGACAATTAAGAAGACAAATTTGGTCGTAATCGGTGAATTACAGAGGATGGTTTATTCCAAAAAAACGCGTTTATGCTCCTATTAAAATATCTATTTCGTTTTCATTGAATTGGATGCTCATGAGAAACAGAGGAAGTGGTTAAAATCATTTCCTTGTTTTGTCCCTGTGGAACAGATTTAGACGCAGTCTCTCATTACATATTAAATTATTAGTCCTACTCTTATCTCCAAAACAGACAAAAATCCATCAAATAAAAAAATACCATAAGAAAATTTCATTTAATTAAAGGATGGTATTCTATTTTCAAAGTCCATCTCATCAAGATTATCTTTATTTCTACAAAATTTCATAAGAAAAGCACATGAACTGGCGGCTCTTGTACCACATAACAAACATATATCTAAGGTGTAACCTTTGCCCAAAAAAATTTGATTTGTTTTGTGTTTATCATAAAATTAATTTTTTAGTGACAACACCCATATTTTTTTATTTTTATCATGAGAAATATAATTTTACTATAAAAATGTATATTTTATTAATTTTTTAAAAAAATATTTTATTACAACATATATATATATATATATATATATATATATATATATATAAAATCTTGATTTGTGATTTCATTGTTTAGCATCTCTTTAACCTTTGATCCCTTCAAGCAAAAATAATCTCTTAACATTTGATTATTCAATGGATGAAAACTCTCATCATCGTATTAAAATATTAACTAATTTTACCCAAAAAAAAATCACTAACACCATTGACCTCTCTCTTTTTTTTTATTAGCAAAAACAATATTTTTCATTTTCATCACTTACATGTAAGACCTAAAAAAAAAATATTCAGGCCGAGCAATGGTCATTGTTAATGAGCGTGTTGACTTTAGGCAAATATTCCATCGATTTTGTATTCTACTTGGGTGCTTACATATGATTGGCAGCCAAATCCTTGTGCCTTGAAAAAAAGGCAAGTCGCCTGAGTGTGATCGTAGTTAGTATTTAATTTTTTTTAATTATTAGTGAATTTTTTAAATTTTGTAATAATTTTTATGAAACTATGTTAGTAGTTTTAGTTGTAAAAAGTAAAATAGTAAATTATATTTAATTATTTATAGTTTGACTTAACCTACACATAAAGATTCGTAGTTTTAAAATACACAGATATCCTCTTGATATGCATATTTCATTAGGGAAATATGTATTTTTACATCGAAAAATGCATATTTCAAATGAGTATCTATATTCTAATATATATTTCAGGGAGTATTTGTATTTTTACATCGAAAAATGCATATTCTACAATGATCGAGTCCTTATGTGTAGGTTAGGTCAAACTATATTTAACCCCTTATAATTTGACTTAACCAACATATAGAGACCCGTAATTTCAAAATATACAGATACTCTCTTGATAAACATAATTAGGGAGAGAATTTGCATTCTTACATCGAAAAATATATATTTTAATAGAGTGTCTGTATTCTTATATTAAAAAATATATATTTTAAAAAAATATTTATATATTTTAAAATTATAAATTTTTATATATAAATTAAATCAAACTATACGTGACTAAATATAATTTACCTAAAGTAAAATCAAATTAGGATATATGAGAAAAGGCCCGTCAGTTCAAAAAAAGAAAAAATGAAAATGAGAGCCCATAAAACAAAAGTTTTCAGTTCAAAAATATGAATTGGTATGTGTGGGCCCGTCCTCACATATAAATTGTTTGCCACCTTAGGTCAACTTGGCCCATTTGTTTATTTTAAAACGCAGGAGAATGTGATGCATCAATCCAGAAATAAAATCAGATCAATGCCGTCTCATTCGCCAGCTATGCACTTGAGGGCCCACCAGGAAATCATGGACGATCAGATTAGGTGCACAGGCCAGGTGGACGGCTGGCAACAAGCCTTTCGAGTGATGGAGCCATTGACCCGTAAACAAGTCAAAAGATAAGGCGAAGTGAGTAATGTGGGATCGTGCCGGAGTTTAACAGGGAATCTTTTTGTCCTTTTCTTTTCCTCCCATAATTTCTCTGCCTTCTCTCAATTTCTCCTTTCCTTTTAATCCCATCACTCGCGACACCTCTAGATCGTGACATGTCTTATCTGGCCAAAGTACAAACGCGTCCAATGCTGCGATCAACTAGCTCTCCATTGCCTTTTCAATGATGTTCATATGCCCTTTGTTTTTTGGTAACGAAGCCTCAAATTGCACTTTCTTTGGATTATATATCCTCTTTATTCAATTATCAAAGGTTGAAAAATCAATCAAAATAATATTCGATTTACCATTTCTTTTTATTCAAATAATTTATCAAACATTATAGTTCTAAAAAAATTAAACATTACTTTAATATATCCAATTTAAAGAAATAATTTTGAGATTAAAATAAAATTATTTGCACGAAAAATTAATAGTTTGTCTGCTCGAGTTTATGTAAGATTGAGTCGATAGCTGTTTGATCAACTTGTAACTTGTGTGTTGCATGGTTGATCCAACAATTTTCAACTCAAACACAAGTACCTCGCAACATTTCATAAAACATTTTTATAAGATTCCAAATGAAAATATAAATAATACGGTAACGAACTCGTGCAATACGTATCTAAAATACATATTAATATGAGAATTTATTTTTTGTATTTTTAATTTTATAAAATATCTTTTTGAATTATTATGTGTTGAGATATCCACATGTGAATTATCACACATTTGAAAGAAATAAAAAGTAACTTATATATATAATTTGGATTCAAGACTCACTGAACTTAAAATTTCGAGTAATAGTGATGCTCATCTATATCAAGCTCGTGTTCGTATGACATCTCGTCGTGTGAAGTATTTCGAACCTTAACAAATGATATTAAGCGTTTGTATACTTAAGGTTGTCTTTCCCATAATGACTCCCATGGTTGAGTTTGGTTTGACTTCACTTATTGATCAAGTGACCAATGATTATATTCAAATGTACGACTTATCCCACATTCGAAAGAAATCAAAAATAAAAATAACTTATATATATACGGTTTGAACAAAAAACCTTTTGAGATTTTGCTTTTGAAATATATTGATATTTATCCATGTATATTAAATTTGTGTTCGTGTTATATTTGTATTAAACGTGTTTACAATATTTAAAAAAAAAATTAAATGTGTTTACATTAGTTTGTACTAGAATTTATTAATGAGAATGGAAAAGCACATATTCTTTTATTCTTTTCCTCTTATGCACGCAATACATAGATGGAAAGAAATCACTACATGAATCAAATATGATTAGGGCTAAATTAAATTATTCTATTATAAGAAAAATACCTTCTTTTTTTCTATTAAATCCGTTGAATATGCATTCCTGCTTTACAATTGTACTTGTGTTGATTTGATGAAATTCTTTATATGAATTTCATCAATTTTTTTAAATATAACAATTTTAAAAATAAAATTTAATATCAAATTTTACAATTCAATAAAATCCATGTAATAGATCTATTACACTAAATTTCAACAAAATTTATAATTTTAATGTAAAATTTAACTCATGTTGATTTGAAATTTATTAAATTTTACACGAAAAAATTAGAATTTAAATCATAGATTAAAATTTATAAAAAAATATTACTTTTTTATAAACATAATTTTTTTTCATAAATATACTTTAAATAATAAATCACAATCTTTAATTTTATTTTTATAAATCTAATTTTCTTAATAAAAAAATTCACAAATTTCATATAAGAATCTCCATACAGGTTTTGTTGGAAAATTTCTCATGACCGTTTGGTAAATAACCCCAATCAATGGTGCGTAACACGGGAATAAATTATAAAACTAGACAATCTGCCGAGTCAGCGCAGAAGAACCACCGGTCTCGTTCCGGACAAGGCATCCCCACTAATTTCGCTCTCCGTATAACTGCCGATCCACTCATTATCATAGACATCTTCTCTCCTTTTCCTCTTACTTCTCTCTCGCCCATTTTCACACTCTGTTTTCATTTTCCTTTCTTTTCCTTTACTTCCATTTCTTTCCCGTTCTCTTGTGAATCTGAATTTTTATTCCTCAAAATCTCTCACGCGATAACAATGCCTGCGACGGAGCCGCAAGGATCCTTCCTGAATCGAATCAGCATCCGTCGAAACCAAATCGTCTCCATGGACGGAAACCATGAGCAAGAGCTTGAGGACCTCGAGCTCTTCCAAAAACACGTGGCCGATCGATTCAATGAACTCCTCTCTCCTCCCTCATCCTCCTCCGATGAAAACCCCCACGTGACGGATTCCCTCCTCTCCATCTCCTGGCTCTGCAAGCTCCTCGACGCATTCCTCTGCTGCGAGGCAGAGTTCAAGGCCATTCTCATCATGGGCCGTGACCCATCTCAGGTCTCGAAGCCTCCTCTCGATCGCTTGGTCCCAGATCTTCTCGATCGCTCGGTGAAAGCGTTGGACATCTGCAATGCCGTCGCAAACGGCCTCGAATCCGTGAAGCGTTGCCAAAGGCTCGCGGAGATTGTGGTCTCTGCTTTGGAGCATAAGCCGCTGGGTGACGGTAACGTGAGGAGAGCAAAGAGGGCATTGAATTATTTGATCGTCGCTTTGACCATTGAGGACAAAGACAGTGGCAATTTCAAAGCCCCAGATCGGTCTCGGTCATTTGGCCGCAGAGGGGGTGGCGGTGGTGCAGTGATCAAGGGAGGACCCACGGGCCAATTAAGGCCGCTCTCGTGGTCGGTGGCCAAGAACTGGTCCGCAGCGAAGCAGATTCATGCCATGTCATCCAATCTGGTGGCGCCACGTGGAGGGGAATCCACTGGTTTGGCTATGCCCGTTTACATGATGAGTACAGTGATGGTTTTTTTAATGTGGGCGTTGGTGGCTGCAATCCCTTGCCAGGAGAGGAATGGATTGACCACCCACTTGTCTGTGCCTAAGAATTTGAGCTGGACACACAGCGTGACTGGGTTACATGAGAAAATTGGCGAGGAGTGGAAGAAGAAGGAGAAGAAAGGATCCTCTGGATTGCTTGAGGAGATGCAGAGGATGGAGAAATTGGCCCAGTCTCTGATCGAATTCGCGGATTCTTTCCAATTTCCGGCGGGGGCGGAGAAGGCGGAGGAGGTGGCGGCGCAGGTGGCGGAGTTGGGGGAGGTTAGCCGGAGCATGAAGGAAGGATTGGTGCCTTTTCAGATGCAGATCAGGGAAGTGTTTCATAGGATTGTAAGGAGCAGGACAGAGATTCTTGATGCATTGGATCAGGCTGGGAAACTTTCTGCACCCATTGTGTAAAAGCCATTAAATTGATTCAAAACTGCAAAGCAATATTGATTGCTGTGGAAAGAGGAAGGGGGCCAAGAACTTGAAGAGCTTCAAGTTTTTAACAAAATTTTTGAGGTGATGTATGGATCCAATAAATGTTCAGGTTTTTTTTCCATGGGGGATGTTTTGGCTCATGAGTATGGTTTAACAACTTAAATCTTGACACAGGTTACTTTTAGGAGTATGGTTTCAGCCATTAGTTGTGGATTTCTGGTTTAGTATGCATTTCTTAATCTGAAGTGTAATTTCCTTTCTTCTTTTTTTTTTCTGTTTTCTTTTCTTTTTGTTAATTATTAGTACTCCATATTGGTTTGAGTATGAGTACAGAAAGCTTTACTTTTGAAAGGAATGTAAATATTCACCTAAAACCACCTTGTTTTGTATTCAAGGAGAAACTGAGGGTGTGAATGTGTGATTAGTTGTAAATATTTTTTTGAAAAACAGAGAACCACCCTGAGATTTTCTCAGTTAGAGAATGAATGTATGTGCAGATCTCTGATAATTTCGATAGGTTTAGCAGATTTCATGTCTTAATGTGAAGTCTTTTACCCAACATTTTTTTTTGTTAATAACTAGTAGTTGTTGCATCCATGAAATGCTTATTCAAATTTCACAATTACATAATCACTAAGTTAATTATAAATAGAAATTGCAAATGGTGAAATGAATTAGCTTGTGTTGTTTGGGTTTCAAGTTCGAAAATCCACCATTGTCCTGGTTGTTTGGGATTTGCTTGACTCTTATCCACCTTTGTTTGATTTTCTTATCACGGATGGAAAATGCATGAAGCAAACAAAACAAATACTACAGCCAAAAGAGTCATGGCAACCATTAACACATGAGAAAACTAAACCAGAGACAGTACTGCCGGTGGAGGATATATGTAAACTCTTCTCTGACAGTTGTTTCAATACTTCCAATTATAAGATTCGGTGGTAATAAAGGAAATTTTTATCCGGATTTTTATAGCCTATTATCAACTTCGGCTATATTTGTTCCATGTAAAGCTGTTAACTTTATTTTATGCATTGTTTTATTAGTGGAGGGCTGTTGATGTTTTGTGAGGTGTTCAACCTGATTATTATTGGTTGGGAGAAAATGTGGGGGAGAAAGATAGGAAAAATAAATGATTTTTTTATTCGTTTGATAAGGAAGAAAAGTGATATGATATTAATAATATCAATCGGTTCAATGAGAATCGGATACATGGAGTGTAATAATGATCGACCACTCTAAGATATGTAAGAGTCAAACCTCTCTAAACATAATAATGAGATCGTCACTATAGGAGTCTGAAGATTTTGTCTTTGATTGGAGAGTTTACAGAGAGATCGCATCTCACATGGCTCAAAGCTCGGAAAGTTACATCTCTGTTGAGAAGTACTCACGAACTTGAGACAAAAGACCTCTAACACTTATATAAAGAAACCCAAGCTCTCAAATGAGATAGAGGTAATCAAAGAAAAACACAATGGCCCTTACAAAGTACCACTTCGATTCACCACACCACTTTAGTATCTCTGGACCTTTCCTTTTACATTATATGGTTACATCTATTGACTTAACCAATGGAGAGTCATTCCCATAGCACCAAACTTCGAGTAGCTTTCCTTGTAAGGGTTCATGTAACAGACAAACGTGACCACATGAACAAAGCCAGAGTCAAGTTACATCTTCCCCAAATTCAAAATCGTCAGCAGCATTGCCACCTCGTTGGAGTCAAGAACAAGAAAGACTATCCTACATACTTTTTTTGATATCAACAAATTGGCTTCAATCATACAATTCTCATTGAAGTGGAATTAAGGTTACAACTATACAATTACAGGAGTTACAGCTTCCACACCGTACAGTTCCATGTTTTTTTTTTTCTCTACTTTTCCCATTTTTTCTCTCAATAATATTACCTAAAAGGAAAAGCTGAAATAAATTGATTAGTCAAATTAGATTAACCTATGTAATCATAGTTAAGAAGACGGGGACCAAGACTATCACAGTAGCCTAAAAAGGGTTCATGTAGAAAAATATTGCCAATGGAAGTTTTCTTTTGGTACATGAATCATAAGTAGGAAATTTATCCATTATTATATACAAACGGAAAAGCTTAACATCACCTGAAATAAACTTGTACTTCTCACCGACCACAAAGAGAAGACGAATAGTTAAAAACCTTAGAGCATGACAATGACAATGTTTTTGTCACAAATAAGTGTCTTTTTTACCTTTTTATTCTTAACTAATTTTTGTCACCCATGAATAAAAATCTTGCACTTAAGCTGCAATTGGTTTCTCGGATTTCTTGAGGGAAATGTTATATTCGCGTTTGAATTTACTCGAGTCAGAGAAAATTTTTCCTTTTAGTAAGCAGAAAACAAAATTTTGATATTAAAAAAACAAATTTTTTTTTTGTACATAGCAAAAAAAACCCATGTATATAATGCTCTTCTATTGATAAATAATTATTTTCACCTAGCAAAATCTAATCATACGTGGAAGTTTAACATCCAGCGATTGTTCGATCGATTTTTTCGATCAATTTTTTGTTTGAAGAACACATAAGATTTACTTTGGTGGCTACACTTCACAACGAAATTTTGAATTCTTAATTAGCTTATATTTAATTGTATTAAATTAAAGTTTGAAATTATAATAAAATAATTATTTTTTTAATAAAATTATTTGTGAAAAAAAATATGATTCTTCTACCAATTTCAATTTCATAAGATTAATTATAATTTTTAAATGGTTGGAAAACATAAAAAAGAAGCACTTGACTATCTTACGCAAACGGCGTCGCTTCCTGAGGTGTCTCGATGTCGAATAACGAAATGCTAACTGCTCCATAAGATCACCGTTAACTGAGCTTTCTTCCCTGCCATTCTGCTCTCTCTCTATATTATTTGGGCATTCAAAATTTGACTGCAAAGCAAAGGACTGTTGGCTCATTTGTGGAGCCAAAATCTCCTCAAAAATTTATTCACCAATTCACCATCAAATTAATATAAATACAAAATATAGAAAACAGAAAAATATGCATCCAGGTCTGTTCTTTTACTTCACTCACCACAAATCACCTTCTTCTCTTTAATCAATCCTTAATCCCTAATCTCTTACTTCTTTCTTTATTTATACGTTACCAAATTTTACAGTTCGCAAAGCGATGGCGAGCTTATCGGATTTGCTTTCGCTTAAGCACGGCCTCTCTCTCTGGTGCCCGCACTCTCCATCTCTCTCTCGAACCACTCCTTCTTCAATCCGATCTAGAAGCTTCAACAGAACTCTCGTTGTCGCATCCTCAGCTTTTGCCAACGAAAATCGCGAGTCAGTTTTCAGTTTATTTTTTCAAAATTTAATCTACTTATATACATATATACGTATAAGTTGAGTTGGATTTTTGAGTTTTGATTTGTGTATTTGTGTCTGTGGTAGGTATGTGATAGTTGGTGGGGGCAATGCTGCGGGGTACGCAGCGAGGACTTTCGTCGAACGTGGAATGGCCGATGGTAGGCTGTGTATTGTGTCTAAAGAGGTGATTATTATCAGTCTGTTGTTAGCATTAATTTTGCGTTATATATTTTATTTTTGTTTAATTTCAATGTTTCTTTTTTGTTCAGGCCTATGCGCCATATGAGAGACCAGCTTTAACAAAAGCCTACTTGTTTCCTCTAGAAAAGAAGCCAGCACGTTTACCTGTAAGAATAATCTGCTTTATATATTCATTTTTAACCACATTTATTACTCCAAAACTGATGCTTAGTGTGTAATTAGTGGATACGGTGAGCTCTGTTCATGCACATCGGCAAGTGTCAATTTACAGGCTTCAGTCAATCAGCTTGCATTATTTGGTTATGCTTTTGTGATTTTGAATTGCTAGATGTAGTTTATGTTGTTAAAGATTAGGAATTATTTTCAACTTTTTTATGCTTATTTATGCTATAATCTGCTTTTATGTATTGCAATTTTTAACCACCGCTTATTACTTGATAACTGATGTTTAGTGTGTAATTAGTGGATGTGGTGAGCTTTACTCCTTCACATTGGCAAGTGTGAATTTACAGGCTTCAGTCAATGAGCTTGCATTTGCTTTAGTGATTTTGAATTGCTTGAAATGTTTATTTTAAGTTGTTAATGATTAGGAACTACTTTTGATTCTTTTAATGCTTATTTATGCTATATCCTTTTGCTTTTAATGTTCTACTTTTAATTTATCATAGGGTTTTCATACTTGTGTTGGATCCGCTGGTGAAAGGCAAACTCCAGAGTGGTATAAGGAGAAAGGGATAGAGGTATTTCTTGTACTGGTTCTGTTTCAAATACTTAATCTGGTTCCATTTTAAATGCTTTAATATTGTGAATTGTGCATTTTTTTATTTTGACATTTTTTAAAGTCTTTATCCAGAAAACAAAAACACACCCTGAAAATGAAACTACAACACTAGTATTATTGTTATGGACTTATATGTAACAGTTAAAATCTTGAGATAAGTTTGCTGTGAAATTGCCTGGTAAGCATCGTCAGTAAAAAGTTATAAACAAGCTTCCTGCGAAACTGGGAGGGAGCTGTTCACGTGGTTGTGTGTGTGTGTGCGCGCGTGTGCATTATTTGAATTGATAGTTGCCATTATTTATTAAATGCCATATCTATTGTTGCTTTTCAATATTCTTTTTTTCCCTCTTCTTTAGATGTTGTATGAAGATCCTGTGATGAGTATTAATACGGAAAAGCAAACCCTTACTACAACTTCAGGCAAATTGCTGAAGTATGGATCCCTTATAGTTGCTACAGGATGTACAGCCTCAAGGTACTCTTAACATTTTGACTTAGCTACAGATTTATATCTCTGTGTACTGAAAAACACTTCTTGATCCTATGTATAAAATCGAGTTCTTGATGTATCGGTTTCAGGTTTCCTGGTAAAATTGGAGGAAACTTACCTGGTGTTCACTATATCCGGGATGTTGCAGATGCTGACTCATTAATATTGTCTTTGGTAATTTTATTTTCTTTCCAGTTGTATTTGACATCTCTTTATGTTGTTCTCAATTTCTGTTCCAAATTATCTGTGCCATAAACTCATAATATGCGAATGAAAATGAAAAAGTTAGAATTTAAATCCTTAAATATATTGAGTTGGGATTGGAATTTCATGTTATCTCAGTTAAAATAGAAGGTCATTGATTTTTGTGTCTACCTTTGTATTTATATGAGCAGTTGAATGTTTACTTCTATGCTGTATATTTTAACTCTCGACTAAAAAACTAAGCTTGTTTTATCGCTTGCTCTTAGGGGCCATAAAAATCACCTTTTTTGGCCTGAGTTTGCTACATTGAGCTGTATTAAGCGCATTTTACGCTACTATGTCTTGATTTAGGAACTTGGAAACTGCAGCTCTTGTGATCTTATTAATTTATAGAACAAATTTCTTCTTTCTAATTTCTACTAATTTGGAAAGAAATATATTTATTGCTTTCTGATGAATATTTTGAGAGCCTTCTGTTGATTTTACCTCTTGTTTTCCTTAAAGCTATGCTGAAGAGAACTTTTACACTTTATGGATGCTTAAATGTAAACTCTAATTTCAACTATATATATATATATATATATATATATTTTTGTCAAGTTGAGATATTAATTTCCATTTTATTCTTTAGGAGAAGGCACAGAAAGTAGTAGTTGTTGGTGGTGGTTATATTGGCATGGAGGTTGCTGCTGCAGCTGTTGGGTGGAAACTAGATACAACGGTATGTTCCTAATCCATTTGATCGTCCATAATACAACTAGTGAATCAGTTATTTGTGGAACAGAAAAGAAAGCTCCATGTACAAATTTGAGTTTGTTTCTTGCCAGACATTCTACGTATATATTATACTGTTTTAAAGTTAGGGAATTGCATATCAAGTTACTGACTTTGTAAGTTCTCACTTGATGCTTTTTCGTACAAAAATAGATCTTGTTTCCAGAAGATCATATTTTGCCAAGACTGTTTACTCCTTCACTTGCTTGGAGATATGAAGAACTGTACCAAGAGAATGGTGTCAAATTTTCTAAGGTAGTGTCTGCCTCTCTCTCTCTCTCTCTCTCTCTCTCTCTCACACACACACACACACACACACACACATGCAGACGCAAATACACTCATGCTCTCTCTCTATCTCTCACGCTCACATGCACACATCTGTATAAACTGCAAAACCGGTATGTGTAGCTAGCAAATGCCTGCATCTAATTGTAGATAGATGCGCCGGCATTTTGATTTTGCTTGATTACTGACCAGGGTGTCTCCATCAAAAACTTAGAAGCTGGTCCTGATGGACGAGTAGCTGCCGTTAAACTTGAAGATGGATCTACAATAGAAGCAGACACGGTATCTTTGTGCTTCTTGTTTGAGATTCTTTTTAAATTAAAACATCTACATATTTGCTCACTAGAAACAAGCTGGAGAAGTTTAGTAAAATTGAGAATCCCCTCCCAAACAACCTCCCTTTGTCCTTTGTGCAGGTAATTATCGGTATTGGAGCAAAACCTGCTGTGAGTCCGTTTGAAAGTGTGGGGTTAAATAACACTGTTGGTGGAGTACAGGTGAGCATTGTCCAAAAGTTTTTTCTTAAAAGGTTATGACCTTTTTGTAACTTTGACTACACATATTTACATGCACCAAGGAAATCTGCTTGAAGTGTCTCAATTTAATGTGTTTAATGCTGTCCACTTAGTGATCCAGATTAATTTGTTGCCTTATGATGTTTCATGTTGTGGCATTTACTATTAGTAGATTTGAGTGTTACTTTATTAAAAAAACCTCATTTCACTAAATTTATCAAACAGAGCAGGATATCATTGCTTTAGTGTAACCATAATTTAAATTCTGATTCCAAAGGTAGTTTACGTCAGTAATTCATTCTTTTATATTGCTATGTTTGTTTACAAGAGATTACCTAAACATTTGAATCACAGGTTGATGGTCTGTTCCGGACAAGTATTCCGGGAGTTTTTGCAATTGGAGATGTAGCAGCATTCCCATTGAAGGTATGCAATTCTTAAACGGAGAAGCAATTCTTCCTTTTGTGATCTAAAAGTACATGTGATTTACCGTGAACAGATGTATGATCGTATAGCTCGAGTTGAACATGTAGATCATGCTCGTCGATCTGCGCAGCATTGTGTAAAAGCATTACTTACCGCACAAACTCACGTATGTTGGAGTCTTTCCATTTCTAAGACATTAGATACACTCTTAGTGTTTATTTTCCCTGCTGAAATATCCTTGTTGATGATTTGCATCTCTGCATGATATCCAGATATGACTATCTCCCATATTTCTACTCGAGGTTTTTTGAATATGAAGGGAGTCCTAGGAAAATATGGTGGCAGTTTTTCGGAGACAATGGTAAGAATCTCTTATGCATGCGACTTTGCTGTGTTATGGAACTTAGTAATTTGATGCATTTTATTTCTTACTTGGTACTTATTGTTGTGAACTTGTGATCCTATTGGGCAGTTGGAGAGACGATTGAAATTGGGAATTTTGACCCAAAAATTGCTACTTTCTGGATAGATTCTGGTAAATTTATCTTTTATGCTCTCTGTCTGTCTGTCTATATGTATCTCTCTCTCTGCCCCCATGTGTGTGCTTGTGTCATGTTTAAGTACCACCTTAGACATGCACAAGCATGCTTTTGTTTTGTTGTTCACAAATGATGATTAGTTTGTTTTTGCTCCCACATTAGGTAAACTGAAAGGAGTTCTTGTAGAAAGTGGAAGTCCTGAGGTATGATTCTTTTCAAGATTTTGGTACTAATATTGTCCAAGTGGTATAAGATTAAGATATATTGTTGTAAACCAACTAGGTGGGACAAGAGATATCAATCTAGTTCTGAATATTTAAATATTAACTGTGGGATTTATTCAGCAGAAGTCTGAGAGTTTCAGACGGAATGTTCAAAATGTTGGAAGAGACAAATAAGCTAACACAAAAACCTCCTGTAAAAGGATATTCATGATAGAAATATGCTGCATCAAGTGAGTTCTACTCTATTGATAAGTTAAAAATTAATCAGGATTTGAAGCAAGTCATGGGGGGTGTAGTTTGTTGCATGTCAAACCAGCTTTTAATGAAAAAGTGGGATTCCAAAAACATTGCCAGATGTTACAAGATGATAAGTAGACATGCCTTTGGACATTTTATGACATTTCTTGATATAATGTCTTAGCAAACATTACGTTTTCTTTTAACACGTCTTTGAAGCAGGAATATTTGAGAATGGTTCTTTATACTATGTGGAAGAGAATAAAAGAAAATAAATAATTATAAACCTAATCGTGCTGATCTTCAACCCTCTAATGCATTTAGGGGTTGTGTGAAAGTAATTTCTGGAAGAATGACTTCTAAGCTTTAACACAGAGTAAAGCACTTTGCTTTTGATGTCTAAAAGGTTTACTTTATGTTTAATGCACATTTTGCTCGACTTCTGAAGGGATTTGAAAATGTATTGTGCCATACTGTATTATTGTAGGAATTTCAACTCCTTCCAAAACTTGCAAGGAGCCAGCCTCTCATTGACAAAGCCAAGCTTCAGAAAGCGACTTCAGTTGAGGAGGCACTCGAGATTGCTCAGTCATCCCTACAGGCTGAGGCGGCAGCTTAGTTGAGTTTCTGCAGCCTACTTATGATGAAGTACCAAGCATCATGCAAAAAATCTGCTTATACTGTCCCATTCACAATAATTTTGATGCAGGGGTATAACGTACCCTGTCCCCTGCACCCTCATCTTTGATCCTTTGTGAAATAATAATACAAGTTAAAGGGCTATACTAATTTTTTGATGAGCTGAATTACTTTCTGGGCATCTGGACATCCTATCAACTCATAAATGTCTCGTGTCCTCA
This sequence comes from Bretschneidera sinensis, assembly GCA_023935145.1. Lineage (NCBI taxonomy): Eukaryota > Viridiplantae > Streptophyta > Magnoliopsida > Brassicales > Akaniaceae > Bretschneidera > Bretschneidera sinensis. Next base: position 36,177,503 of record CM043698.1, read on the forward strand.
CCAATGCTTAGCTTGTGGGTTTTTGATGAGAGACAACAGATTTGTAAATTAAGTTAGATGGTAGACCAAGATTTTGAGGCATTTACATGTACAAGTCCAACTTGTTATTGTATGAACGATGGAATGCTATGGTATTCAATAATAATTGTGAAGCGGCTCCTTGTGTTCTACTAAAAATGTCAATACTTTAAGGTATTCATTCATGAAATTTAACCTAGAACTCATCTTCGTGTATATAGAAGAAAGGGTGTGGCTCTTATCATGTTCTATGGCCTGACTTGATTTCACGTCATATTCTCTTTACTTATCATGTTCTATGGCCGGTTCCTTGTGTTCTGTTTCTCCATGATGTGTAACAGTGTAAGGCATGCTATAATTTATATGACAATATTATTAACAGAAACGTAATTAAACGGTGCGGTTCATACATCAAATCAATGAGTATTGATGAAATGGCCAAACAGAAAAGTAGGAGCATATTTGGAATGGGTTTTTAAAAATTGTTTTCAGTTTTCAAAACTAAAATCAGTTTTTGAAAACTCATTTTTATATTTGGCAAACAGTTTTTAAAAATAATTTTTTAAAACTGTTTTCAAAAACTGTTTTCTGGAAGCTTCAAATTGATATTTTCTGATATAATTTTTGAAAAATAGCCCTAAGTCAATGTTCACTTTTCTGTTTCATTCTTCTTCTATGATATATAAAAAATATTACAATTTGGAAAAAAAAAAAGATTACTTATTTTTAAGTATTTAGTAAAAACGAAAAATAAAGTTAATATAGATTTTAAATTTAAACTCAAAATTAAAAATAATTACAAGTTGTATCAAAACAGTTTTCAAAATAAGACTATCCAAATAACATTTTATTGTTTTCTGTTTTGGAAATAGTTTTCGAATTACAGTTATCCAAACATGTTTTTTTCAAAAAACATCTGAAAACTGTTTTCAGCTTTTATTTTAAAAAACAATCTTCTAAAACTAAAAAAAAAAATTAATACCTAAATATTCTCTTAAAAATTCAAAAGTACTAAAGCTTGTGGTTGAAATGGTAGTTAATATGGAAAAGATGAGGTAACAATTTCATTTCTCTAATATTTTAAGCAGTAGTATTAGCCGACCTAATTAACTACAGTTCCTTGTTTTTTTGTTCTTTTAACTTAAAAGTTCTGTACCTTTCACGCTGAGATTTTATTATCTTAAAATTGTGCTGACCATATGCTTACGTAGCTAAATTTGTTTAAAGGCATGATTTCTTTCTGTGTTTAAAGGCTGGATGATTTTTAAAAAATTGATGACTTTAATATTAATATGTTTTAACACGTTCTCGCATGTTTGTAAATCCAACTTGCACGAATGAAACTTCACATGGTGCATGCTCTTTTGAGATAAAAGTTCGTTTTTTGGAAACAGATAAAAACTTGAAGGAAAAACATAAAAACAGTTAAATAATATATATTTTTTAAAATCTACCCTCAAATAATGCGCATAACGCGTTTGAATTTCTGTTTTTTTTTCCGTATGTGAACTTACATGCATTGAACATGAGACAATTTTTTGTTAATTTTAATTTAATTATATATGATATGGTACTATTGGATATTAGAGTAAAGTATTAAAGTAACATATGGGTTTAAATTATAGTAATTAAATTTGAGATACAAATTGACATATGGGTAAAAATGTAGAATGCATATATGATAAAACTTTTTTTTCCCATTAACACTAGATAACATACACAATCATCATTATCTATCCAACTCAAACAAACATTAGTAGAAAAAAAATTCTTATAAAAAAAACTCCCAAAAGAAACTTAATAATGGAGGGCTTGCACCTTACCCTTAAATTTCCAAGTTAATGGTTTATAATTATTCATCAGTAACAAATGATATATATATATATATATATATATATATATATAGAGAGAGAGAGAGAGAGAGAGAGAGAGAGAGAGAGAGAGAGAGAGAGAGATGGATGAAAAGAAAATTTTTACGTTTCATATATCTAATTTTTTTACAATAAATAAATCAATAATGCTGGGTTGGTAATTATAAATTAGTGTCCGGACGAATAAATTTAGAGAGAGAAATTGAGATGAGGAAACCGAAATAGTGGCCATTGCCTAGTCGACACCTAATATAACAAGTAATATCCGAAATTACAACCTTGTGGAGGAGGCTTATTAGTCTATTACCCATATTGTTGCCATATCTTCAAGTGACCAATTATCAAGTTTGTACCAGAGGATGAAATTGTCCATTCACTTTAAAGAGAGGGACTTTTTAGTCCTAATTGTACAACAAGACAAAGAAGTCTGCTGAAAAGCGGAAATCACTACATAGTACATGAACCCAACAACAATAACAGCCACTACCATAGTACTTGGTCTCAGCTTCCTGTCAAAGTCTGATTGGTTTCCTTCTTCAAGAAGGCTATTCTCTTCTCTCTCTCTTTGCAAATTGCAAAGTCCTTGTTTTGACATATTACATTAAACCTGCGGCCTCTCCCTCTTATAAATGCCTTGTTCAACAAGCCAAAGCTCACATTTTTTCGTTTTTTTCACACCTTCTATATTCTTCATTATTATATATATACTCAATCTGTGCCTGTTTTTTTGCGTGTTTTGTTAATTTATCTTTTGATTTGTTGAGAGTCCTCTTCCAAGTCCAGGTCACAGGCTCACAGCGTCTTAATTTGGACTCAACTGAAAATGAAGGTGAAGTTTCCTTCTCTGTAAGATATATTATTAATCCCCCATTTCTCAGCCTTATTTTGTTTTATGTTAATTAATGTAACATCGTGATCTTTTTGTTAACAAGCATAATCCTTTAATGGGTTTTTTCCTCTAATTTAGTCTAGAGTTAGTGTCTTTGATGATTTGGTATTATAAATTAGCTTTTAGGATAACTTTAACCCTGTTTCTTGATGGGTTCTGTTTTTTTTTTCAATCAAATATAGAAATCAGAGATCAGTCTCTGAAAAAATTCCTGTTTCATTTCAACTTTAATGCTTATTGGCTATGTTGGGGTTTGAGGATGTTATTGGGCTTTCCTGTTTTAAGGTAACTTTTCAATTGTTCTGATTCTCATATTAACAACTGTTTGATCTTAAAAAGTACTAAAGTTTGCTGGGGCCTTTATTTGTTTTTAGTCATGGACAGCATAAAGTTTGATTGTCTTTTTGACAAGTCCTGTTGTTTTTGTTGCAGAAAGTTGTATTGAAATTGGATTTACATGATGACAAAGGAAAGCAAAAGGCCATGAAAGCAGTTTCTGGCCTTTCAGGTATTGAATTTACTTACCAGAACTTCTGTTTTCTTGATGAAAATGAATATTTGTCAAGGTCAATTAAATCCGTTGACTAAGTGCATTTTCAAATTTTTTGGTGTCCCAAATCATGAAAAAGTTTTTGTATTCCCAAAATTCAACTTTCTTAATGATAGTCTTACTAGTCAAATGGAGCATAACTCTATTGAGCATTACTTTGTTTGCATTCACCATATAATAGCAAACAGAAACAACATTTTTAGGCAAGTTTTACTTTCTTATCTAATATGTTTATGTTCTATAATATTTGTAGGGATTGATTCCGTTGCTATGGACATGAAGGAGAAGAAATTAACAGTGATTGGAGATGTTGACCCAGTTGATGTGGTAGACAAATTGAGAAAACAATGGTACACAGAGATCTTGACAGTTGGGCCTGCGAAAGAGGAGAAAAAAGATGGAGGAGGGACAGGAGGAGTCAAGAAGGAAGAAGGCAAAAAGGAGGAAGACAAAAAGAAAGATCAAAATGCTCAAATAGCTCAGCTTGTTCAGGCCTACCAAGACTATAATCCTCACATGAGCAGATATTACCATGTAGTGAGTGTAGAAGAGAACCCAAACGCTTGTGTTATATGCTAAATAAATTTGAGGCTTTGGTTATCACAAAAATGAGGTTTTGATAACTTTTGCAACATATAGTTGATAAATTACATTTCGAGTTGATTGAGATTTAATGTTGTGATATAGAGGATGTAACGTATAGATCACTATAAACTTATAAAGAAAATAAATAAATTTTGGATTGAACATCATTATAATGATAATTTTACAAGTAGAGCTTGTTGTGTTTTCTTTGGGAATTTTTCTCTCCGATGTAAGATTATGTATGAAAAAAATTTTTGGTGAATAATTATGAGTACAAACTTTTGCTTTTTTTGTTATAAAAAAAAGAGATGAACTAATCCACTTATTAGAGTCATAAAAATTGAAGCATACCCCATTTGGGATGATGTATTAATACTCTTATCATATTAAAACATATTCTTGTATACCCTTTTCAAATGTTATGCATGGATTACTATGCTACAACAATTTTCATTTTTGACAACCCAAATCAATTTGTATTCAATATAAACAATGAAATCATTTTTCTACAGTGATGTTCAATCTTGCACAATATCTTATATTTAATATTGATTAGAACTCTCATAAAAAAAATATTGGGTTTGTTTGCCGGAACATAAAGTCCGTGGCTAATTTTTAAATTATATAATAAAATCGGTCAAATCACATTAAATAACAATTGAAATATTAATTAATAGATGATTTGATTTAATTTAATTTAATTATATTTTTTTATCAAATTTAAAAATAAATATTGAGATTTTACACTCACCACCCAAATAAACCCGATTGAAACTTGGGTTGAGTGACTATTGAAAGTTGGAAATGATATTTCAAGCTCATATGTGACTGGGTAATTCAATTTCGAAAGACAAATCATGTACAATTTGCTAGTGAATTCATTTTCTAGATTCGATCAACTTTTTTAGCTTATTCTTATAAGTAGTAATTATTCAAACCAACACCTCCTTATTGAATAATTCAACTTGTCGACCGATGAGTGACCAAACAAAAATCTATATTGGCTGCTAAAATCAAAGTGGTCATCTACCTAATTAATTGCTTAGGGTAGGCCAAATGTCCAATTGCGGACCAAAAATGTCCTTTTGACACTGGTTTGAAAAAAACGTACCATATGATGTAATCAACGGTGTCATTTCCCAGCAGGTAGTATATAATTACTGAAGAGAACTATGAACATGAGCCAAAACGTCAAGGAAATGCACATATTGACATAATATTGTTTGTTATCATTGTTATCAAAGTGATCTTTTGGACTTCAATGTTTTTTCTATCCCCCAACCCAAGAAACAATCACAATACAAAAAACCCACGAGTGCAAAAAGTCACGTGTGTGACGCATGTGCACTCATCCAGGCCATCAAATTTTGATGTTTTTGTTATTGCAGTGGGAAAAGCTTACATAAGTTCTTTTTTCTTTAGAAGGTAGAAAGGTGTAGATAATTGTTGTAGGCTTAAAACCAAGACTAGATGATATATAATTTCATCATTTGTTGTCATGTTTGGTGCTATAATTTATTTACAAGCTTATGAGCAATTGCCATTGGATATGTATCAATGTAACATATGATGTCAATTGTCATGACATTTGCCCACCAAAATCTAACTAATCTTTGATTGTTTAAGTAAACTTATCAGAATTCTTGCATCATTCCTTATCCTGTGATGGTATGTAAAATGAAAAGGTCATAATTGTTTTCTTAATTAATTTCAAAGTGCAAAAAAAAATCATCACAAACAAATTAAGAACTACATGTAAATCATCTACCCCATATCCACTTAAATGACATATTTAATTAGAAGATGACCTCAAGTATCCTTGTGATAACATTATTTCACGATTCTAAAACGTAAAAGAGAAAATAGAAATGTTGCAGAGAGATCGACATCTAATCAGAAGTGGGTCAATTAATAATATTTATCAAACATCTCACCATGTAATTAATGACTATTCTGATAATCAAACTATTTACAAATTCAATGTAGAGTAAAAAAATTCAATCTTGAAAAACAAATAAATCTCATATATATGAACTAGATAAAAATACTTGACTTGGCATCAATTAGTTATCTCGAACTGAATAAAAAAGAGGATATGATGAGATAGATAAGTAGGAGGATGAGATGATAAAAATAATTTCATTTCATTTTAGCTTTTGTAAAAAATAATTAAATAAAATATAAAATTTTATTTTATTTTAACAAAAATATTTTTACTGCACATTTTTATCTTTCTTCTCAACTTTACTTTTTCATTGAAATTGAAGAAAATATTTTGAACATTTTTATATACTAGTAAAAGTATTTTCACGAAAAGAACAAAAATTAAATGAAATGGCCATATAACAACAATTTCTTTGAACATTTTTAATGCCTAAAAAAATTTGCAAAATAAAAAATAACACATTTTTTTTATCTTTATCTCTGCCACGTAGTCCATCGTCACTGATAAAGAATTTAAAGTGGTTCACAAAAACCCCTGCAACCGTTAATGGCACCCATCTACCAAGGGTATTTTTGTGATTTGAAGCAAAATTCAGCCTTAAATCCTTTCTCTCATCTTCTTCTCCAGTCTTTCACCATGAATTATGAAACAAAACAAACCTTCAGCCGTGTTTAGGGCTTAGAGATTCTGTTGTGTTATAGGGAAGTTTAATTGTCTTAGTGGAGGCAAATTTCAAATTATAAGTAATAATTTTCTTTAGCTTTTCAAATATGAAGTGGGGGCAGTTGCCCACTACCCCCACTGTAAATCCGACCTTACCAGTCTTACAGAAATTCAAACATTTTTTTTTCTCCCCTCCCCACTATACAAAAAGTTTTAATTGCTAAAGAAGAAAAATGAAAGAAAAAAAAAGAGGGAATGTGGAAATATAAAAAGATTAATGTTTTTCATCGTATCTTTAGTAAAGACAATAAAAAAGTAAAAGAAATTTTAAAAAATCTTTACAGATAGACTTTCGCTTTCATTACCCAATCATCTTATTTTTCTTATTAAAGATAGAATCACTTTTCTTCCTTCACTTTTTTCTTTTTCTACTAGTGATGACTCAAATTTTAAAAACTTGAACTAAAAGTTGCTCATTATCGTATTATAATGGATCTCATCTTTGAACAATTACGTAAAACAAAAGTCATATTTCATGTGATAGATCACAACTCAATCGATAACATTTTTAATTTATTTTTTAAAAGATTGTCTTGAATTCGATCTTGTCACTCTATTGCATCGTATCATATTTGCATTTAAAAAGAAAATACTGTACAATGGTCTGTCTTTGAAGTCTGCAATACCCATGAAAAATCAATACCAAGATTGTGAACTGTTAGTATCCGAAATGGTGAGAAGGAAAAGCTGAGAGCAAATGAAGAAAAAGCTGAGAGCAAATAAAGGAAAAGCTCTGTATATTCCTCAGTGATTTTTGCTGTACATAGTGCCGTGGGAATATATAGAAACAAACTAACCAACTCTGTACTAAGAGTGGAAACCAGCAACTCTGTGCTAAGAGTGGAAGCCAGCTAATAATATAAAAAGGATTTACAAATAAAATGTAAAATAAGGAAACTAGTGTAATTACAGATTAGCCTATTTCTTGATTATCTGTATTGTGTAATAGCCCCCCACAAGATGGAGAATAGAGGTTGACTATTCCCATCTTGGATAAATGTAACTTAATGATGAAGGAGGGCAAAGCCTTTGTAAAAATATCAGCTAGTTGGCACTGTGAGGCAACATGAGCTGTGATGATGCGACCCTCTTGGATCTTGTCTCGAATTAAGTGACAATCTAACTCGATATGCTTGGTACGTTCGTGAAAGACCGGATTAGCAGCGATGTGGAGTGCGGCTTGGTTGTCACAATAAAGTAAAGTAGCCTGAGGATGTGGAACCCGAAGATCAAGAAGCAAGTACCTAAGCCAAGTGAGTTCAGAGCATGTGGAAGCCATTGATCGATATTTGGCCTCGGCTGAGGAGCGAGACACCACAGATTGTTTCTTGGATTTCCAAGAAATGAGGGAATTGCCAAGAAGTATGCAATACCCAGTAACGGAGCGACGTATATCAGGACACGAGGCCCAATCTGAATCACAATAGGCCTTAAGTTGAAGTGGAGATGAGGATGAGAGTAAGATACCCTGTCCAGGTGCTGCCTTGATGTATCAAAGAGTTTTATGAGCTGCAGCCAAATGTGAAGTCGTGGGATGATCCATAAATTGGCTAAGGAGCTGGACAACATAAGATATGTCAGGCCGAGTGATTGTAAGATACAACAAACGGCCAATAAGTCTTCTATAGAGGCTTGGGTCTGGTAGTGGATCACCAGAAGATTTGCTGAGCTTAAAATTCTGCTCAAGGGGCAGTTGAAGTGGTTTGCTGCCGAGGGTCCCTGTGTCAGCCAAGATGTCCAAAGCATATTTTCTTTGACACAAGTGAATACCTTTGGAAGACCTGGCAACTTCCATACCAAGAAAATAGCGCAAACATTCAAGATCTTTGATCTTAAATTGAGTGTGAAGAAAAGATTTAAGTGATGCAATGGAAGAAGGACAATTACCAGCCACAATGATATCATCTACGTAAACTAGTAAGGCAATGAAAGACGAGCCATCTAGTTTAGTAAAGAGACTATAATCAGCTTTAGATTGTTCAAACTCAAAATCAATGAGAGAAGAGGAAAATTTAGAATACCATTTTCGGGAGGCTTGTTTAAGTCCATAGAGACTCTTGAGAAGCTTGCATACTTGATTGGGTCCTCATTTGTTATAACCCGGTGGTTTACGCATATAAATCTCCTCATGCAAATCACCATGGAGAAATGCGTTGTGAACGTCAAATTGAAGAAGTGACCAGCCTTGTACTGCTGCAACAGATAATAAGACTCTGACAGTAACGAGCTTGGTGACTAGGGAAAAGGTCTCTGTATAGTCTATACTTTCTTGTTGTGTGAACCCCTTTGCAACAAGCCTTGCTTTCAACCTGTCTACAGAACCATCAGCATAAAACTTACTTTTGTAGATATATTTGCAATCAATTGCCTCTTTTCCAGGAGGTAAATCAGTGATAATCCAAGTTTGGTTCTGTTCTAAGGCAGACAATTCAGTGTTCATGGCTTGACACCAGCCAGGGTGTTTGACAGCTTGTCTATAGGAGGTAGGGTCAGAAGCAATGGAAATGGAGGTGGAAAAAGCAGTAAAAGAAGGAGAAAAATTTTGGTAAGTCAGAAAATTAACTAAAGAGCAGTAATTACCAGTAGAGAAAGAAGAAGCCGTGGACAGCAACCGAGAAGGGCCTGAATGTGAAGTCTTGTTGCAATAGAATTCCTGCAGGTATTGTGGAGCTGTCCTTACCCTTTGTGACCTGCGAAGAGGAGGTTGAGGTGGAGAAGCTGGTGGAGAAAGTGAGGGATTAGTAGTGAGAGAAAAAGTGGAGGAATTATGTGATGGTGCAACATGTGGTTGAGATGAATCTGGTACAGGTATGGAGGGTGGGATGGCGATATGGGGAGGAGAAGGGCTGACTTGTGGAGAGGAAGAAATTGTGGGAAAATCAAGTGAGTCCGGTAAAGGTTTAGTAAAAACAAGGGTGGGGTTCGGAGAAGGAGTGAATGAGGGATGAGGTAAAGATTGAAATGGAAAAATGGACTCAAAAAAAAGTACATCCCGAGAAACAAAGGTGGTTTTGGACTCAAGATCAAGCAATTTATAACCTTTAGTTCCAAAAGGATATCCAAGAAAAATGCACATGCGACCTCGGGGATCAAATTTTGCTCTTCCTTGTGAAAGAGTGGCAGCAAAGCAAAGAGACCCAAAAACCTTTAAATGAGCATAAGTGGGTGGAGATTTAAATAAAAGTTCAAATGGTGTTTTATTTTGAAGAAGATGACTAGGGGTCTTATTGATGAGGTATGTGGCGGTCAAAACACAATCATTTCAATATTCAAGAGGAATACCAGCTTGTAATTTTAAAGCACGAGCCACATTAAGCAAATGTTGGTGTTTCCTCTCCACAACTCCATTTTGTTGTGGAGTGGCAACACAACTTGTTTGATGTAGGATCCCTTTTTTATAAAAAAAAAAAAAACTCTTTCATTTGAAATTCTCCTCCATTATCACTTCTTAGAATTTTGATGGTGAGGTTGAATTGATTTTCAATCATATTGGTAAAAGACTCAATGCTGGTTCGGGTGGCAGCTTTGTTAGGAAGGAGATACAACCATGTACTCCTAGTGAAGTCATCAACTAAAGTTAAAAAATATTTTGAGCCATCATAAGCAGGAACAGAACAGGGTCCCCAGAGATCACAGTGCACAATTTCAAATGGGATTGATGTCTTATGTTTGCTATGAGGGAAAGGAAGTCTATGAAATTTTGCCAATGGACAAATGTAACAAGGCTTTGTATTAGTAGTGGAAATGCTTTTCTTAACAATAGGATCTGTAATCATATTCAAAACAGGAAAAGAAAGATGGCTTAGGCAACAGTGCCATAGGTCAGTAACATTTTCAGTATGTGCAACAGAAGCTGTAGCAGATTTCGTAACTGTGGAAAAGTGATAAAGAGTGGTCACCAAGGTAGAGGGAGAGACAGCCATGTTGAGCAGGTGATATAAACCATTCTTCACTTCACCCTTCCCAATCGTTGTCCAAGATAAAAGGTCCTGAATAAGGCAAAAATCGGAGAAAAAAACTAGACAACAGGTGAGATTGGCAGCCAACTTCTTGGCTGAAATTAAATTAAAACTAAAGGAAGGAACACATAAGACTTCAGTGAGGTGAAGTGAGGGTGTTAAGTGAACTGTGCCCTTGTGTCTAACAGGTACATTTGTGCCATTTGGTAACTTAACAGAGTGAGAAACAGGAAAATTAATAGTGGTAAAAAATAAGGTACAACAGACCATATGGTCAGTTGCACCGGTATCAATTATCCAAGGAATTTCTTGTGCGAATGAATTATTGTGTGTGCAGGTGGATAAACAATTTGAAATACCAGAAATCTGAGGAGTTGACTTAGGAGGAATGATTGATTGAATCTGGTTGGCAGAGGACTGAGCAATGGTGGAGGGCTGCCGTGGTTGGAGTAATGCCATTAATTGCTGATATTGGGCCTGAGTAAGACCAACTCGACCATCACTGGAATCCTCAAGGTCAGAGTCAAAAAGAGCAGTTTGAGCAGTAAAAGCATTTGAACCCTGAGATTTGTTGAAAAGTTTGTGTCCAGGGGGGTAGCCATGGAGCTTGTAACACTTCCTCATTGTATGTCCAGACATGTTGCAATGAGAACAAATGGGGGCCTCGGCGTTGCCAACCTTGAAACAAGTTTCAAAAGAGTGTCTTGTGATCTTGCAGTGAGAATAGTAGGCTCGGTCTTTCTTTGATTTTTGTTGGGATGGATTACGGGTAGGAAATGGGAATGGTTTGCGAATGCCAAAGGCCATGGAGTCAGATGGTTTTGAAGTGGGGGTCATTTGGTGGTGGCATTCTTGCTGTTGAATGAGAGAAAAGACTTTTGTGATGGGTGGAAGGGGATCTAAGAGCATTATCTGGTCTCAAACAGGGGAATATGTGTCATTTAAACCCATCAAAAACTGAAAGACATAGTCCTGTTGGTATCAGTCTGAGAGAGTTTTCATCGATCCACAAGAGCAAACTAAAACGGGGTCATACATAAGTAACTCATCCCAAAGAGATTTAAGCCTTCCATAATATACACTTACAGTGTCAGAGTCTTGTTGAAGGCTGGCAAGGGTCTTCTTGAGCTGGTAAATACGAGGTCCATTTTGATGGGAGAAACGGTCCTGAATATCGAGCCAAAAGTCACGGGCATTGTCTATGAAAGCAACACTAGATCTGATGGAGGGGCTTATAGAGTTTTGAAGCCATGAAACCACCATATCGTTGCAGCACTCCCATAAGTCAAGAAGAGGATCATTGGGTTCTGTTGGTTGAGAAATGGAACCAGTGATGAAGCAGATTTTGTTTTTGGCACGGAGAGCTCGTCTCATTGCACGGGACCAAGTGGGGTAGTTATCACTGGTAAGCAAGTCGGTGACCAGAATGATGGCAGGGTTGTCGCCGTTGTCCAGCCGAAATGGGTTGCTAGGGTCGGTGAGGTTCAGGTATTTGGCCATGTTTGTGAGGCTCTGCTCTGATACCATGTTAGTATTCGAAATGGTGAGAAGGAAAAGGTGAGAGCAAATGAAGGAAAAGCTGAGAGCAAATGAAGGAAAAGCTCTGTATATTTCTCAATGATTTTTGCTGTACATAGTGCCGTGGGAATATATAGAAACAAACTAACCAACTCTGTACTAAGAGTGGAAGCCAGCTAATAATATAAAAAGGATTTACAAATAAAATGTAAAACAAGGAAACTAGTGTAATTACAGATCAGTCTATTTCTTGATTATCTGTGTTGTGTAATACGAACTTAATAACATGAGAGATATCCATGATTTAGTTTATTAAAGATGCACTACTTTGCTAGATGCTCATTATTGTATTTCTTTTGCTGCTATCTTATCTCTAACACATAAGGGGTGATCAAATATTAATGGTATTGATGTTTGCAGAGCAGGAGTAGGGCAGCAATTCGAAAGAACTCTCTATAAAATGCATGTTTTCCTTTCAATCTAAAAATCAATTTCTCCATACATTAATCGTCACTTATCACACGTCAGAAAATTGAAAGAGGAAAACATTATGCATGATGTAAAACTTAACAACAAGAAATCTCCCATTACCAACTTAGTCATTCATACATTTTTTTTCACTCATTTTGGAAAATTCAGAGATTAAACAAATGAAGTCAACATATAGTATTAATAAGCTCTAAGTAAGATATTTATCTAATGCAATTGCTAGCAGTGCTTACAAACATTCAACTTCTTTCACTCCACTTGTGTATGTGAAAAAAAAAAAGAAGAAGAAATAATTACACTAGAAAATGGTTGAAAAATTGGTTATACTACTTATGTCCTGGTTCGAACAAGGGGTGATTGAGGTATAGGAGAGTGAGGGGAGAAAATGGAGGGTGACATCATGACATCGTGATCAAATCTTGATGAGAAGCTGAGTCTAAGGCTGTTTTGCCAGCAAAGTTTCCTCTTAAGCGGCATCATTGCCTCCTTATGCTGAAGCATAAAGGTTTTAATTCTTGATAAAGCAATTTCCAAGGTGTTATCGTCCATATTGGCAAAGCAAACCCGAAACCAGCCTGGCTGCGAGCAATGGAAAGAAGAACCAGGTGAAACGTTGAGTTTAACTTCGTTTATTACCATTTTCCATAGCACCATTTCTTCTTCGAATGTCTGCTCTTTGAGCAACCCATGCAAATCCATCCACAGAAACAAACCGGCATTGCTCTTTAAATACCCAATTCCTACTTGAGCAAGTCCACTTGTGAATACCTCGTGCCTCATTGCTAACCTCTTTTTGCTTTCAGCAACAAACCTATCAATAAACTCATCATCTGATAACATCGACGAAATCAGATGTTGGGTTTGCGAAGATACTAATCCGAAGCTTGACATCTTGCGAGCGCAACTCGTTACTGCATCATTGTATGAATAAACAATGCCAACTCTGAAACCGGGGAACCCCATGTCCTTCGAAAGACTATAAACAATGTGGATGAGGTCACGATTGTATTCAATGTCTTCCTCGATTATCTCAGAGATGCAAGTGAAATCAGGCTGGCTGAAGATAGTAGCAGCGTAAATCTCATCGCAGACAAGGTGGATATTCTTTTCATTGATGAAGCTCACTACATTTTTTAGTGTCTCTCGGTCTAAGATAGTACCCAATGGGTTTGATGGATTTGTTATGAGCAAACCCTTTATTCTGATGTTAGCTTCTTGGGCATTTTCATATGCAGCTTCCAAGGCATCAATTGTAATCTTGAAATCATTGGAGCTTTCACAAACAACAGGAATGAGTTTGACTCCAGTTCTCCATCTCAAATCTCTATCAAATCTGCAATATATAGAATGCCAATCTTGTCATTAAGGCAGTTATAAGAAACATCATAACTTCTTTCAAGTAAATTTTGCTATTGGTTAATATGCTCAATGATATAATGATTTTTAGTTTTTTTGTAAAAGTAGTTGTGTAGATAAAAATTATTTAATATTTCGTAAAAAAATCATTTTTAATCGTTGTAGTGACACATTCAGTTTTTGAAAAATTGTTTTTCAGTATCTGATTTTTTTTTTAAATCGTTTTTTAAGGTTTTTTTAAAATAAAAACCATTTTAAAAACTCTATCTAACCGTATTATACAATTTGATTATTCATTATCTAACTATCAAGGGTAAGAACACGATTTTCTTTTACTTCATTCTGCACTAACCAGGGTACATGTATTTTTCACGCAAAAATTGATCAATTACATTGAACCCAAGAAAAAAGTAAAAAGGGGAGAAGGGGGAAAAAGAAGTTGACTCGTAGAGGCAATTAGCATTTTAGTACATATCCCCCACTCACTGTTACTTCATAGTTTATTGGACAAATGCCAAATAACTCTCATTCAATAAAGAGATGACTGAAAAGATGGGCCTAATTTTCATGAACTTGTATTGTCTTTGTTTTCTATTATTGTTGACATTCAACATGTTAAGATGGAGAGCAATTCATACGGTAGAATATGTAACTTTGAATGAAACTATTGATCATATGTTTAATATAATAAATCAAATCAAATAAAATCGGTTAAAATATTTTACATGACGGAAGATCACATAAATACGAGCTTAAATATAAACCATAAATAAGTATTAATATGACTCAAAAGTCTCGAATGCAAACCATGCATATAAGTTATTTTTATTTTTTTATTTTTAACGTGATATCTTAACATAATAATTTATATTATATATATACATGCCCCCACCAATAATACAAGTTGGCCAACCTAAGGATTGTGACTCTACGTGTTAGAAGGTTAGGGTTTCAACTTTTAATAGCTTTCGTAAGCTAGACCGTTGACTATTTCTTGATGTCTAATTGTTGATTTAATTGTTAATCTGTCTTTGTCTCTGTCTCCTTCTTTTAAGTGGGTATGGAGGCAGCCAGGCAGGTAGAGGTCAAGGTTGAAGGAGAACAACTCAAATACACAGACCATAAAGAACCAAAACCAGCTTTTAAGCTTAAGACCATATAATTAAATGATTGATTAATTACCCTGGATAATAAGGCGTCGGCACCAGGAATGCATCACCAGGATCAGCCAAGCAAAAGACAATCGTCTCATGAGCACCAGTTGCTCCACCACTCATAACAATGCGGTCAGGATCAAAACTAACTCTGTTCCCTCTCACCTTCCTCATAAATTTTGCTACAGCCTGTTGCATAGCAAAAAAAACATTCTTATAATACAAATTCATATTCTGATTTTATCATAAAGAAATGATTTTAATTGAATAATAAACCATAGAGAGCTAAAGGGTAGTTTTTAATTTGTTTCCATACATTTCTGAACTCTGTCAAGCCATGATAATCTTGAAAGATAGCTATATCCTTGAATTCATTTACGCCTTCAGAAGTACAAATTGAAGCTGTTGGGTTGTTTACTAGCCATTCATGAATCAAATCAAAGCAAAGCTGCATAGGAAAATACAACTAAATTAATTAACGACCAAATTTAAGTTGTAATGCCTTTTGATCAAATGAACTTGCTTTAAAATAACACAAATTTAAAGAAAAATTATAAACTTTTATTACCTGATTTTCTGCAAGACCCATCTGGATAACTCCCTGAGGATTCCGTGTGGGATGAAAAGGGTCACTGTCGTACGCCTTCCACCCGTCAAAATAAGGAGAATCTTCACCATGTCCATTGCTTGTTGCAATTTTAGACAACAGAACTTGATTTCTTAACATGAACACCATTTTTCTCTGTTCTTTTGAAATGCACCAAGAGAATGATCACTAGAATTTATAGAGAGAAGCTAAGAGATTGGCTTATTGCTTGTGCTATAAGGTTAAGCAGCTGAGGAGAAAAACACTAAAGAATGTGAGGTTGAGAACTAAAGCTTCCTTAGTGTCATATATTTATAGTTGTGTTGGAGTCTCAGATGGCTAAGGTGTTTGTGAATTTAATAGTGAGAATCATATTAAAAAATGAGAAGTTTCCATGAAAGAGGTAGTTTTTATCTTTGGAATGGGGTTTGGTGGAAGAAGGGAGGCAACAGCAGTTTGAGGAAATATTAAGACTAGTCGATCTACTTGGGGTCCCATACTGGGATTTTCTTAGTTAAAATTTGATCATCACAGCTGTTTTATTGTATCATATTAACATCATCCTTGACACATTAATCTCTTGAAACATACACGAAATTGAAAAGAAACTTTCAGTGCGTTCAGTCATATATAGAAATTCTCTTGTTTTTTATATTCTAAAAACATGTTATGAAAAATCTTCTGAAAACTGAACATTTTTCTACAACTGAAGGAATCCGAATATTTTTCCTCTTTGCTGAGTGTTGTAATGTACATAATTAAACACTCATGGTGCATCACTGAAAATTGCATGCTACTGCATAACACCGGCAATTATCCACGGCTACATTTGGGCTTTGATAGATAAAGAAGAAATGTAAATCGAAAGAAATCAGTGAGAAAAAAATAAAATGAAAAGGAATATTTTATCGTTTAATAAAAAATGAAAATAATAATAAATAATATTTTCTTTTCACTTGTACAATTGAGTGAAAGTTAAAATATTTTTTTTCAATCTTATGTCTTTTTTCTTCTATTTCACATTAATTTTACATAAATATCACTATTTTTATTTTTCCAAAATCTCCCTCCTTTTTTTTTTTCCGAACTCTTTCATCCATTTTTTTCCATTCAAGAACTAATCTATATGTGGTCCTAAAAATACAAGTGTAATGAAAATAACATCGTATTTATTTCTTTTTGGTGGGTGTTGTACTGTAATATTAATTGTACACATTTCGTACACTTGAAAAAAAAATTTTGTTTAGAAAAAAATTCATTCGAAATTTTTCTGTGAAATTTAAAAATTAATATTATCAATAATTTTTTTTAAATTATTAATAAAATTTTAAATGAATCTAAAATATTATACCCGATATAAACAAGAATTATTGAGAAATTATAGCCAGTTCCTTCGAAAGACCGATCCTCTTGCCAATTTTTTTTGGCCCTTTTAAGAACTTTGCTTGATACTTGATGTTTAACAGTGTGCAGGCTATAGACCAAAAGGGAAGACTATTCTAGCCATGACTATTTAATAAATAAATTGAAATTTATATCAACCACATTTATTGATCAGATAATAGTATCCAGCACTGGAAGACTTTGACATTGATACAAAATAACTCAATACTGACCACAAAACCGGAAACTTAAAAAATTCAAGACAGGTCTCTATCCAGTTGCTGTTCTTATCTAGAAACTTCAAACTCATACCCCATTTTTATAAATGCACCTATTTTTTGGCTTTCGCTTTAAGGATTAAGACGCGTATCAAAGCCAATATATATGAGGCATGCTAGCTTCAGTAACGACTGATGGCTATAGGCTAGCATCACACCGTGGTTTGCACGCACGTGATTGAGTGCACATGAACCGTGCTTGATCAGGCATGCAACATGATGTCAGTCGTGACTGATGTTAATAATTCTAAGTTAACATTGTCTGAGCCGTGAGGTCTGACATAATTACAGATCTAACATATGGCTACAAATCACTTGTTACATTCATTGTTGTATTACCTGTCCCATAATATAGAGTAAATTATATGAAATTATCTGAAGTGGTTTTTATCTTATTTAGTTTTTAAAGTTTTTAAAGTATGCACTTATTTATTTGTTATTAGTTTTTTTTGTTAGTTTTTTGATAGTTAATTATTTAAAATTCAGTTAAACTTTGTTTCAATTTATCAAAACATATTGAAAACTTTGTGCCGAATTTTGAAATTATTAAAAGGTAAAGTTGGATTTTTCAATAAGTTTTGATGAGTTGACATAATGTTTGATTAAATTTTGAACAATTGACTAAAAGGAATTAACGATAACTAGATAAATGTATATTTTAAAAACTAGACGAAGTAACTGTAACTTTGAATTAAACTCAAATATGTTAATGTGATTTACCCTGATAATTAACCTTTGATTACAAATTACTTGCAACCCTTTTTCCATTACTTACCTCTTAGTTATTAGTATTATTTTCATCTCAAAGTGGATGTCATTTTTAATTTTTCAAATAATTTTGGTTATGATGTTTTTATTATTTTATTAATTAAAAATTATAAAAAAAATTGAGTAATAATTTTTGAATATTTGTGAATTATATTGAAAATTTTAATTATTTTATTAATTTAAAATTAATCATTTAATTGAGGAAATAATGTAAAGTGGCAATCTTTTGCAGCTAATGGGTTATTGTTATTATTATTATTATTATTATGTTGTTTCCTCAAAACCTATTTTTATTTTAAAAAAACAAATGTGTATATAGTTCTTAATTGAGTATTTAATATTTGCAGCCATATGCGGTGACCAACATAAGGTCGAGTAAGATTTTCATGGTCAAGATGGAATTGTTGATGCTGAAGCCTTCAAAGTATCCATTTTGACCAGCCTGTCTGGTCTAAGTTGAAATTTGCTTGTACATTAAACAAAAAGTCCAACACGTGAGAGTTGAATTTTCATTTTAAGAATGAAAATCATATAACTTCCTCTTTGAATTAATCCTTCGAGTCACAAGTCACGGATTCAAAAATTGTTTTGAAAGTCGAGAGAAAATAAAAATTTTGTTCTTTACATTGTAAAATAATACTTAATAAAGAGAAGAAGAAAAACAAATCTGTCCCTTCTTTGAATGGAAAATTTTCATAACTAAACATTTTAAATCACAAGAAATAAAAAATGAAAACACATGTTAAGAATTGAAAGTACTTTCGTCAAACTTACTAAAAAACCACATTACGAATTGAAAGTATTTTGTTAATGCTGTCGAGGAATAAGAAACAATAATATGACAGAGTAAGATAAATGTCTCATATGGCGTAGGTCTTGGATTCAATGCTCGTACAAATAACTTTTTAAAGGTTATATCAACGGATATTATTTTAAGTTTTATTCAGTACATGTGCACAGAACGATTTGCATGTATCCAAAAAATAATTAAGTCAAAAGTATTATTTATGTCAAAGATTCTCATACATACGTCACTCAAAATGAGAATTTAAAAAAACAAAAATGTTTTGATTACTAAAAAAGTGTAGCTAACTTAAATCTCTAAAGAACATAAGGGCAAATGCAGAAGTTAGAATTAGGAGAAGCACACAATATTGAAAAGACCAAATTTGTCTAAAATATTGATTTTCAGGTCACGCATACAGCAAATGGCCACCAAAGTATTCAAAGATACACGAGGTTAAATTCGAATATTTCTATTTAGTATTCTTTAGTATTATAGTTTTAATTTAAGCGTGGATTAATATGTCAAACTTCTGACCACATGCTCGTATCTTATATTTTTAACTTGCTCCTATTCAGAATCTGTGACTGGTCAAAAGTAAACATACCATGATCATTCAAGTCTAATTGAGTGAAACAGTGTATAACTCCATAGATAATTCTGTTCAACGAAATGTTTTGGGTGTGAGAACTAACCGATTTGATCTCTGTATACGGTAATGAATATACAACTTCGATAAAAGACAATAAACTTGAAGGCCCCCTTTATTTCTTAATAAGAAGGACGACGGTGTGAGCTGCAATGCTCCTATTCTCACCAAGGCTATCGACCTTCTCGTGAGTTTTCGCTTTTAGACTTACAACAGAGGGATCTGCTCCTAGCAGCTCTGACAAACTGGCCCTCATAGCTTCCTTGTGCGGGCTCAGTTTTGGTCTTTGGAGAATCAATTTTGTAGCCTGCCTCATGCATGAGTCTCACCTGAAATGAACCGTATCAGACTGGATGATGATAATCTGAAATTCTGAACTGCAAGAACCACTCGCATTATATCCTCCCATGTTCACAGAAAATAAAATAAAATATGTGGCTAGAAGAAGCAATCCCTTGCACAACTAACTCAACAAGTGATGAAGCATGAGAATGAGTGTCCAAAACATTATCTCTAGTAAGAAAGGTCCCTTTATGTTTGATATAATTTGCATGGCATATTGAGATACAATTTCTTTTTTATAAGTGAGATAATACATATGTAAGGAGGAATGAGGAATCCCCCAGCTGAAGTAAACTTGAACCCATTACTAATTTCCAAGATGTGAGTTCAGAGGAATTAAGAGACCAGATAGGCCTCTTCCCTTGAATATAATCAACCGACCTGCTACATCAACACTACCCTTTGTTCCTGTCTACCTGTTTGTTTCACCCTTTGCTCATTTGCTTCTCATGGTTCTTTCCTACCAAACTCACACCCAAATTGCAACTCAGCTCAATGAAACTCCATCCTACCAAATTAATTTCACAATTTCACATTCAATTATAGCACCAACAGTCACAAGAAAGAAAACTAAAAAATTTGACTACCGAAGGCAGTCATAAGAACATTAGAAACCTATTTGTTTTCTGTCTAATCAACATGATGTATGCATTAGATGCCAGGTTTGCCAATTATTCCTCTTCTTCTGTGCATGGTGCATTGTATAAATATCTGGGGAAAACCATATAAGGAATATATATGAACCATCGGCACACCCAAAAATAAATTAAGATTATCAACTTAAGACCTTGATTGCTGTGTCCTTCTCATTGACTACAAACTTTCAGAATACAAGCCCTAAGCCTAAGATAATTGCACACATGCATTATTGTAAGAAACCGATTGTGATAGGCACATCTATATAGACAACATCACTCATCTTTTGCAGGCTAGATTAGTTAACGAAAGCATGATTATAATGTTATAGTATTAGGTTTTCCTTCATTTTACACAATACATATCCTAATTCCCTTTCTAACCCTAATTCCATTCTTTAACTAAGAACAAATAAAGCTGTCCAGAATAAGGGTTCATTTAACTGTCTGACATAGTCACCACCAGACAGGAAGCTACATAGTTTCCCAGGATTGATATTAAAGCATCCATTGCACTTGCTTTATTGGTCCAAAATAACTAAACCTATATTACCTTGTTTTACTCTTGCATGTCGAACAAAAAATTGGATCTTTCATATGAGGCCGTGAGTTTTATTTAGCAACCAATTCTCTCACCAAGTTCACTCTCAAGCAAAGGAACCAATAATTAAAAAATGATGATTATCATATAAAAGAACTGTTTTCCATTCCCTATCCTGAACCAGATGACAGCTCTGAACAAGCACCAGTGTCCAGGCTCAAACCCCAAGAATTCAAACAGTAAGGGTGCGTTGGGTGCGTTTAGTTGTGAAAATTTTCATCAGCGTTTTCTTTAATATTTTCTTCAATAATTTACATATTTTTAACATAATTTGAAAAATAACACTAATAATTCTAATATAGCAAGAAAAAATGGTTTTTAAATTTTTCCAATAGTACGTTGGAAAGAACGAAAGAGAAGTGTTGTTTTTCAAATTATGTTAAGAATACCCCAATTGTTGAAGAAAATTGAGATGGAAAATGGAACAGCTAAACGCACCTAAATAGTCTTCCATTGTGCTTAATGCTTACCAAAGAGTGACCAACCAGGCTTAAACTCAATATAACTATTATTTTTATAAGAAAACTCAATATAACTATAAAAAGGATCTAATCCATTCTTTATCCCTTCAACAAGAACAATATTTCAAGCTAGCATTTTTCAAAATCTTTAATACAGTTTCTACTTTTAAAAAAAATACAGTTTCTAAGCACGGCTCATATCAGAGATGCCCAACATGCACCGATTAGAATTACAAAGGAGTCCCTCAAAGCACCCACAAACAAATTTAACAACATAAGCACAAAAACAAAACCAATATATAAAAACCATAATTTTTTTTTTCAAAATGAACATACTACATTAAAGAATTAACAAGAACAAAGAAACTCACAGCTTCTTTGATAAAAACAGACGATGGTGCTCCCTTCCACTTAGGATCAGAATCTGGAAATATCTGCCCAATATCAGGGAGCCCTAAAGCACCCAAAATCGCATCAACAACACAATGGAGCAACACATCCCCTGCAACACGAATACCAATACAACTCAAGCCAATGAAAGTAACAATAAAGAATAATCTATCAAAAATACAAAAAAAAATAACCATCAGGAATCCAACAAATTACCATCAGAGTGAGCCTCACAGCCTCTATCATGTGGGTTATTGATCCCACCAATGATCAAAGGGTAGCCAGGCTCCAACCGGTGGAGATCAAACCCGTGGCCCACACGGAATGGCAAGGACTTGGAGGGTTTGATTGAGGTTGCAGGTTCACCGAATTTGATGGAGGTTGTAGCAGCCCAAGCTGAAACAGAAGGCCCTGAGTTAGGTGAAATAGAAGCCGGTGTCCTTACGACGAAACTAGGATGTCTGGTTGCACAAGTACGAGGGTTTAGAACAGGAGAAAGAGGAGAGAGTGGCTTGTTGGTAATTTTTGTGGTGATTGGAGAATAGGTGCATAAGTGAGTAGCCATGGCCATTGAAATTATTTTCCACAGCTTTCTCTGTGTGTGGTATCAGTTAGTGTTGACCGTTGACTCCTGTGTACGTTAATGTTGGGTTTGGGGCTTTTCGGATTTTTTTTGGCAATTTTTTCCTTTTTAATAATAGTTTGGCAAGTTTTTACATACTACCACTACATTCAAGACCAGTTTCCTCTAACTTGGGCCAGGTTGAAACTTTTGTCTTTGTCCTACTAATGTTATGCCTTAACGAAACAAGGGATCCTACTTTGTTTTTTTTAAGCTTTTCGAAAAATCTCAAATCAGTTGAAGATAAAGGAGTAGTCAACTACATCCAACAAAAAAGTACTCAAGGGGTTAAAATTTAAAAACATTCAATGAAATGATAAAGAGGGTTTAAGATACATAATTAAAAAAAATGGCAAATATTTTGGGCAAATCAGATAAAGATTCAAATTAACAAGAACTACGGATGTAAAAGATTGATTTGTTTTAGGTTTTCATTTACTCTTATGATCATATTTGCATTCATGAATTCCTGTCTAAAATCATAGGTGTCCAACAACAAGAACCGGAAAAAAAATAGAAATTGGAAAAAGAAAACAACCAGATAATCTACATGTATGGCTAAGCTAAGAAGTTACAACAATGGGTAAGCAAGACCCTTTTCAGTTTACAAACAACATACATGTGACTAAATGAGAGATTTTTACATTAACTTCAAGTAAAACTGTACGAGGCAGAAAAGCTCAGTATGACGAAGAAGCCCTTGGTTGCTTGCCTCCATGCTCAGGTATTAGATGTTCGGAGGCAGCTCTCTTTGTTCTCAACTGCAATGAGAAAGCCAATTAGAAACTACAACAGCTAGATTCACTCTCTCCATCTTTCTATCTCCCCCCTTCCGCTCTCCCTAGCTGTCTTCTTTCCCGTGTGAGTTTGTGTGCTAATGTGACATGCACTCATAAAATATAAGGAACCACAGAGATAAACTACAAACCTTCTCGTCAGCACGCTGATAGAAACTTCTTATGAGAATATTTTTGGCTTCAGTAGATATCACTGCCAGAAAGTTCAGGACAGGTCAGGCACAAGATGAAGATGTCCCCATATCAAAAAAGCTATGAAGTTCATCTAATCAAACATGGACCATTATGCCTATTTACCAAACCTGCCCTTGTAGCAAAGACTCTTCAGGAAAAGCATACAATACGAAGAATCGCAACATATTGGTTGAAACCTGTGACAGCCTACATAATTACATTCCAATAACTTCAAACATCAATTTGTATCACCCAATCAAATGATGATCATCTCTTTATTACCCAATCAACTGATGACACTAGGTTCTTTATGAACTAATTTTCATTGCAAAAGGGGCAAAAAAAAGAATTTTACCGAATCTTAACTGATGTCAATGGGCAATACCTAGAGGCAAAAGGTCAATAAAAGAAGATATCAATACAACAAGGTCATTTTGTACTTCTTAAAACCTATAAGTCAAACTCAGACTAGTAGTCTCAATTAAGACAAACTACAGATCTCTCGATTTTATATACCTAACAGCTGTTACAAATCTATTAGTTGTTCAATGATGGTAAGTATTCATTGCACAGAGTGATACGAATCCCAACATGAACTGTTTCTAAGGAACTGACCTAACTGCCAGGCCTTCGAAAGACTGGAGCAACCTCAACATGAACTTGACCTGGTCCTACTATATGCGTGATTGTACAATGTTCACGTATCATCCAACTCAGTCTCCCAACATCACCTAATGTGGTCAACAAGTCAAGGTCACTTCATTCAAGACTTTTTCTACCTGAGAGTAGCCATGTGGACGCATGAAGACGCAACTACTACAGAATGGATACAAGCATGAATAATATATGCTGAGTATTATGGTTTTCAAAAAGAGATACAGTAACAAATTACATAAACTCAAACAGTATCACCACAACATGAGATGAAATCTAATAGCTTCAACCAAAGGTTACCATGTTTTTATCATCAACCGCTAAAATAGAAGGCATATCCCATTCTTACCCAAAAATTAAAACATGAGAGACAAAGATATCTTTGTTACCTTGATCAGGTGGTGGAAGAGTTCGGCTGTGAGTAGGATGATAGGTAGCAGGTGTCATTTTCTACCAAAATAAGAAAGTACAACAATAAGAGAGGAAAGAATCCATATACTGGATACATAAATAATAGTTTGTCACAAACTATATAGTTCATTTAATTCTAGAGGGTTGTAACAGAAATTCTGTCCAACAGCATTCACTCTGGAGCTGGATGGACATAGCATACAGCTTTAAAAAGCTCAAATACAAATCTCTGCTTGTTGGATATGTCGTATACGCTATCTGGACGTCTCAAAAGCTCGCAACCGATTCCAAAAATTCCAACAGATAGGCAGATAAATCATCAGATCAATCACAAATAGACACCAAAGAGTAACTCTTCATGATTGATGGCTGAGCAATTCTGGATAAGAGCCCGCCATAAACTATTCAGAA
Organism: Bretschneidera sinensis; assembly: GCA_023935145.1. Taxonomy (NCBI): domain Eukaryota; kingdom Viridiplantae; phylum Streptophyta; class Magnoliopsida; order Brassicales; family Akaniaceae; genus Bretschneidera; species Bretschneidera sinensis. The sequence continues at coordinate 36,202,506 of CM043698.1, forward strand.
AGAATATGTATGCAACTGCATAAGCAGATACATGTGAGCATACCATAAAAGGAAACTCTAAGCGCTATATTGAATATTGCTGGCATGCGGCAGTATTCCACCATTCATCCTACTTCAACATTACTAGGTGGGATCCACTCATATAAAGATTTTCACAGAAATTTTGCCATATTTCGCGGCTCCTGTTCTTTTTTAAAGATTGAATATTTCATCTCAACTAAAAAGGCTTCCTTGCAAGAGGAATGTACTTTAGAATAGAAGCCATAGTTACGGAATATCTTCAAATAATTATGTGCACATGTCACAGTTACTGACTATGGGAATTTATCAATATTTTAATTTATATCATTATTTAATTGAACATTACACTGCAACGTACCGAAGGGGTAAATACCAACATTTGACAAAGATAGACTTTTGAAGATGAAATAACCTAATGCAAAATAAGAAAATTTCAACGAAACAGTGTCTTCATAAATCTTTGTTAGCATAGTTGTTGCCTCATCAAAACAGAGACAAGCTGAAAATAAAGCAAGAAGCACCTGAGGGAAAAGCGAAGGAAAATAATTAACAGAAGAAGAATTTTCCGAATGAAAGAAAGGAAAAAAATTAAATACTAGGTGAAGATCCCTCATTTAACTCTCTTTACCTCCTACTTGTTCTGCTAAAGTGTCCAATAGTATCTCCAAACACATGACAATAATGAAGTGCCAAAGCTAGGACAAAAGGCTCGTTTTATCAGTTCCGTTACTTATTTTTTTGACATCACTGGGATTTGTAAAAGGAAACTCATTCAATCAATCTATGGAAAGCACACCCAGCCCAAACATCTGCCAAAAGGGCTTAACTTTCTGAGAAAGGGTAAAGTGTTAAGTAGGTAAGTGACACGTAAATAACTTGTCACGATAAACTCCTATCTGCAATCTTGGAACTAGTTAAGAGCACAATCTTACCGCATTTAAGTTAAAATGTCAAATCATCTTGTTCACAACACAATCTGAGAGTTTCTTATCTCAGGATCAATGGAAAGGAGAGGGAAGAAGAGGATAAGAGTATCCTTTCAAATTCTCTCATTTCCTCTCCTTTACTCTCCCTACCATCTCCTAAACAAAGGGGAATTAAAAAAATATATATACCCTGTAGTTTTGAGGGGATTTTGAGAGATAAATGTACCCCTCCAAACCCTCTCTTCTCCACTAAAAAACACAGAAAAAAAATCCAAACAAGGGGATACATAAACCCCTTCATTTCCTTTCCCTTTTTTCTTTAATCCCCTCCTTCCAAATAAGGAATAAAAGTTAATTTTAACACATTAATAACTTTGGAAACCAACAGACACATGCACCAGATAAAACTTTAATATCATTTTTCAGGAAACTAAGCGCATTGCATTATCTAAGAGAAGGATTACATTCTAATGTTTATTTACACAAACACATTTTTAGTTTACCAAATATATTACAAAGAATTATAGCAACATTTTTTATGATAAAAAGTTTACTTCAATGCAGGACCGTAACTACAGCTGATTCAGTTCAGTTCTATCATCCCACGCTCAAATGTATCATAAAACAGATACTACTAACTACAAACCACACCAAAATAAGTTTAAATAATAAGCAAATGGCATAACAATTCCAGATATTTAAACAGCAAAATTTCATTCTTTCTTCTTTTTGTCTATATAAAGCTTGTGGAAACATAATGAGGGTAAACAACTTAAACAAATTATACTCGAAACTGTAGCAACTGGTATCTACCATAGCATTAGGGTACAAACACAGAACTACATATTCTAAATTATTTATTCAACTTGTCCCAGAAACCCTCAAAATTTCCTAAGCAGATCACAACAAAAACGCATCTGGATGTACCAGGTTGAGCATAACAACCTAATCTAAAATGGGACAAACTGATCATAAAAAAATGTGACCCTTTTCACTTCTGAACTCAACTCAGCAAATCCTTATCTCAACAACTTGTGGGTATTTTTAGCAACAGTTATATCAACATACAAACTTGAGCAGATCATACAAATCCGTACTTTTATTATATAAAATAGTTACAAAAGAAACAAACAGAAGTGATCTGATTTTAGACATTGAGATACTTACAGAGGGATTTGAAGGATCAGAGGGTCGAAGTTGGCTAAAATTGTGAGGGTCAAATGAGGGCCAGTCACCAAGCATAGACCCCATTGAATGCCGGTTCCTGCACCCAAAATCTCTAGAGAGAGAAAGAGGGCAAGAGAGAGAACGAAGCACAATGCTTTTGATTCTAGAACCAGCCTTTGTTTATTTGACTGGGAGTTTGCTGATAAAATGGAGTAAAACGTACGTATATCAGAGACCATCCACGGTTACGCTGAGTCCCCTTTTTGTCCCTCATGATTTTTCGATAATCCCAGCGGTGTCTTTTTTTTTGTTAAAATGAAACTCCGTTAGGTTCCTCTCATTTGCTATTTAAATTATTCTTTATTATTAAATTATTAAAAAATTAATATTATATATATATATAGAGAGTTTAAAGGTTTTTTAAAAATATTTTTATATTTTTTTAAATAATTAAAATTAAACTTAAGTAAAAAAAAAATGATAAGTGATTAAAGTTATAAGACGGGGAGAATATATGAAAACTTTACGTAAAAAAAAAATAAATCAAACCACCATAAACCAAGGGATTAAGCTTTTAAAAGTAAGATCTGATGATGGGATTTAAGAAAATTGTTTTAAAGAGATTTAAATAAATTTGATTTAAATATTTAATCATTAAAAATAATTTTATCAATAAATTAGTGTCTATTATTTGGATTAAAATGTTTATTTTTATTAAAAAAACAGGAGTAATAAATATTTATCATTTTTAGAGTTAATTTGTGTTAGGTTGAATTCAATAGTTTGCCAACAAACACTTGGTTTAGTGATAAAAATTCGTCCATCTCGTTAGAAATATTTGGGTTTGAATCTCTCTATAAACATTTGTTTGGTTTAAACTTAAATTTTCATCGTACGGGTGACCAATCTTTTATTCATTTATACAAAAAAAAAAATGAATTCAGTAGTTTCCTATATTTAGCTTGTTATTGAAGTTTGATTGATTTATTAATAAGAAAATTATTTGTAAATAAGTTATAATGGAATTAAATAAAATTTACAAATCAACTCTTGTTTAACTCTTGACCTGAGCTTATATATAATTACAAAAACACAATTACCCTCTATCTCTCTCCCCCTCTCGATTTCTTAATAAACGAGTCTTTTCTCTACTTTAAATTTTTATCCCCTTTTAAAATCAGATTACTGAGAGAAAATCCTCAAAACCATTTCTTGTTTTCTTTTCTAACTCCCTTGACTGCTTTTCTCAATTTTAGCTAGTTACCTCAAGTGACTCATATCAGAGAAAATAGATTTGAAGTCTTCTCTTCAACCCCATCTTCTCCCTTTTGTTTTTTTTCTTCTTTATTCTTTTCATGCTTGCGTGTCACCGCTCCGTCGCTCATAAGGTAAGATGGGTTTTTTCCTTCTCCCCTTTTTTTATCTATTGCATATAAGCTGTCTTCAAACATGTTCCTCCTAGTACTTGGTGACTTTAGGAGGATTAAGCGTTCTATAAAAAAAATGACGAGCAAGTAAAAAAATTAATGGGATAAAAATTGTTATAAAATTATATAATATTAATTATCAATAAGTAAAAGTAAAAAATTAAATTAAATTTTAGTTGGTTTCAAACACAAATTTTTTTTCAATTCTACTATATTAAATATAAAAATTCATTTGTAATGAATTATAATTTTATTTGAAAATGAAGTATGAATTTATTTACAAATTAATTATAATTTTAGTACATTTATAATTGAATTGAATTCCGTACTTAAGAAAATATCAATTGCCAAACGGAGTGTAAGAAAATATCAATTGGCGGAAGAAGTTAGATTACATGTGATGGAGCCCACAAAACACACATCCAATAAAATGTCTACACGTGGAATCTGACACCACCAATTGGACTATGACACGTGTCAAGCCTCCTCAACCTGGCCAAGCACACGTGGAATGGGCAGCTCACACAACCTCCACGTCAGGGCGTGATTAACGCGCCTAACTCCCTCTAGAGCACGTGACCCCCTGGCACACTCAACACTCTGAACACGCGATTAAGATTTATCTCTGAAGCTCAGAATCGCAGGAGCATGGCCATACCTCCCCCACGTGCGCGGCCTCCACTCAGAGGACTACAAATATCCTGAGGTACGCGAGTCTAAGGGGAAGATTTTTTTTGGATATTCACAATTATCTATTTGCACTTAAGCCGTTTTAGATTTAATCCTCGGCCTCGACCCCCTCTCAAGCCCTCGTTCTAACTTAAGCATTGGAGCACCCTCAGAGGTCTCCTCCTCCCCTCCTTCCGAGGATTTTAGTTCACCTCTGTTACCTGTGCAGGGCCAAGGCCACATCAGCACCAAGGCCACGTCAGCAGTAGCAATTTTTCGGCATCAACAGATTGGCGCTGTCTTTGGGAAATCACCATCTCTCGCTAAATAGTAGAAGTGAAGAAATCTAAAGAACTCATCTGTTGCAATGCCAAGCCATCCGACACCATGTTGCACACTTTGGAGTTTCGGGTGCACACTACCAAGCCGTAGTGCGCATGCCCCTGTCCGAGCGGTTGCTAAGTGTGCATGGCCGAGCGCCGTAGTGCACACCTCCCTATCTGAGCCGTTGCTAAGTGTGCACGGTCTAGTGCTGTAGTGCGCATGCCCTTGTCCGAGCAGTTGCTAAGTGTGCACGATTGAGCGCCGTAGTGCATACATCCCTGTCCGAGCCGTTGCTGAGTGTGCACGGCCGAGCGTCGTAGTGCGCATGCCCCTGTCCGAGTGGTTGCTAAGTGTGCACGGCCAAGTGCCGTAGTGCACACGTCCCTGTTCTGAGCCGTTGCTAAGTGTGCACGGTTGAGCGTCGTAGTGCACATGCCCATGTTCGAGCCGTTGCTAAGTGTGCACAGCTGAGTGCCATAGTGCACACGTCCCTGTTCGAGCCGTTGCTAAGTGTGCACGGTCGAGCGCTATAGTGCGCATGCCTCTGTTCGAGCCGTTGCTAAGTGTGCACGGCCGAGCACTATAGTGCGCACGTCCCTGTCCGAGCCGTTGTTAAGTGTGCACGGTCGAGCGCCGTAGTGCATACAGGCCGAGCACCATAGTGCGCACGTCCCTATCCGAGCCGTTGTTAAGTGTGCATGACCGAGCGTCGTAGTGCACACCGGCCGAGCAAAGGCATATGTGTGCACACCCTCGGCCTCATCCTAGCAACAGTGCACACTAGTGCACACAGGCCGAGCATCAATGCGCATGACCAAGCTATGGTGCGCACACCCAAGGCCGAGCAAAGGCATATGTGTGCACACCCTCGGCCTCGTCCTAGCAACAGTGCACACTAGTGCACACAGGCCAAGCATCAGTGCGCACTAGTGCGCATGACCAAGCTATGATGTGCACACCCAAAGCCGAGCAAAGGCATATGTGTGCACACCCTCGGCCTCGTCCCAGCAACAGTGCACACTAGTGCACACAGGCCGAGCATCAGTGCGCACTAGTGCGCACACCCAAGGCCGAGTAAAGGCATATGTGTGCACTCCCTCGGCCTCGACCCAACATTAATGCACATAGGTCGAGCATCAATGCGGCAGAGCGCATGAGTTGTTTGTCATACCCTCGGCAAGGCATCTCTAAGTCCGAGGCCGAGCGTATGAGCTACTTGTCATACACTCGACCAGGTATCTCCAATGCCGAGCGTGTGAGCTGCTTATCATACCCTCGGCCAGGCATCTTCAAGTCCGAGGCCGAGCGTATGAGCTGCTTGTGATACACTCGGCCAGGTATCTCCAAGGCCGAGCGTGTGAGCTGCTTGTCATACCCTCGGCCAGGCATCTCCAAGTCCGAGGCCGAGCGTATGAGCTACTTGTCATACGCTGGGCCAGGTATCTCCAAGGCCGAGCGTGTGAGTTGCTTGTCATACCCTCGGCCAGGCATCTCCAAGCCCGGGGCCGAGTGTATGAGTTGCTTGTCATACGCTCGGCCAGGTATCTCCAAGGCCGAGCGTATGAGCTGCTTGTCATACCCTCGGCCAGGCATCTCCAAGTCCGAGGCCTAGCGTATGAGCTGCTTACGCCCGGCCAAGAAAGGTGCTAGCTACCAACCTCCTAAATCTCTTAAGTATGAACGCTCGGCCACGGCACCAACATCACGTTTTACTTCCTCAAGGCACAAGTACCTGAGGAAGTGGGGGGGCCTGTGATGGAGCCCACAAAACACACATCCAATAAAACGTCTACACATGGAATCTAAAACCACCAATTAGACTATAACACGTGTCAAGCCTCCTTAGCCTGGCCAAGCACACGTGGAACGGGCAGCTCACACAACCTCCACGTCAGGGTGTGATTAACGCATCTAACTCCTTTTGGAGCACGCGACCCCCTGGCACACTCAACACTCTGAACACGGGATTAAGATTTCTCTCTGAAGCCCGGGATCGCAGAAACAGGGCCATACCTCCCCCACGTGGGTGGCCTCCACTCAGAGACCTATAAATATCCTGAGGTATGCAAGTCTAAGGGGAATATTTTTTTTGGATATTCACACTTATCTGTTTGCACTTAAGCCGTTTTAGATTTAATCCTTGGCTTCGATCCCCTCTCAAGCCCTCGTTCTAACTTAAGCATCGGAGCACCCTCGGAGGTCTCCCCCTCCCCTCCTTCCGAGGGTTTTAGTTCACCTCTGTTACCTGTACAAGGCCAAGGCCACATCAGCACCAAGGCCACATCAGCAGTAGCAATTTTTCGGCATCAACAATATGATATCTTTAATCATTGTAAACACAAAATTCATTTCAATTCTACTGTTTAAATAAGATTATATTAAACATTAAATTCATTTGAGTTCATTTATAAATGAATAATCAACTGAATTCAAAATTTAAATTCATATTAAACTGAGTGTAAAAAAAATCAATTGTAGCGTAAGAAAAGATTGATTATAGTTTCGGTTGAATGGTTTAAGGGGCCATATAAGCTCTTGTATGAAATAACATGAGTTCAAATCCCGCCGCATTTATATTGTTATTTTATTTTTATTAATTAATATTACTGCATTTAATTGATACTAAAATGATACCCAACTTATAAAGCAAATAACAAATTTGTATGTCCACTTAAAAAACCCGACATCAATTTATGGTCATACGATGTTTGTGTTCAGTTTTAAATTGAATTTTTTTTTTAAATTTATTAAAAACATAATCAAATTAAATCAAAATTTATTAAATATTAATTAATAAGTGATTTGATTTAATTTAATTAAGTTTGTTTCTATGCATTGCTCTTCAACCATACTCTAACGTGGATCTTGTTAATTTTCCCCATTAGCTCTGTATCAAGCGGGTTAACCATGAAATACTAATCACCACATATGGATTAACCATGAAATGTTTGTTCAATCATAAAACAATTGAAATCTATTCTCTCTGTATTGAATTTGTGGGATTTCTCTCTGCTGCAAATATACAGTCTTTTTATTTTATTTTTTGTGCTTGTTCAGCTTAATCAATGCAAAGATTGAACCCAAATTGTTACTTGTAAATGCATTTCACCTTTTTTTTTTTTAAATATTTCTTCTTGATTTGAGTAAACAATTTGAAGTTTTTTCTTTAGTCTCATGTTTTTCCAGAATCTACAAAATTGTTGGTTCATGAAAAAGAAGCGAGTTTATTGATGAAAGAGGTTGTTTGAGACGGAAACTTTTAGGTGTATCGGATATATTTGCATTAAGTGTATATCAATTGTTAATCAAAACAAAAAAAATCATTACTTTTTTTGGATGAATGGTTGTCATACATTTAGTGCATTTAAAAATTTTCGATTTGAGATAAAATAGTTTGATTAAATTTTCCTTTAATAAATTTTAAGATTAAACCTCAGGTTTTTGAAAGGAAAAAATTTATATTACAAATTTCCCTCACATTTTCTTTAAATAATTTTTTCTTCATATTTTTCACGATAACCAAACAGAAAAAAAAATCATTCTTTATATATATATTTTTATCTAAACAGAGCCTGAGAATTTGATTGGAGAAATTCAAAATAGAGTAAAATTTTTTTATTTGTTCGAGTCTAAATCATTGAATTTAAGAGTTAAAAATTTTATCGATATTTTTAAAAAACTTTAATGATAATATCAATATAAACATTAAATTTAAAAATTAATATTATCAATAAAAATTTTAAAATTATAAATAAAATTTTTAATTAATCTAAAATTAATGATTTAGACTGAGAGAAGAAAAAAAAAATCACGGTGGCAGAGATTATGGTAAACGGTGAAGCAAACAACACCTCCAAAAAAATAAAAATGGTGCGCCGCACACTTGTCCCGCCTTCAATACACTCTACAGTGCGTACACGTGTCCTTGATTGCCTCACGTTTGTCGCCCCTCATCGTTGGTAATGCCACCTCACCAAACCAAAAACCCCAAACGCACAAACGCACCTGTCGATCAAAAAAGTCAAGTCCGCCAAACACCATCTCTCACACTTTCGCTATAATAAACCTTGTGGTGCGCACTGCGCATGGCCTCCTCTCATCTCTCTCTCTCCGCACCTCTCCGTACACTCATCTCATCGTCCGCGCGAAGACTGTCTTGTAATAAACCCTACTGTTCGCTAGTACGTAAGAGGATCGGTCGCTCGGTCGGATTCAAGGGGGTTTCCGTGGTTAGCTCGAATCCCAAGAGATTTGGTTGCGGGACGAAAGCGTTGGTGGCTGGGATGGCGACCGAGAAGAGCAAAGGGAAGAAGGTGGAGGTGTTCGATAGCGAGGAGGATCTGGCGGTGTCTTTGGCCAAATACACCGCTGATCTATCTGATAAGTTCGCCAAAGAGAGAGGCGCTTTTACCGTCGTTTTGTCCGGTGGTTCCCTCATCAAGTCACTCAGGTAACGCACATTATATTTTCTTATTTGATTTCAAAACTTAATTTCATTCTAACTTAGTATTTTTGCGTAATTTTGTAATGGTCTGTTTGGTTTGTTTTAAATGATCGGAAATGGGAAGGAATTTACCTTTTTTCATCAGATTTTTCTTTGGCTAAGATCATTGTGACTAAATTGTGCTCCTAATCGGTCTTGATTGCTCGAATGACGATAGTTCTTTTAATTTTTAATTTGGAAATATACAAGCCAGAGTGATAGTTTTTTTTTATTTGGTTTCTTTGCTACTAATAAAAGGTAAAAGAGTTAACATTATGGGTTTGTTATATATGGATGATACCGGGAAATGTTTTTTTATTAGTTGATTTTGGAATTTCAGGAAATTAGTGGAACCACCTTATGTTGATTCAGTGGATTGGTCGAGATGGCATGTTTTCTGGGTCGACGAGAGGGTTGTTCCCAAGGATCATGTAGACAGTAACTACAAACTAGCATACGATGGTTTTCTCTCAAGGGTATAAGTTTTATTCTTATGGCTTAAAGAATCATAAATCCATATTCTGTGGTTATTTTTATTGCTTTACCATTGTTATGGGCTTTTGCTATGTACATTTTTTTTCGTAGAATTGAGTGGCACATTTTATTTTAGTTAGTTTTGAAATTGCGGAGGCATTACTTAGCATCTAATAAGTTCTTTTCTTGCTATCTTAAGCAAAATTGCTATATCATAAAGTGATGCCTTAGAGTTGAGCATTCGAAGAAATTTTGAGCTCATACTGAAGCTAATGACATTTAATTAGGTTTGAGAAATAAAGAGATGCCACTGTTTTTTATTTTCATTGTTAAGTCACAGTTGATTGTTGCTCTTCCCTTAAGATGTCTACATTCACAAAGTTGGCTTAATACATGAGATTTTTCACAATAGCACAATAAGGTGATTCAGTCTCTAAGAGATATCCAAAAATACTCAAAATGGTTGGTCATTGAGTAGTGACTTGATTTCTTTTCTTTTTCTCCTTTGTGAATGATGGTAATTAGACTCCAGCCCCTACTCTCTACAAATGTCTTTTCCTCCATTCTACTAATGCTATTGGTGATTTGCAAGCTGCATGTAGATACTTGGTAATAAGATACCTGGTGATTTAGAAATGAGTCTTAGTTGAAGTGCAATGGATTCTTGTTAAATTGGTAATCTTGAATAGCGCTACAAAAAAAAGCTTTTAGATGCTGAACAAACCGCCTCTATAAGTCAAAATTCTGCCTCTAAAAGTTTTAAGAGGCAGAAAAATTCTGCCACAGAACTGTCTCTACTAATGCCGACTCTAAAAGAGCATCTAGCAGCCTCTAAATATAGAGGCACAAATGTCCTGCGTCAAAACTGTTATATTGGTAGAATTTTTAATTTTAGAGGCTGAAATAAACGCCTATGTAACTTGGAAAAAACTGAAAGTTACTTTTGAGCCAGTTTATGCCTGCCTTCGATGTGATGTATTCTGACCTTCACAGTTGCTTTTTATCTTGTTGCCTGTGACATGATTTAAAAAAAAATGTTTCGTTTAGATTCACAGAATCAAAATTTAAACGACACTGTAGAAATATATATTGCATTATATTGTCATTACTAATAATCATATAGTAACTATGCTTTCATTTCAACTGTACAAAAAATTACAAAGAATCTACCTATAGAGCATAACAACGTATATTTGTTTACGAAAAAATTCTGAACATCTATAGTGCCAAATCGATTTTTTTTTATCATTAATCATGTAGCATTGGAGTCAATGGGTCATGCATGTCATCGAAAATGAGTATAATTTTTCGCATTGAACATTCACCACCGAGATATCTACAGAGTTGACATAAGGGTAGAAGTTAAAGTCTTGCATTCAGCTAGTCATGTACTTTTTTGTTCTCTCACATACCCTGTATTTCCTCATTTGTGAATCCCATCAAGAGCCTCATAGAATCAATATATCCAGTGCTGAGCTTAAGAGACTACTAGATTAGTACCGTATCCTCGCAATTCTTTGTTCTTAATCTACAAGCAAACAGTAAACAATTTATCATATCTTCTATTTCTTCTTTACCTGTAATAACAATTGCAGATTTAAAAAAGAAACAAATTTCAATTTGTACTATAAACATTGCAGAAGGAACATCAAATATGCTAAACTTAGATCATCTGCTCAACTTAGAAAGGGTTAAGAAAACCAATCTAGCATCAAAATTGTTGACATAATATATAAATAAAAAAAAATATGTTCTAGTAAGACCAAATAAGCCATTTGTAGTATGACAGAAGCTAAGCCTTTAGAAGACAAAATGGTATGGCCTAATTAAATCTCTTCCCAACATAGAAATCCAAACAGCTATATATATTCATTGATCACGCGTTTCTAATATGAAGAATATATCATATGACATGGTGAATGAGCACTTGAAACAAAATAGAAAAAAGATATATCTAGAGATTTCCCGAAATGCTCTCAAGCATAGTTATTATAATCTTACGATTCACGATTCACGATTCGATTCAATTAAGGACATAAACGATTCGAATCGGTGTGCTGAATCTAAGTTAATCCTGAATCAGTGTCGAACCTACAATTCAATACGATTTGTTTCGCTTCGATTCGATTCGTACGATTCACCCGATTTAATAAAATTTTAATTTTTTTTTTTTATAGAAACAAGGTTTAATGCAAGAAGTTTAGAGCTAAAATAAACATAGTTCAGTAGTTTTTCTCTTTCATAAGTTAATCTAGAAATTTAGGATTCTAAAACTTTCTGTGATGAAACAAACAAGCCCATATAGCATTCATACCTTTGATTTCAATCCATAATAGTATTAAGTATAGTAATACTATTATTTTATTTTATTACTTTATTACATTATTTGTTATGTTATGCTATGTTAGTTGTTAGTTGTTAGCAAATTATTATGTGACTATAATATGTTAATTAGAGTAGGTCATGGTAGACAAACGTTTTTCCAATTGGTCACGTGATCGTTCAATATATGTCAAAATATTTCACTTTTAATGTATATTGTTTATTTTACATGTATACATGTCAATTTAAATTGATTTAAGAATTAATACTGAATCTTACGATTCGATTTTTGAAATTCACAAAATCGAGAATCGAGATTTCGATTCATGATTCGATTCTCGATTTGACAACTATGCTCTCAAGGATACAGAAACAGCCAATGCTCAACAAAGTCATCTATTAGAAATTTAGAACAGGCCATGCACATGCAGAAACAACCAATGCAACTAATCAATACTTCGGTTACTAACAGAAAGAAGAAGTCAGATCTTCTTTTTCAATAGAATAACATGAAGCAGTAAACTGTACATGTTGTGATACAAGAATGATTTGTTATTTCTAGTGCATGAAAATTCACTTCCATTAGTAATTATATAAATCTGTTTGAACGGTAATATGGCAACCACATGTGGTCTTGCATTCTCATGATTTGCATATGAATAGCAGTGTTTAAGAGTTGAGCTTAAAATTCAGGAATATGACCCCCTCCCTCTCTTTATGGCTATTCCATTTGAAAAAGTGAGTAGGTTAAACTTATTGTGCCCTAAGAACTTTTATTTTGCTCCCACTCCCCCTTCAGGTACCTATTCTACCTGGTAATGTCTATGCCATCAATGATGCGCTGTCGGCTGAGGGTGCGGCTAATGATTATGAGACCTGCCTTAGACAATTGGTTAAGAGTAAGGTGGTTGACACATCAGCTTCCAGTGGGTTTCCAAAGTTTGATCTCATGCTTTTGGGCATGGGCCCAGATGGACATGTAGCTTCTCTATTTCCGGGGCATCCTCTTGTCAACGAGAGTGAGAAATGGGTTACATTCATCAGGGACTCACCAAAACCACCTCCAGAGAGAATCACTTACACTTTTCCTGTTATTAACTCATCCGCATACATTGCACTTGTGGTATGTGGTGCTGGTAAAGCTGGTCCAGTGCATGCAGCATTGGGAGATAGTCAGAACTCTGATTTGCTGCCTGTTCAAATCGTTTCACCTGAAGGGGATTTGTGTTGGTTTTTGGATAAAGATGCAGCTTCAAAGCTTTAGGAAGGGAATGTTTATTGTTGTGTGAGTTGATCTATATAAGATATCACTGTTTGAATATCTATGTTACTAGTTTGCTACTGAATTTGTGGTAGGCAAGTACTAGTGGGGCTTTTTCTCTTCCTATGATGGCATAGGAAAAGGGTTTGAATAAAATTTAGTTTGATTGTGGTATGGTTTCAGTTTGAAATTTTATTCTTTCGAGAATTGCAAACTATTTGATTCATTATTGATTGATGGTTGCCACAATATGCTGATATCTTTCTATTTTCTTTTCGATAAAAATCAAGTATAGGGTTGTTAACAAGTTTAGCATGCAATACGTGAGTAAATTAATGAAAGGAAAAGTGGGAACGAGAGGCATTTACCTTTGACCCATTATTTATTGCATGATTTATCAAAATGTCTTGCTAAAAAATCCTCATATTTTCAATAGATTTTCATGCTTGGAATTATGTTCGTTATATCCTCTTTTCACAAAAAGCAGCCTTTCTTATGTCAAATTCAATTTTCGTTTCATTCATTTGGAAACAATTAGTGATGAATTTGAAGCTATCGTGCTTGATAATTGGGAGGATATAAATTTCTTAAGTTTTCATTTTTTTAGATAATTGGTATATATTTATAATTTTATATTTTATATTGGCAAAAATGTCAAAACGAATTTATGAGTGATACAATTATTTTAGTTTTTTTAAGCAAAAAAAAGATATATTTTTTTCTAAAGTTATTATTCAATGAATGAATTCAAAGTTCTCGGATTGGAAAAAGTTGTAAATTATATTATTGTGGACTTCCACTCAGGAATTTTTTGTTAGACAGGACTTATTCAAAATTTTAATGATAATTTTAAATTTTTTTATTAATAATATTATTTTTTAGATTTTTTTATTTATATTAAAATTATTAATAAAATTTTAAAAAATTAATAATAAATTCCGGACAAACCTAAATCATTAGTATAACGAAGAATATTTGCCCCACTCAGCAGGAGTATGAGTTTATCGACTTTTTGTCCGTAGAGAGGAGCATATTTTATTTTTTTTTGGAAACAAAACAGAATGAAATGTTGCATTGACAGTATCATTTGCAGTCAGGTGAGCATGAGCCGAATTGGTTTGAAAAATCAATCAAACTCAATTATATCGAGTAAAAAAAATATCAATTCAACTCATGAATTTATCAAATCCGAATCAAATCAAACTCATTTAAATCGGTTTGGGTAACTGATTTAGTATTTTTTCATTTAAAAAATAATGTAAACATATTATATAAGAAAAAATATTTTACTACAATTATCTATCATTTATTATATCCAAAATCAAATTCATACAAGAATTTATTAAATCTTACAAACTATAATTTACAAATTAAGTACCTTAATTACTTCACGCAAAAATTCAAATAACTTAATTTAATATAAACCATATAAAAGTAAATAGAAACTAGATTTTAAAGTTGTTTGATCCATTAAATTCTTCAAAACTTCAATACTAGTATAGATTTTGTCATGGAATCTCCATAACCAAGTTATATCATACAAAAAAACATAAAGTAAGTGAACATAGGATAAACAAATCAATTCGACAGATTTTTAAAAAGTATATTGAAAGTCAAAAATAAATTATTTCATGAGAATAAACAGTTTTTTTTAACTAAAAAGTATTAAAAATAAACATATTCCTTACATATTTAAATTTTAATTGGTCTTTGTATAGAAATTAATATTTTTGTTGATGAGTTTCTAAAAAAAAAAAACAAAAATATTAATATATATATATATATATATTCAAACACGCGAAATATATATTACAATTCAAACTAACTTATAATCTATCATTTTTTAAATTAAATATATTTTAAATATATATAAATGTAATTATATAATGATAGAGAGAGTCAGATTAAAATTTTTTAACCGTAATCCAATCCTATCCAATCTATTAAATTCAAAAAAATTTCATTAGTTTCAAAAATATTGGAACAAAAACTCTAACATAACTTTTAAAACTTCATCTCAACCCATTCATCAGTTCAGCCATTTTTATATTCACCCGTAATTGCGATAGGTGAAAAGGGAAAACTACAAAGCCAAAAGGGTAACCGGGTAAAAAAAGTGGTCATAAATCACAACAACCACATCACAAAGAACTATATAGATGTCTGATCATGGGCTCACTCTTACACCATGTAATTGAAAACCACTCATGCCTGATCAAATCTCCACCGCTAATAAAGGCATCACACCAAAATCTTAAAAGGCTACAAAACATCGTATAGTTTCTCGCTTCCTCTTTAGGTTTCGAGCTCTCTCTGATACATTTTCCTCTCGCGCTCCTCACCTGCAACAAACCGCAGCGTATAGGCGGCGGCCGACTAAAGAAGAGATGATGGCCGCTCCTGAAGCCCCTCTCCGCTATGTCGGCATCCCCCGTGAATCCGCTGCTTTCCGCCTCATGAAACAAATGGTTCTCTCCCTCTTTCTATCTCTCCATATATAAGTATATGTTTGTGTATCTGTAACTATAATGGTGTGTTTGGACTTTGGATTTGTTTTAGGGGTGGGAAGAAGGAGAAGGTCTTGGGAAGGATAAGCAAGGGATCAAAGGATACGTTAGAGTAAAAAACAAACAGGACACTACTGGTTTCTTTCTTCTTGCACTCTCTTATTTTTACCTTTTTGGTGATTTAGGTTAAACACTTTGCTTGGTTGCTAAGAAAGAGTTAGGAAAAAGGAAAACGTGTTGAAATTTTGAATTATGGAGAAGTAGGGATTGTGGTTAAAAAAAGATAGGCATTTTAATCAAGCTAATTGAGGTTACATAGAATTTCAATTGTTTTTTTTTTCTGTTTGCCATTGCCTTGGTTTTATTGGCTAAAGCGTTTAGTTAATTTTACTGTTTTTTTAAAAAATAAATTTGGAACAGGTGTTGGTCTAGACAAGCCAAATCCTTGGGCATTTGATACAGCTCAGTTTGATAGTATCCTCAAAAGATTAAAAGTGGTAAAGTCCATACTTTTTTCTCCTGATCTTTGATGAATTATAGTAATTATGCTATTCCCAACAAGGGATTAATGTCCAATTTTTTTTCTCTGGTGTGATTTTCAGCAAGCTGTGCAGAACACTGATGAAGGTAGAAAACGTGATGACCTTATTTCAATATTGCTCGTTATTTACTTATTTTGCTACATATAGTCTAAAGAATGTCGTATTTGTTCTAACAGTTGTTGAGAAGAGCAATGCTCAAGATGAAACCGAGATTGATGCTTCTAATGATGTTCAAGATCCAGTTGTTAAGGCTACTCGACCACAAGGAAGGTTGGGGCAATTATATATGATTTGGGGTTTTGTTTTTTCAAATGCCCAAGAGGCAATTGTTTTGCTGATGCTCGATTTTTGTATTTTTTTTGGTTATTAGATATAAGAGAAGAGAGAGAGGGAAGCTTGTCCATGCATATTCTTCAAAGGATCTCGAAGGAATTCTTGTAAGTTCCAAACATAGTCAATATCCTCATTCACTGTCCGTAATTCAACATCGTATTCGAAGAGGTACCTGACCACTATCATAGTTGATGGTCTAGGCAACCCAAGAGGGGTGAATTGGATTTTTGAATTTCTTTTGAATTTAATTAGATAATTAATCAATCAATCAAAATGCACAATTTAGGCAACTCAAACAACAAAGATTAAATTGCAAAAATTAAAAGAGAGATAGGGAGGAGGAGTGTGTAAACATATTTATAGAGTAAACGCGTGTTGCTTAAACTGGTTACAAGAGATCAAGATAACTTTTCTCACCCAAAACTATATTGCATTTCTTTTACACTATGAATAGAATAGAATACAAATGAGAGGGGAATAGAATGATTGCAGCTCAAAGATTTCTCTCTCACCAATTTCTTGAATCAAGAATGGGTAAAAACAATTGAAAAGCTTAAGAACACTTTTGAGCTTTTTAGAATTGTTCAAGATGATCTTAAAACTCAAATTGGCTTGGAATTTATAGCTTTAATCTCAAAGAGCCTTTGAAATTTAATTTAGGAATGAATTGGCTCAAAATCTTTTTCGTTTAAATCAAAAAGTAGTTATACGTTGTGGTCTGGTTGATTGGCCTTACGCAGATTTGAAAAAAATGTTGATTTCGTGCATCCAGTTGACTGACCAAAGCCCGGGTCGACTGTGAGGAGGTCCTGCCTGATTCTATTTTTCAGGCCTTGACCTCCAATCGACTGGGTTCTTTGAAATCTGATTTTTTTTACTTAAATTTCTTTGGTTTTAAATCTTAGTTTAAGTAAATCAATTTTCAAAATGATTTTTGAGCTATCAAATGAATAAAGTACTTGAGAGAATAGTTCCATTACGCTTATTATAACTTCAAGTTTTCTCTTCATTCTTGTTCTTGGATAATTTTCATGCTTGTTTGGTGTGAATTTGCTGTGAGACTTATGAGCTTGAAACACACTTAGCAAACACATTAGTATAACAGTTTTGTTATCATCAAAATCAAATTGGGATTAACAATCTCCTTTTTTTGACGATGACAAAACCATTGGCTAATAAAGACATTGCAAAAACTGAGTGTTTGGTTTTTTAAGAAAATTTTGAGCGAGTCTCCACTAGGACTTTTCCTCCATCAATTCAAAGCAATTTAATATATCCAACCAAGCACATATATCCAAACATCTCAAATCTACTTTTTAATATTGATGATTCACCTCTTTAAGGTTATGCATCTAGCTTTGTGCTTCTTTCTATCTTTCCCCTTTTTCTATGTTTTTAAGCAAATAATGCATATCATGTTATCAAAGCATCCACATCTTTTTAGTGATCATAAGCATGCTTAAATTTTAGAACTTTTTTCTTTTGCAATTGGAAACCAATCTACCAATGTAATTTGAAAACCATGAGCTTAAGTGCATACCTTAGCTTTTTAATTAACGGCATGGTTTGCATTAAATTATATTGATAGATTGATTTTCCATTGCAAGAGAAATTTCTTTTTAAAATTTAAGGAATTGATATTTATGCTTATGATTGCTAAAAGTATGTGGATACTTCGATAACATGATATGCATTTTTTAAGCAAATAACACATCATATTATCAAAGCATCCTCATATTTTTAGCAATCATAAACATGCTTAAATTTAGAACTTTTTCCTTCTTCATTTGGAAACCAATCTACCAATATAATTTGAATGCAAACCATGAGCTTAAGTGCATATCTTAGCCTTTAAATTAATGGCATGGTTTGGATTCAAATTTGATAGATTGGTTTTCCACTGTAGTAGAAACAAGTATTAAAAGTTAAGCAATTTATATTTATGCTTATGATTGCTAAAAATATGTGGATGTTTTGATAACATGATATGCATTATTTTCTTAAAAACCTATTAAAAAAGGGAGAGATAGATGGAGCACAAAGCTAGATGCATGACCTTATAGAGTGAAGCATCAATAATAAAAAGTAGATTCGAGATGCTTGGATATATATGTGTTTGGTTGGATATATTAAATTGCAGAGAAAAGTGCTAAAAATGGAGGAGACTTTGTCGAATTTTCCTTATAAAATTAACACTTGGTTTTTGCTATGTTTTTATTAGCCATTGGTTTTGTCATGTCATCGTCAAAAAAGGAAAGATTGTTAATCCCCAAATTCACAACAAATAAGCATGAGAATCATCTAGGAAGAAAGATGAAGAGAAGACTCGAATACGTTTGTCCATTAAATTAAATTTACCTTTTGCCCTATTGGCACTCAACCTCGTAAGACGCGAGTGAAGGTTGAGGTAGGTGTTCAATTTCCCATGTGCTTGTCATGATGTGTGTTAAATTGTAAAGCAAAATGAAAAGAGAAAAGGTAAATGAACTTCCAATGAGTAAAGAGTAATAGTAGTATGTAGTCGTTATCTTAACCACTTAATGTAATTGTGTTCTAATTCATATAAAGACTGGATGCGACATTTTAAGTCCATTTTGAACAAGTTTGATCACTGGTTATTTACTATGGCAAGCTGTACTGTAGGTTAAAAAAACGGAGGAGTCGCCACATATAAGTCCTAATTTAGATGGCATATTGGAGACTGCAGAGGCCTCGGAAAGTCAAGATTTTTATGCTGAAGGTAATAATACTGCTAGATAGAAAACAGTAATATTCTCACAGTATGTTGCACTTTCTGGTAATCTTGTTTTGCTCTAAACATCTATCTTGTCACTTGGCAAAGGAAGATCAAACATAAGTGGCATTAAGTGCTTGCAGTTTTTCTCTACTTATGAATTCTCCAGTATTGCACAAACTATGAAATGCTTTTAATGCTTGTGATATTATATGGTTGCTTCATCTACTCTCTGTTTTCAATATCTACTGTTAAAGCTGTTTCTTATGGTAACTTGCTTCATATATCAACTCTTTTGACATTTAAACGTGTGTTTTGTTCATTTAAAATGTATGAGCTTGATATATATTGTTGGTCCATTTCCAATCATCTTAAGCTTTTGGGATCAGTGGTAGTTAACATGGTAGCAGAACCAAGTGTTCGAATCTTGGTAACTCCCGCTTGTCTTTGTTTATGTTGTTTATGGGCCTAGCATGTGGGAGGGAGTGTTAAAATGTATATGAGCTTGATATAAATTATTGGCCCATTTCCTATTAGTTTAAGCTTTTGGATCAATGGTAGTTAACATGTTCGTTTGTGTATAAATGGTATCTGTTGATGTGCACATTGCATTGTTGACTAGGTCTCGTGTGTTGCTGAAATAGTTTGAAAATGTGAAATTGATTGTTACTGGAATAACTTTAGCACATTGGGACAGGAACCAGAGTTGAAGATATTTCTCCAGAGTGGTGGGGCTTTAAACTTGGGTTTGTTTCGGGAGGTTTTCTTGGCGCACAATCTACTAGAAATAAATTACTTAAAACTGGAGATCCTCAAGATGGTAACGAGAGAAGAGTATTTTGTGAAGACGATCAAGAAAATCTTTACAAACTTGTCCAAGTATGTATTGTCTTAATTCTTTCTTGCAAACTTGTTATATGCCTAGTTTCCTTAGTAATATGCATGTGGAAGGGAAATTTTTGCAAGTCTCTGACTGGGAATTTCATGTTATTAATCTTTTTTTTTTGCTTTATTTCTATCAATATTTCATATAATTAAGTGAATAAGTGGTGTGTAGTGGCATAACTGACATTTTAGTTGATAACGGTACGTCTTTTAAGGTGATTGTCGACAAAACTACTATGAGAAGTTGATGGTGTTGTAGTGGGGAGTAACACAATGGACATGAATTGTTTAGTGTGCCTTTTTGACTCTTGAATTTTTCAGGATAAATCCACGACAGGGAAGCAAGGACTGGGCATTAAGGGCCAGCCAAAGAAAATAGCAGGTGTCCGCTTTCAGGGACAAAAGACATCTTTTGGCGATAGTAGTGATGAGGATTCTGCCGATGTTGATTCCTCGTCAAAACGAAAATGTGATGTCGCATTTGAAATGGAAAAGATTGACGAACCAAAAGTGAAATTGAAAAAACTATGTAAACAACTTCTTCATCAGGTGCGTCGCCCATCATTGCAACAGCTTAAAACTGCTTATAATTTCCTGTATTATTTTTCTTATAGACTGCGTATTTCAGGTACAAAACTGCTTATAATTTCCTGTATTATTTTTCTTATAGACTGCGTATTTCAGGTACCTGGAGAGTCACTAAAGCTGAAACAGCTTAAAACTCTTATTGATGAACATGCATCCTCAGTTTTCTCAGAGTTCTCTTCCAAAAGAGATGCTCTTGGTTACTTGAAACGTAAGGTATGGATGTCTAGCTTCTGGGTATCAGTTTTGCAGCTTAGATATGATTTAATAATCCTCTAAGGCAACAACATTATTATTCAGGGTAAATTATAACTACATTCCTCATATTTGGCCTTAAATACAATTACATCCCAAGTTTTCACATGCTATTCTCCTCCCCCCAAAAGAACTCATATAAAATTCGAAATGCATCCCATATTGTTTATAAACATTAGAAAATCTAACAAAATCAAGTTAAATGATGACATAACATCACATGTTTTTTTATTTAATTCAAGAAGTAATCCATACGTGAGGTTCCAACGAGTTTTAATAAAGGCAATTTCTATGATTTCAGCTAACATTCTTAGAGTGGGATGCGATTGTCCTTTTTTGAAAACTTTAGCTGTAATTGTATTTATTGTCAAACCTTAGGGATGTAGTTATAATCTACTTATTATTATTTAACTTTTTCCTTGGGGAAATAACAATTGTTTATTGGTGAGGAGGAGTAAGCGGTCTAGATACATGTCATGTTTGAATCTGAAGATACATCATGTTTTTTATATATATAATGAATTAATTTTTCTTGCTATTTTTGCCAATGTAAGTCTGTTGTCAATTATTTTTCTGGTTGCAGCTGGAAGGAAGTGAGAAGTTCTATGTGGAGGGAAAGAGAGTTAGTCTCCAATCAAAGAGAGGCTGAACATTTTGTCAGAATTTTGATACGCCTGTAACAGTCTGTATATGGCAGCTGAGACGGGATTTAAATTAGATTAAATAGATCAAGCATTCATTGGAATTGTCATAGTGATCAGTTTGCAATTTTATCGGTCATTGCAATCTGTTTGTGTTATTTGATAAGGTCTGTATCGCAAATAAATACAGGGATATGATTTTGGTGTTAAGAGATATAATGAACAGGATTAGAAAAATGAAACAGGAGGCTTTCCAATTCACAATCAACTTTCTTGTGCTCGTGACTAAGTAGTGCTTGCAATATATATTTGTTTTGACAATCAATTTTCTTAAGTTATTATTCCTGTTTTCTATCTACTTACAATCCTCTTCACCCACCCTTTTATTTTACAAATGTTATGCTCATTTGCAACCTACTGATTACAGATTTTTTCAAGTATTAGATGTAATTTGCTTGTATAACTTTCTTTGCTATGTATTTTACCAAATAATCATCTGTGGCAAACAGAGCTTCGATTTCTGCTCTGACCACTCTGGACCATTAATGCCAACTCTTCTCTGTAGCTAACCTGTTAATCAACCGTTGTTCAAGATTCTAATTTACTATGGTTGAAGTTAATTCAAGATTGAATCAGTCGCCTCACAAAGATGTGAAAAATGGGACAAAAGAGAGTCCATGATATTGAGGTGCTCGTTACCATACCTGCAAGACATCTGAGGACATCAAACTCTTAGCAATTTGCAGGTCCTGTGCCTTTAACGGAACTAAGGATTGTTCAGGTATCAGATGTAGATCATCCCCTGGAAGTCTCATCCACTTCACATTGCAAGATGAATGGTATGAACATTTAACACTGGTCATTTTCAATCCAGCTGTATGCCCGTAAGAAGAAAATGACCAATGTTAAATGTTCATACCATTCATCTTGCAATGTGAAGTGGATGAGACTTCGAGGGGATGATCTACATTTTCAATCCAGCTGCCGCACCCATTTTCTTCTTACGGGCATGACTAACCTCTCCTCTACTAAAATGCTTACAATAAAACAAATTAAAGGCATCTCATGGACCACCTATAAGCAAAAATCTCTCACTAAATCGATCAATAATCTCTACCATTTAATAACATTTTTTTTATTCAAATAACAACTTAAATTTTCACCCACATTAAATAAAAGAAAGAAGACTACGCCACAAGATTATTGTAACAGGGAAGCAGGACTCAAACAAGAAAAGGCAAAAACTGCTTGCGCACAGCTTAATGTTGGTGTCAAAAGCGGCAATACATTGAACATCATCTGATCAAATAGCGCAAATACATCTAAGATCCATTAGGTAATATTGAAGCTTATCAGCTAGCAACAGTTCCAAGAAAGGAGTTTTTAATTTACTCTGATCTGCTGAATTCGAGCTTATAACATAAGGTATAACCTGAAGTGCAATTTAAAAAATGGAAATGCGGAAAGAGATCAGTTAATTTGCCTGCAGCAATAGCCGCCCTGCAAGAAGTCCCCTTCTAGATGCCATGATTCCAAGACTGCACCGGCTGCAACGGAGTAATGCTACAACATCTATGGCACGAATACTTCTTTTTTCTAAGTTCTCTTATGGTTGAAACAAACATAGGAGATCCAAGTAAAATGCGCTTAGTTGAAAATACAAAATAAAGTACTAATGAGAAAATCAACCTTGGATTATCCTGTTGACCTCCAATTGAGACGAGAAATACTCCAGCGAGTCACAAAGCAACTTGTAAAAGAGCTCCCTCTGCGTCACTCGCTTCTCTTGAAGCAGAATTTTAAAGCATATTTCCATTACCTTCCACACTACATTTTCTCAAAAGGAAGGGAAGAAAAGAACGTTGAACACAATATAAACATTTCATGAAGAATAAGAAAGCGAAACAAATGTGAACAATACCTCAAACAAAGGCTTTAGCTGCGTTTGCTCTCATCAAGGACCGTGTACAAAAGGAACGAGAAAGTAAAACCAACGAAACATCTGTCAACAGCCCCTTACTCGGCTGTTACTCGACTTTCTATTTATCTGCAAACCGATTATACACTTGTTTTAGTCTTATGTTATGTTTGGTTACCGAGAAAATCCAAAAAAAAAAGTTTGAGTAGAAAGGAACTGCAGGTAATTTAGCGTGATATATAACTATTTGCCTTCAGATATAAATTAGTACTACATGTTTATTAATATGAAAGAAATCAAGAAATAGTTAATATATGAAATTCAAACTAATTGCATAGCCACAAGGTCAGAATCAATTGTTTACACATAATCACCATTTTCAGCACTAATCAAAAGTAGGTGATAATTTGATGAGAAATGAAAAGACATAAACTGATAGTTACCAGAGGGAGATCATAGATTGCAGGATCTGGAGAGTTCAATATATTGATGAAATTGAGCACCGCAACCTCAATTCTAGCCCGAGCCTGAATCGAACCAAAATTTTCAACTGAATCCAAAAATCAAAATTAAAATAAAGGGAAATAAAAATATGCTATCGGAGATGAGTTTTGATAAGGTTACCTCATGAGGAGGGAGAATATCAGCGTAGCAGAGACGTTGATCGGAGAAGAACTTCATTGATTTGCAGAGATTTTCCATTTCTTGTGTTTTGTTGCAGTGATTTAGAGAAATTAGGAGAGACTTTTGGTTTCGAGAGGGATTGGCGCGCTAGCGGACTGTGAAATTTGAATGATGTTGCCAATGAAACTGGACGGAGATGTTGAGATGGGCTTTAGACGAGTAAAAGCCCAATAGTCCCATAGTGTAGCCTTCAATACCCCTCTGCATCACTATGGGCCTTATTATTTTTCTCTTCGTTTTTTAGTTCTCTTGTACTAATTAAAATAATTGGATAGTGTTTTATAAAATATAAATCACTATTTCTTTTATAGGATAAAATTATTCGCTAACTTTGCTCAATTAATATATACTTTCGTTATGTTTAATTTTTTGGAATTGAAATTAAAATGAAATTATAGTCATCTTTAATAGTTTTTATGTTGAAAAAAATATAATTCTATCTCAATTTCAATTCCAGATAACCAAATATAACATATATTTCTATGCAATCATTGAATTCAACAGTTCATTTAACGACCTAATACTTTATAGGATAATTTTTTAGTGAACTCGTGAGTTAAACACTTGAGCTTTTAACCGTTGGACCAATTGTTAGATACAGATGGAACAATTGGAAAATCGATTGCATTTTGCATTTTGAATTTTTTTTTGGTAAATGAGATGAAACGAAGTAAAACTTGGTTAACCCCATACTGCATACCAAATACTTTAATTTATAATTAATTTTATTGAATCGAATAATTTAGAGATTGTGATAATTGTCATTAGACTTATATCACATTTTAAAATAAGAGACATCGATTTGAAAAACAGTTTTGAAAACCTTTTTGATCTTCGATAAATAAAATGTTTGACGAAACGATACCTAAATACAATCTAATTCTTTTGAAATTAATTTTCTCTAGCAGTTTGAATTGGGTTGTTAAAAACCTAGCTAATGGATGGAAAATATCAATTCATTCACCAAACTTTTCAAAGTTATATAATCTTAGCGAGAAGCTGTATCCAGCGGAAAATATTGAACAAAAATCAAAGGGAGACTTCAAAAAACTCGGTTTCTTGTATTTTTGTACTTCATGATAGTGAAATTGTCATTCCGCGTGCGGTACAGTCCCCCCCCCCCCCCCCCCCCCCCCCAACCCAAACCAAACAGCTTTCCAAAATCGCTTTTGTCAAACCTCCTTTTGCTGCTTATACCCCCAACCCCCACAAACACAACCCCCCCATACTCTATACTCACTAGGATGAAGATGTGAATCCGAACGAAGAAGGAAATCTCAACAAAACGAATCAAGCCATACCTCTTTTTATGGTATGGCCTTTGCCCTTTTGCTTGTCCAAAATTTCCTTTTCTTTAATTTGATGCCCTAATATCACGATATCTATAATATAAGAATATATGGTAAAATTCAATGAGATCCTTTAAGTTTGACATTAATTATAATTTAGTCTCAATTTTTTAAAAAAAATGACGTTATTTTCCTAATTGAAATAGCAATTATATTTAAAATAGGTAATAATAAGAGCAAAAATTAATGAATTTTTTTATGATAAGCATGTAATATGAGATATGATGGATAATAATTAAAAAATGTTTGTGTTTTATTATTTTTTATTAAATTATTTAATAATGAGATGAATTTATCGTTTTTTTAAAATTTAAAGTTAAGTTATAACTGTTACTAAACTTAAAAGGATGTTAATTGTGTTTTCCCCAAGAATAATAGATGCTTCTTTATTTTATCATAACATTTAAAATAGCCATCACTCTCCCGCGGAACTCATGCCTCACTGTTTTGGCAGCTAAGTTGATGTAAGGGTGAGGGATGCATTACATGCTTGCAACTTGCAAAATTTTCACATACTTTTTTATTTTTGACTTTGAAGTTGATATTTTGTTGTACACGTTAAATTCCCTTTCACTAAGTAGATCAAATTAATTAGGCGGTGATAACAGTAAATCTCAAACATGGACATTTTTTTAAAAAGTGAAATTCAAGTGATAGTTTTCGAAAAATCTAGTGATAATTTTAAGAAAATCAAATATTAACACAAACACTTAAAATAAATTTTTAATTTTTTTTATCGATTTGGTACATTTTCATTAACTAAAATGTATGGTTAAGCTATACATTTCAATTGTATGTTTATTTTCACTCGATTAAAAATGCGGTAAGCTAATAAAAGAATAAGAGTAAGGATGGTAACAAAACGGAGAACGGAGAACGGGCGGGGTTGGATTCTTCATCCCCGTCTCCATCAAGCTCACAAGGAAAAAAAATTCTTTATTTCACGAGGAATTTTTTTAACAAAGTCCAAATTACATAAAATTTGAACTATTTTAAGCTAATAGCCCATAAAAAGATGATTTTTAAAAGCCCAAGTTCGGTAAGATCGAAAAATTTAACATTTTTACTTGTTAAAGTCTAAATTAATCTTGTGATCATTAAAAAATAAAGTGTTATAAAAGAGTAAGTGCAAGTGATATTTATAAGATATGAATTTAATAAATTATCATTAAGATATGAATTATCATTTAAGTTAAAATTTTATAAATTTGAAATGAAAATTTAATAAATTTATTTAATAAAAAAATTAATTTAAAATAAAAAATATAATACATTATTCAAAACAGAGATCTATATTCACGTCTCCAGTCCCACAAAAGCAACAAAGAAAAAATTCATTCTTATTCACGTCCCCAAACGAGACGATTTTTTTTTTTTTTTCAAATCGAGAAAAGACGGGATGAGACGCTTCGATTTTAAACAAAATTGTCATTCACAAACAAGAGGTGAGAATCTGCTGTATTGAAGGTGGATTTGGTTTTATGGGCTTAAAGGTAAGCCTACGTTCTATAGGTGCATGGGGAGAAGGGGACAAACCCAACCATGGTGTTCCTCTGTATCCAAACCAATAACTCAATAATTGGATATGATATCCAGTTGTGACATTAAAACAAAAAGGAATGATTTACATTAATTACTACAGTAACATTTTCCGTTTTAAATCGCTATAGAATTTTTCAACATTACTAAGAAAGAGAAAATTTTATGGACAATCACGTGTAAGATGCGGTAATTCTAATTCGTGCATGTACGATTAAGGTTTTACTAACATTCACATTAATAATTATGATACATAATCAATTGTTATTTATGAAAAAACCATATCATCACGTATGTCAATAATTATTTCAATTTAATTAAAACGAAAGATACTTCTTGTTTACATGATATTACGTGGGTCTGCGTCAACTCTAGTAGTTCATTAATTTATAACATTATTTATCTATCACTCAAAAATATTAATTCAAATTATTTTTAAATTCATAAAACTTTATATATATATTAAAATTTTTTATTCTGCTCACGTGGGATGTGATTCATCTCAGAACATGCGTTTAATTAAGTCTTGTGCTTGAGAAAAATATATGCGTAAACGATTAAGATCGAACACTGATATTGAGATCTCTTACTGAATTTCTTAGTTCCATGGTTTAAGATGTATGCAAGTCCTAAAATATAGTGGTCTTCAATGATGAAGAACTAGTCAATTATCATAAAGCAAGTAAAATGTTACTGCTGAGTACGTATTATTTCCAGGTTTTACACCCATTGACTTTTTCACAAGTCAACACGATGGAGATTGCCAAAAAAAAAAAAAAACTGGTTTACTTTGGAAATGAAGAGACTTCTAATTAGATGCCTTTATAAAATGAATCAATATCTCTCCAATATTTAAAGTAAACAAAGCCTGCCTTTGAAATTATCTCATGTCCATCTTCTTGCAATTCTCTTAACAATCTAAAGCTAGTCAGCCTCGCTAGTATTCTCATCTCTCATCATTTCTCTCTGTACTACACAATATAAATCAAATCTTTGATAAGTGAGTTTCTTTTCATGGAGGACTGGGATTTGCAAGCAGTAGTTAATGGATGCACCAATATCATCATGGACGGTACCCCTCAATCTTGTTCTTCTCCTTGTATTGAACAACAAGACTTTCTTTGGGGTAGTACCCCTGAAATCTTTGAAACCACAACAGTTTTTGAGGAGTTAGGGGAGTTTTACAAACCTTTTTACCCTGAGTTGCACCCTCTTTCAACACAAACCATCCTTGGAAGTTCCCTATCTCTACCCACAGAAATGAAAGAATTACAAAATGGCCAAAAGCAGCAGCCCCTCTCAACTGGGCCCGTAATTGCCAAGCCTCGTACTGCTGATATCATTATTAATGCAGCCAAACCGAAAAGAAGGCGAGTAGATTTAACTTTATGTGCTGGAAAAAGTTAGTGTTCAATATTGATGGATTAATTTACCTAATAATTCTGATATTTGTCTACTCATTTTCAGCAAGAAGAATCAGCATAAGAGAGTTGTGAAACAGATAACAGTTGAAGGTCTCTCATCCGATATGTGGGCTTGGCGTAAATATGGACAAAAATCAATCAAAGGGTCTCCTTATCCAAGGTTATTAATCAAGCTCTCTCTCTCTCTCTCCATTATACTTTCTCATTTCCAGATGAGATTTAAATCTAAGACCTACCAAACCTGATCTACTCTTATAAAGGCTGTGTTTGGATGGGGAGAATGAAGGGAAAAGAAAGGAAAAGAAAGGAAAGGATACACATACCTCTTCATTAAATTCAAAAAGCAAAATGAAATTCTAACGTTTAGTACTTTAAAGTCTAGTGCTGTGTTGAACGGCTTTTTCTTCATGCTATTGAACCAGACTTTGTTGCTTTTGTTGAACAAAATTACAGGAGCTATTACAGGTGCAGTAGCTCAAAAGGATGTTTGGCAAGAAAACAAGTAGAAAGAAGTCCTTCGGATCCGGGGATATTTATCATAACCTACACTGCTGAGCACAGCCATGGACACCCAACTCGAAGAAATTCCGTGTCTGGAAGCACCCGAAACAATAAGTCCATCACACCTAAAATTTCAGCTTATATAAATGAACCCCAGATGCCAACAGATCATCAGACAGTTCTTTCTCCAACAACTCCTTCAATCGCACATTCCATTGAAAATGACTTGATGCAACAAGAAAGTCTTAAACAAGAGGAGGAACAAATGCTTGGAGACAATGAAGTTAACATATCTGATATGATGTTGAGCGACGAATTGTTCCCAAGCCTGGACAATTTTAATGGGCTTACCACAGAATTTTCCTTTGATGGTTGCTTCTTGAACTAATTAATCATCAAATAGTAATTTTGCTTAGTCTTGTTTTATGATTAGTAATTAGTTATGCAACTGTAAGTGGCATGCAATTGATGAGAAAGCCAGACCAGTTAAAAGTTTCTCATCAAAGAGAGAAACTGCTGCTTCTTTTTTCTACTACTTATTTTTGTTTTGTAACTTAGGTGTAATCTGTATAGTTTACTGTGTCTTCAAGCTCAACAATTATAAAGATGAATTTTTAGCTAATCTTTCTCCATTTTAATATTGCAGCAAAAGGGTTAATATCACATGATCTCTAATTTTCAATAATTGATACAAGTATTATATATATAAAAATAATAATAATTATTATTATTGTACACTCCTCTCAAACATCTTCAAAAATACTCAATTAAAATATACGAAATGAATGTTTAAGGAAAGTGTTTGATTAGCACCACTCGTATATAAAATCAACTAGGATATTATTGAAATCACGTGTGATACCAATTGGCTAGCCGCCATTGCCTAACTTTCATTGTAAATGACAGCCAATTATAATTTTGTATTTAAGGAGGATTAGTTTAATGATGTACTCACTCTTATTTGATTTCAATGACAGTCTGGTTGCTGTATTGCCTTCAATTTTATTACCATAAGCATGAGACTGCAGACTCTTTCTTTGGAATTTAAGTAAAATGTTTTTATTTATTTAGAGGGATTTAACGCATTCTTAATTTCTACCAATTTACACAACAATCTTCTTTATCTATAAAAAAATTGTTAGTACGAAGAATCGACTCAAGACTTCAACGCAGATAAGTATATTTGACTTGAGACAATAACTATTAAGCTGAAGGCCAGATACTGATTAAATTTAAGTACAATGTTAAATACAAACCATCAAGTGAATTATCTTAGGAAATTTAATATTCAAAACTTTGTAAACATATTTCCAAAATTTTGCTTTTTTTTACTTAATATGATGGGAATTTTATTAAGCGCCAGTTACTTACAACCTTCTACAAGTAATAAAAAATATTTGCAGTTTAATTGATCTGCAAAAATTGTAAAGATTCTTCATTTTGGACGAGCAAAGCAGCATTCATGTAAGTTGTAGGTTCTGCATGAGAGTAGTCTGATCTCAAATCATTGAAATGATCGTTCAAATCAGGACCTCCAGCAATTGCACCCACATGAGTATTTGGATTTGGTTTGCTAGAAGAGTATTAGCTTGAGTAGCCATCATTGAAACCAATCTTTGCCGGGTGATCGTGGATTGAAGGGATGGATGCACCTCTATGGTGAATCTGCATTGGATACTTGCTGCTAGAGCCTACCATATAAGACATCTTCATTGGGTTATTCCCTAGTATGTAGTCCACCTGAAATTGCAAGAACTAAAGAAATTAATGTACCAAATTCTGGGCTAGTTTTATGAGTGGAAGAAAGTGATCTTTATTTATTGGTAGAGAGAAAAAGTAAAAGGAAAAAAGAAAGAGAGAAAAGAAAAGTGAGTCGAAGAACACTTTTCTATCATTTGGTAAAAAAGAAAAATGAAACGATTGATGTTTTTTTCTCGCATATATAAATCAGAATACTCTCAAACTAAGAGGACTAAAGAATGAAAGATAAAATAAACTATATTTTTTGTCTTTTTTTTTCTTCACTTTTCCATCATCTTTATCTAACATTATTACATGAAGAAAAACATTAATCCTCTTTTTTTTTTTTTATCATATCTCTTTTTTCCTCGATTCTACTTTTCAATCATCTTTATCAAACAATATTACGTTGGATAGTGACTCAAATTAATTAGAGAAAAATACACTTTTCACCCTTGTAGTTTAGCTTTGTGACATATTGCTCTTTATGGTTTTTTGTGATAGACTTCCTCTTGTGGCTCCCTATGATAACACGAGGGGGTTCTCTATTAGTTTTTAAGCATATTATGTTAGTTTTTAAGCATATTTCATTATCATTCTAGTTATAAAGATGGCAGAATACTTTTAAAAATTGACAGAGCAGTCCCTTCATGCTAGTGTCTCAAATCACAAAGGGCAATTTGTAAACAAAAATGCAAAAAACAATTTGTCATAAGGTCAAACCACAAGGGTGCTAAGTATATTTTGTCCGATTAATTAAGACAAAACGATTGGACTAGGCTCCGTCCGGATGGAGGAAGAAAATCTTTAGTTTTTTATTTTCCTATTTTATGGTGGCTACTAGTTTCCTATTAAGATAATTACTTGAGGTTAATTATTTCTTATTAGAATACTTGGTGGACTCCACAAAGGGGATAAACAAGTTTTTAGTCTCTTGCAAGACAAATTAAGAGCTTCTTATTTTTGGAGAGAATTAAGAACTTGGGTTAAAGTAATGGTGAAAGTTTTACTCAAGTTTTCTCTCTCAAAGCGCGTAATCCATGATTAATTAGTGAAGAATTAATTTTTTAATAGTTTTTGTGAAGTAAACATTAAAGGTCGAACCATGTTAAAATCTTGACGTTATATCTTCTACTTTATTTTTCTATTATTGCTCTATATTTTTGCTTGATGTTTTTGTGGAATTATGCAGTTAAATTTCTATCAAGTGGATTTTGTGCCCATTTTTTGTTGTAAAAATCCCAACACATTATTAAATGATAGGAAAATATCAACCCTTCTAGTTTCTCATCCTCTCCCTCCTATTTTTCTTCTCCACCAATCAGAGCAAATTCCGTCTAATCTTGTCATGCATTTCATTTAAATGATCTAGTAGAAGAGAGTGTGTGAGTCACCTGTGATTTGGCAAAGGCTCTGATTTGAGAGGCAGAGAAATGAACAATGCCACATTGGATTTGATCAACATGAGCTGCAGTTAATGTTTTGGAGTAGATGAACAGCACCATAGAAGAGCTTGTAACATACTGTAAATTACTACTATATCTAATATACAGAAGACCGCCTGCAACAACCAGAAAGTTATCAGTCTTGAAAAATTCTTGGAATCATAGTAAAAAGTGATTTTGTGTGGTCTGATAAAGTATACCAGGAGTTGTTTTAATCTGTACAGAGCTTCTCCCTGGCATTAAGCTGCATATAAATGAGTCCGCGTCACTCTTGAACTTCCCCAGATCCTTCTTGCCCGCCTAAAATTCCTGATCAGAATTATAAGATTTTTACAGAATGTGATGGTTATAATATCTTTGCTAGTAATGCCTGAGCTCCAGCAAATTTGTTGTCCCAACTGAACTCAGAAATTGCATGACTCCACCCTTGATTGCTCGAAACATCGCTCAAATACTTATTATCTCCACTTGCCTTAAAGAGATCACATCTCTTTTCCACAAGTCATTATTACTTCATGAAACAACATTTGATCCCTTTTAATCACTCTTCCTCCTTGCTTGTCTTTTATTTTCCTTTTCTTTTGGGTTATTTTATCTAGTAGCTAGCAAATTTTAAACTTCCAGAACCATATACAAGTGTGTGTATATAAATATACATACAACCAAAGATCATATACATTATCAACATAAGCATCGACTGCAGCCTCTTGGCAGCTAGCGATCTCCTCCAGATTCAAAGAAAGAGATTTCATACGAAAATATAAAACCCATATATTTGTAAGCATCCCAAAAGTACGTACTGCTTATTTCAGTTACATTTTCTTAAAAGACATCAAAACTGAGTATGGGTGCAGAATGGATTGTTGTTTGTTGTTCCTCGTTTATTATTTGTGTATAGGCTTTCCCCTTTACTTAATATTATAACTGGATAGCATTATTTCTAGTTGCTTTATCCATATATGTTTCTGGTGGATCTACATGCTCATGAATCATAGTCATATATGACAACTGAAAATTGGCAGATTCTCCATTTTAATTCTGGAGTTGTGATGATACCATTCCATAATTCTAAGGCATATACTTCACGGTTTTTTATTTATTTATTTCTGTTTGTTAGATTATATAAACAAAATAATTGGACTTTTTTCTATCAATTTAAGTTGTCGGGATAATTGATCACCTAACTATGAATTATTTCTTTAACATGTTATCATAGATCTAGGTCCTATTTTATCTACACCTGGCCTTGTTCAAACCCATTGGTCCCTTTTTAGTTTGTAGTGTTATCGTTTTACGCGAGAAATTTTTACTTAGCACATGTTCATGAAAGATATGATACCAATAGCATGAGAAAAGAGGAAATAAGAGATTTTATTTTCATCTAATGGTGAGATAGACCTTATGTCATGTATCTTTCGTGGATCCGAACTAGATAAGAATTGCATTTCAACGTGAAAGAGTATATTAGAGTATAAAAAAATAAAGAGCGTATTAGAGCTTGCCCCCTCCAATTTTATATATCCAATATACGCGTACAAGTTATGCCTACTGATAGGGTTAATCACCTGAGATCAGTCAATTGACATACATAAATTCTAAACTACCACAACAGCATTGATTTGTCTAGGTCAAGATTCTGGTTTTCCATTTAACAACATCCAATTTAAACCCTATACTTTAAGTCATTTAGCAGCCAATCCTCATGATTATACATAGACCGTGCTTTACTTACATTACAGAACAAGCCTCCTGTGTGTGTGTGTGTGTGAGAGAGAGAGAGAGAGAGAGAGAATTCCTTGCATGCTTTGGTGATAACGATAGATTTTGGGCAAGTATCTTTACAAACTGGCAGTTGAACAGAAAGTAGGTGAAGTGTAGTTGGCTTCACTATGGATTTAAGGCAGGGCTTTCTTGACAAAGTTCTAGTTTGCTCTTTGCACGGGAGGACTGACTATATATCCAATCTCTTCAGCTTCACACATTAATTCTTTGTCCTTGCTTCATTTTACTTCTTGGGTAGTCTCATTTTGTTCACCAGGTGCTTGTATTTAAGACTCTTCGGCTCCGACCTCTAGCTTCATTGCTGTTGCCTGTTGTGCTGGTTTGTAACCCAATGATATAATAGTATTTCTTCACTGTTAAAAAAAAAAAAAGTTACCCTAATGGATGGAGAAATCACACCACCAATGTTGACCCTAGACAATTACTCCCTCATAGATTCACTTCCATCAACCTCATTGCAGCCTCAACCTCACGGACAAGGCTCACAAAGTACTGCTAATTTGGATATCGATTGGGTTAGTATCTTTTCTGGTCCTGAAAAATTTGTTGGCCAAAAGCCCTCATCACCAAATGGATCAGTATCAGCAAATGGAGGTGGAGAGATCAGTAACGGGGGTAAAAAAAAAGGGAAAGTTAACAAAGTGAAAAAAACTATACCACCAAGGGTTTCCTTTCATACTAGGAGTGCTGATGATATTCTTGATGATGGGTATAGATGGCGAAAGTATGGTCAGAAATCTGTGAAGAATAGCATCCACCCAAGGTATTATTAGTACTACCGTGTTTTGTGTCGATTAATTTGTGCTCTACATCCATTTCCATTAATCATGCATGAAGTAACTCGCTAGAAACACATTGATGATGTCTTAGCGTAATTTAGGATTTAATGACTATTCCAACCATATGAATCACAGACTATATCAATTATGTTTCATCGCATCAAAAAAATTCCAAATTTCAAGATTTCAATCACTTGATAAATTCTCAACAATTTGAAATGTGAAAAAAAATGATTGGTTTAGTACTTTAGTTAGTTTACTAAGTAGAATATATGCAAGAAATGGTCCATTTAGTCTAGCTTGGAGCAGCAACTTCTACCCAGTAGCAAAAATTTTGTCAAACTTTCATCACTCAAAAACTGTAAAGAGCTTAAAAATAACGGATTTTGCGGGTTAAACTTGAAAACTCATGATCCAAACAGCAATTTCATGGGTTGGATAGGGTATAATAATTTTTTAACGAACCGTATAAATTAGTCCCTGCTCATGTAAGTGTGGGTGATGGATTAAATGGGTCGCAAGTAAAAATTAAATATGTTTAGATAAAGTAAAGTGAAAGAAAGAATGTACAATAGATTGTCATGTGACAGATTTTATTTTATTTCTTCTCTTTCTTTTAACAAGGGCTAACATGTAAGTCTCCTTTGGCCTTTCCGTCTGTATTTTTTATTTGAAGGAGCTATTATCGGTGCACATATCATACATGCAACGTGAAGAAACAGATTCAACGGCTATCAAAAGATCCAAGCATAGTTGTGACAACATACGAGGGGATTCACAATCATCCTTGTGAGAAATTAATGGAGGCCTTAAGCCCACTTCTAAGGCAACTGCATTTCCTCTCAGGAATCTACACCCCATGAAGAGCTCCAAAGGTACAGAGTCCATGAATTACCATGTTTACTTGTTAACATAAACCATTAGGATTGCATCTTGTGAAGTAAAATGAAAGGAAAATTAAAGGATAAAAAAACCCATCCACCGA
Organism: Bretschneidera sinensis; assembly: GCA_023935145.1. Lineage (NCBI taxonomy): Eukaryota > Viridiplantae > Streptophyta > Magnoliopsida > Brassicales > Akaniaceae > Bretschneidera > Bretschneidera sinensis. Next base: position 36,238,208 of record CM043698.1, read on the forward strand.
GGAGCTCAAGTGTACAGAAACCTTAACCACTAGCTTACTTGATAACATTTGAAAAGTGAAAAGAAAGAAGAAAAAACATAGAAAACTAAAGAACATTAATGTTTTTCATTTTGTGTTGAGTAAAGATAATGAAAAAGGGAGAAAAGAAACAAAATAACAAAAAAAAAGCTCGTTTAACTTTTATTCTCTAGTTTATTTCAATTTGTCAGAATTATAATTTGTACATGTAAAGAAAAACATCAATTATTCTACTCTTCGTTTCTACCAAACAATAGAAAAGTACTTATCACTCTTCTTTCCTCTCCCTCTTCCTCCTTCTCATTTTTATTCTCATCGATCAAAACCTTTGACAAGAAAAAGAGAAAAAAAAATGTAAAAAGAGAAGGAGAACCAAAAAAAAATATCTGAAAGGAAGGAAAAACTTGAAAAAGAACAAAGAAACTACGGAATACCATGTATCATGTTCTCTTCACGTAAATCCTATCTTTTTAAAGGTCCAGCGTTTTGTGTACCTACTCCTTTATATGGTTCCTCATATTATTTTGGTTCTTATTGTACTCAATTAACTTTATATGATTCCAACTGGAATTTTATGGCAGAATGCTAGTGAGTTCAAGACATAATCAATTGCTAAAATCATTGAAGAGGAAAACGAATCAACTATAAGATCTCGGATCATTCCAGCAAAGATCAAATATATTCCAATGAAACATCATGTGTAATCTCATTCGTTTTATCAAAGTTCTCGGCCACAACTCAATTTACAGGAATGGGTAAAAATACCCCCTAATTCCTTCTCAGCCTTTCAGCTCAAAACAAATAAACAAATTAATACATCATTGCTCTACAATTGAAATCTACTTCGAGTCACACACTATAACACTAAATGGAAAATTGTTCACGTCACGACTAACCTCTTTCCATCATTCTGGGAAACAAGAACTGCAGTGGGCAAGCTTCAGATCATGATTAAAGGATTACAAGGTATGTTGACAACACATAAGTTGACTGATTCTTTCGATCATTCTGGGAAACAAGAACTGCAGTGGGCAAGCTTCAGATCATGATTAAAGGATTACAAGGTATGTTGACAACACATAAGTTGACTGATTCTTTCGGTCTGGACAAAACATTTTTCTTCCAACACAACTGCAAGCTGTGCAATATTTGCCTTTTCCAACTTGAACTTCTAAGATTTATCTTATGGAAGCTTGCTGGTAACAGCCTGCATGAACAGATGCTTATAACTGGAAAGTGCCTAACTCAATGCCATGCCTTATAAGAAGTACTTTACGTTCACCAACCCATTCCAACCGGTAAGAGAGGTCGAGATTGTGAATCAATTGCTTCAAACGGTCCGCATAACTCAAATTCCTAGCATTCTCCTACAACAAAGAAACACAATTAAAAGGTGCCATAAGGATGCTGTTTAGGTAGTTAAATCTAGATGGAAGCATGTACTGCTGTACAGGAACATTTCAACTAGACCCTTTTAGGAGGTACAGCATTTAGCAGACGAGCAATAACAATGTCGAAAATAAATACTAACACATACACATAGATAATTATATATCCTCTGATAAAATGAGAAATAGAGAATGTTGGCAACAAGCAACAGAAAATGTTTACCACAAGTTTCTGTAATGTTTACATCACAATAGCACACCTATTTATTCCAGAAAAATGCAACTTGGTGACACTGAAAGAAGCCTCATCCTCACTACTTGTGCTTATCACGTGAATCCTTTTCGACTTTTTACCACTGTACATAATTCAGGGTCACATATTCTGCCAAAGCAAGACAAGGCAATGTGAAATTGTTTTATTATCTGAACACCATTTGATCTAATTGCATAAATCCTTTTTTCAGCCTTTCTACTGGATTTTTAGCTTCGAATATTTATTAAACCACAGGCTGCCATGTTATGTCAGTACTCGGACAGAATATTATACTATAACTTTCTCTTTCTTGCTAGTAAGCATCATGGTAAAATATGTAAGCCATGGAACCAAGCTAACATGTAACACATAACAGATATCATGTCCTAAAGATTTTGTCCATAAAATTACTGTCAATATCAACCAAGGCAACTTACCTGCAAATTAGCCTCTTGTTCATGTCCCATTATGCTTGCCATTACACTAGACCTAGAAGAATTAGGTGAGAATCCCTCCCATGGAGGAACAAATATCAGTTTCGTGCAATGGACAGGAACAATGTTACGGCTCAGTTTCTCCCACCAAACAGATCCCAATGACCACCATCTGATCATCAACCCATGCTCAGAAAAAGCAACCAGTCCCTGCCATTTGTAAACTGTTTAGATAATGCTCAGATAATTATAGAAACACATTGATTGATGCTATAATTTTTGCCAGTTTAAAAAAAACTTATAGAAAGACATGCTTTAACACACTGAAATTCATCCATTCTAAATGATAATATATAAAATAATTTAATAGGGCTCCAAACAGTTCACCATACCCGTGCACAAAAGTAACATGGAGTACACGTCCATGCAAACGATGTTTAATAGACAATAGTAACTCAATAAGTCGGTCTTGCCATCAGGAGCTACTATAATAACAGAAATTCTGCGTTTAAGGTTGGTCACGTATGTACCTCTCCATCTGGGGAAAAGCTGAGAGCTGAAATCGCTGTTGTAACCACCGTTTCTGATGCTCCTGCAAGAAAACTTTGAAGCCCAGGAGGTCCACTTGCATTCAAAACCTTTAATTTCATCACACTATATGGGAAAACAAAGACACAGTAGGCTGTAGCAATTATCACCTCTTTAGTCATACAACAGAAGAAACACAGAAAAACAAGATAATCACGACAATCTTTAGCAGACAGAGAAATGTGAAAAGAACAACCTACAAAATACATCAGTAACAACATATAAAAGTTGAAAATGTGCCGAGTCCATTTTTCATCTTTTGTTGAAGTGTTTGATGGCGTATATGCTTTGGGAAATGGCTTATTGTGTTTTGGGTATCTCTTGGGTTGTTTTCGGCTCCATAAAAGATGAGATTTGGGCTTAGAGTGGTATTTGGGCGTCTAAGGAGAATAAGGAGGCGTTTTATTTGATTCCCCTTTACCATTTTCAGATTGTTTGGAATGAGAGGAACAAAAAGGCTTTTGATGGGATTGAAAGTTCTATAGTTGATAGATGGTTTAGTTCCCTTAATTTTTGGTTTAAGGGAAAAGGTTTTGCTGATGTGGATGAGTTCATAGGTTTTGTGGAGATACTATCATGTAGATAGTCTTTTGTAATTGGGTTGCACCTTCTTGGTGTTTTTAATATAATCCTTTTACTTACCAAAAAAAAGTTAAAAATTAACACAACTCTACACTACTCTCGAAAAATACTCCGTAATTGTCAAGGAAATTGATCGTGCAAAATATTACTTTCAGATAATATGTGACCTAAATTAGTCTAAGTGTTTACTTATAAATAAATAAAAGTTAGTCAATTGTCAAAGCATCAGCTGCTCTTATCAACTCTCCTACATACGAGCCCTACCAAGTATTATGTGTATGTGTAAACTAATCGGAATCTCCAAATAATCATGCGGTTTGGAATGAGGCCAATTCTGGAGGCACAAAATCAGCTGGTTCCCCACTGATGGACGAGTACATGAAAATAAATGGTAAGCAGCAACCAGTCACATTTCCACATCAAGTTGATAATACTAAGCTAAAATAAGATAAGTGATTCAATTCCTTTTTCAGATACTGCAGCAAGCAACTGCATGAGTTTTTCCCTTATGCCAAATAACCTTAAATAGAAAGAATTAAGACAACATGATAGTAGGAAACACAAGCTTAAGTCGTAAGAGGGATGTGATTTCTCAATGGGATGCAGATACATTGCTGCAATAGTAATTTGCCAAACCTAGCTCTAAAATAGGAAAAAAAATTTGTTCACTTTAAAAGCTATATTTTATTTTCTGATACCTTCGCAAGTCATATACCCGAATGCTAGCATTGTTAGTCTCTCCAATTGCATCCCCGACAGCCAGCCTGGTTGATCCGTCATTCAAGGCTACCATTGGAAATATACGTGCAACTTCCTTCAGCGCTGCCAATGAACTTTGAAGGCAAGTTTTTGACATGACTAAGTTGCCAGGATCCATAGTTTGTAAAATGAAGTTAACCACCTGCAAATCTGTCCAAATGTCACTTAAAAATTCATGCAGATGTTTCCAACCCTAATACTTCTTAAAAAAAATTTATAAGTAAAAAGAAGTATATAAATCAAAGGCACCAAGGGGCTGCCACCCAAGTACAAAAACCTATCTACAAGATAGAATCTCAAAGAGGTCTATGATATCTTGAGCATCCACAAAAATTTCCCATTAAACCAAAACTGAAAAGTATGTAACCATCCATCCTTGATGATGGCTAAGGGTTTTTCTTTGCCATCAAAAGCACTCTTACTCCGTTCAAGCCAAATAACCCAAAAAATAGAAAGGGAAATAAAAAAAATTTGCCTTCCTCCTTTGCTTTGAACCTCTCAGCCCGTTCCAAGCCCACACCTCATCTTGAACCGAGTTGGCAACCACCCAATGGCTTCCCTCCAAACTAAAAGCCATCTCCCATAAAAGTCTCGTGAAGGAAGACCCCAAAAGAAGATGATAGATGGATTCAGCCTCCTCCTTTATAAATATAACACCTATTGACCAACACCATCCCTTTTTTTGAAATTATCAACTGTAAGAATGCCTCCCCAACTAGCTCCCAAGCAAAGAAAGCAATCTTTGTGAGAGCGAGGTTTTTCCAAATCGCTTTCCAAGGAAAGTCATCCTTGCCCTCCGAACTTTTGAGCAAAAAAGAAATGTAAAAAGACAATCTCAAATTTTCCACCTGAATTCAAACTCCATTTAACCTTGTCTTCATCAAGCAAATTGACTTTCGCCTCTAAATGTTTTCAAAAAATCTATTCATACTCGCTAATTCCTAATCATGATCATTTTGAGTCAAGGCAATACAACACAAGCTCCTCATTATAAGAACTCACACGAGAGCTAACCAAGGCTTCTTTATCTCGAGCAAGAGTAAAAACCTCTAGAAATTGCTATTTCAATGGAATATCGCCATGCCAAAAAAAAAGTATACCAATGGAGTTAAAGTAAGAGCTAACTTTTTTTTAAAAAAAAAAGAGGGGGGGGGGGGGACTTAGGAGTTAAAATATACCAATGGAAAGTATTGCCAGTAAAAAAGAGTGAATTTCAGATACATTTAAAAAATACAAACACAAAAATCCCATGCATCATGCAGCTTGAAGCATACAATCCTCGTGTAGTGGTACCAAACCTAAACATTCAGTAGCCACACCTGAGACACTCAACATATTTCAAGACCAGTACATGACCTCATGAGCAATATATCATGTGCTCAATATTGGAATCTTATTATGCTTGTCATGCATTTACAATTTCAGTTTTTATTTTCTTATTTAATTTGATCTGAAGATAGACAATGCATTGCTCAATTGGAATGGATATACTAACCTTATCAAGGTACTGAGCTAAGTGTCTTGGAGAACCAAGCACAACCCTGATGAGAGTCATGAGAGATACCAGATGTACAGGCGAATCAGATGCAGTGGACCAGATTTGGCTTTCTATAACAGTCAGAAATCCTAGAATATCACCCATTGCTAGACTTGGAAGAAGAATCCCGATCAAAATCTCTCGAATAGATGCGGGTACAGCCGGATGCTTTCCAGCAGAGTTGGCAGATGGACCACTTCCACACTCTATTTGGAAGAATATGTCCGTAATCAGACGAGGTAATTCAGAACCAATGCATGCCTTCCATGTACCCTCCATACCTTCTGCAAGGAGCTCCGCTGCAGTAGAACTATATTTCTCATTCATGGCCATAACCAACTTTATTAATGGATGAACAACCAACATGGCAAGACTGAGTTTCACAAGACTAGGATACCAAATCACTAAGGCTGCTGCAACAGTTATATGAGATGCCATTGCATCTTGACTTGTTCCCCCAACACAAGAAATCCAGTCTTGCATTTCAAATGATTCCAGCCATGCAAGCAATTTAGCCTCCTCAACCTGAGAAATGCCTTCTGTTTCCAGTGAACTGTCAGAATCCAATTCATTCGTGGATGTTCCTCCTATGTTTGAAACTTCATGTTCATTTTCTCCAACCCCAGACAGAGATCTCACAAGTTTTGCATGCTCAGTTGTTTGTGGACTACATAGAGGGAGAGGTATCGCCCGTGAAGCAGCACAATGGAATAAAGACCGTGCAGCCATACGTACATGTTCACTTTCATCTTGCCAGAAGCTCACCAAAAGCTGTAAAAAAGAGGATATGATGGTCACAATATAACACAGAATTAACTGAAAACATAATGAACAAATTAATATAAAAGCTTATGGACCAGGTTTCTAGCAGTACAAGTACCAGCACTGAAATCTGTCGCGATGTTGCTGTAGATTGCAAAACAATGAAGTTCTGACTAGGCCAAAAGCAGGACACATAAGAAACCAATTAATAGAGATTAACTCTCTGAAGGACTGTAAACATCCTGTCTGGTTTCCGTTTCTCTACCAGACAAATAAACTGCATGTAAAGCTTAATACTTTTTTTCTTTTTACTTATAAAAAGTACTTTTTTTCTTTTCTACTTATAAAAAATATTTTTTTCTTTTTCAGTCAGAAGTCTTACTATTTAAACTTTTCAACTTATTAAACAGTAAAATTTAACTGTTACGAAAACAATTTACCTTAACATGGAATTTAGTAGCAATGAACAAAAGTTGAGAATATTTGAAATATAACTGCTATATAGGCCTAGAATCATGGTTCAATAAAACATAATTTTGTTTCTTTCCTTCGTCTTCTCCGAGGCCAAATGAATATACATGCATATTTAGTAAAAATTTACGCACTCCATATTAACTTCTTGCTTTTAAAAGCTTCGATTTGTAAATTCTCTATAGATTCTTTTTTTATAAGTAAAAGTATTATATATATAACAAAAGGGCAACAAGGGGGTGCCTCCCATGTACAAGTTAAGCTATCTTATAGATATGGTATCTATGAAGTCTCAATGGTGAATCCTCCTCTATCCAAAAAAACAAGGGTATTAAGCCACCAATCTTTAAAGAGAATCAATCGACATCTCGACCCTATCAAAAGCTCTCCTCTTCCTTTCCATCCAAACCAACCACCAAATGGATATAGGAATCAAGGTAATAATCTTCTTCTTTTCTTTAGAAGCTCAATGCCATTCCACACCCAACCCTCCTCTAAAAGGAACCGCTACTCACCCACCAAAGCCCCAAAACCCGAAGAGCCATATTCCAAATTGTCTCGTCCAAGAACAAGTTAACAATAAATGATGCACGGACTCACTCTCCATTTTACAAAGGTAACACCAATTCACAAGCACTTTTCCTCTCCTTTGGAGGTTATCAATGATCAAAATCCTCCCCCAAGTAGCTTCCCAAACAAAAAAGGCCACTTTAGAGGGAGCACAAGACTTCCAAATGGTTTCCAAGCGAAGTTGGAGCTCCCTTCTAAAGGGAGAAGAGTGATAAGTGTAATTTTTACATGATTTTTATTACTCTTTTATTTATTAAAATTGTTAGTTTTCCTTTATTTCTTTTGATTTGATTTGATTTTTATTTATTTTATTTTATTTGCTTGTGCCACACTTTTTCCTATTTTGTGTTATATTTCCTTTTATTTACTTTCCTATTTCATGTTTTCCTAGTAGTAGAAATATTTCCCATTTCAATGTCTTTCCTTTTCCTAGGCTGCACTTTTTCCTATTTTGTGTTATATTTCCTTTTAGTTACTTTCCTATTTCATGTTTTCCTAGTAGCAAAAGTATTTCCCATTTCAGTGTATTTCCTTTTCTTAGGAGTAGTATTATTGTACTTTCCTTTTCTTTTTTAGGAGTTTGCCTATATAAACCCGCAGCTCTTGCTTTGTAAGCACAACCGATTTTTCTTGGACAAGAGAATAAAGAGAGAAGAGAATGAGAGCGGCTGCCAAGTCTCAATGAAGAGAGATCTTCAATAATCATGAATGCTTCATCAACTTATTTCAAGCAAAAGAGTTTTATTCTCTTCTCTTTAGTTTTCTTTTGATACATTCCAATAAGAACATTGTTGATTTTAGATTTGTTATGAACAAATTTTATTTTTCTAGGACTTTGATGTAGTCTAACTTTGAACACACAATTTAAATTCCAAGTTATTTTATTTCAAGTTTTTTTTATCCTGAGTGTTTATCATTGATCTTATTGCTTACAATTTTCTGGCCAATTATTGTTTGATTTATTGAACCATAATGAAACTGAGAGGAAATTTATGATTAGAAGCTTTTAGGATTAAACATCATTAGTTGAGCGAAAGATAAAAATACTTTACAGCGACTAGTGTGATTTTAGATTAAGAAAAATTCAAAGAACTTAATGAATCTTCAAATAATTTAATTTACACAAAGATATGATGAATTATTAGGTTGAGATATTTATGTTAGAATTGAAGAGAGTAAAGAGATGTGAGAATTGAAGAGAGTAAAGAGATTGTACAAATGCTTACTTGAGTTCTTATTATTGAGAATACAATTAAGAGTATATATAGGTTGTTAAAGGAAAAAGACATTCCTTAAAACAATGAAGGAAACATGGCCTAAAGTAAGCCTTAAAACAAGGAATGAAACATGGCCTAAAGTAAGTCTTAAAACAAAGAAGGAAACATGGCCTAAAGTAAGCCTTAAAACAAGGAAGGAAACATGGCCTAAAGTAAGTCTTAAAACAAAGAAGGAAACATGGCCTAAAGTAAGCCTTAAAACAAGGATGAATATATGGCAAGTGTGGGTGAAGTGGAATAGTTAGTGACCTTAATTAAAAAAAAGAATATGGACTTTGCCATCCATTGACAGCCCCCCTCAAATTGATGCAGGTTGATCAATAAGCATCAATTTGCTGCTTAAGAAGCAATGTCGATGGCGAGTGAGCGCTTTGGTGAAGATATCAGCAATTTGTAGGTCAGTGGAAACATGTGGAAGAGTGATAACACAAGCTTCAAATGCTTCGCGGATAGAGTGACAGTTGACTTCAATATGCTTCGTGCGCTCATGATAGACAGGATTGGCCGTGATCTGAATAGCACTTGTATTATCAGCATGTAGAGGTGTAGGATCAGTTGCAGAAAAATCTAGCTCAGTAAGCAAACCTCGAAGCCAAATAATTTCGGAACAAGCAAGAGACATCGCCCGATACTCAGATTCTGTAGATGACTTAGAAACTCTGTCTTGCTTCTTACACTTCCATAAGATCAATGCATCACCTAAGAACACACACCAACCAGTAATGGAGCGACGTGTATCAGCACAACCAGCCCAATCAGCGTTGCTATAAGCAGTAAGTCGAGGAGAATTGCCTGCAGGAAAGAATAAGCCACGGGCAGAAGTGCCCTGAACATAGCGTATGATCCTACGGACAGCAACCAAATGAAGGTGACGAGGGGTCTGAAGAAACTGGCTGACTTGTTGTACTGCAAAGGAAATGTCCGGTCTAGTAATGGTGAGGTAGACAAGACTGCCCACCAACTTTCGGTATAAACTAGGATCAGCAAGTAAATCACCCTCTTCTTTGCGAAGCTTGACATTCAATTCCATGGGAGTATCAACAAAAGTGGCCTCCTGTAGGCCAGCTGTAGCGACCAGGTCACTAGCATACTTATGTTGATTGAGTGAAATACCCGACGGACTACGATGCACCTCAAGACCGAGAAAATATGTAAGAGACCCAAGATCTTTCATATGAAAGGACTCGGAGAGATGGGTCTTGAGCTGACCAAGTAAAACAGAATCGGAACCAATAATCACAATATCATCAACATAAACTAAAAGAACAACAATACCCATGTCTGATTTTCGAAGAAACAAGGAAGTGTCATACTTACTCTGCTTGAATGAGAATTGTAATAAATTAGTTCGAAATTTATCAAACCAAGCCCTTGGAGCTTGTTTGAGACCATAAAGGGAGCGACGAAGCTTACACACATGTGAGTTTGGAGAAGGAAACAATCCCGGGGGTGGCTTCATAAAAATACACTCTTTAAGATCCCCATGAAGAAAAGCATTCTTTACATCCATCTGATGTAGTGGCCAATCATTGGAAGCAGCAAGAGCTAGAATCGTACGAACAGTGGTCATCTTAGCCACAGGAGCAAAGGTTTCTTCATAATTAACACCATATTCCTGTTTATTTCCAAGTGCAACAAGCCGAGTTTTATAACAATCCAAACTTCCATCAGATTGAACCTTGACGGAGTAAACCCATTTGCAACCCAGGGGGACTATAGTGGAAGGACAAGGTGCAATGTCCCAGGTGTAATTGGCCTCTAAAGCAGCAATTTCTTCCTGCATAGCATGTCGCCAACAATCATGCTTGACAGCATGTGAGTAGCATGTGAGAATATCAAAATTAGACAATGCAGCAGTAAGAGCAGAAGCAAACCCATACCTATCCGGAGGTAAAGATATTCGAGAAGAGCGACGTACCAAGTGTTCTGAAGGTGCTGCAACTGACTGGAGCATGGTAGGATCAGATATCGATTGAGCCATCGGAAGAGACTGTGGGCGGGAGCGTCTCGTATATACAACACCTAGTTTAAAGCGAGAGCTGATTTGATGAAGATCTGAAAATTGTTGCTCAAAAGAGGGGAGGACCACCGTAGAAGAAGAGGGCTCAGAGGACATAGGAAAGAAATGTTGATTTTCAAAGAAAATAACATTTCTAGAAATACGTGTACGATGTAAGGTAGGATCATAGCAAACAAATCCCTTTTGACACGCATTATATCCCAAGAATGCACATCTAACAGATTGAGCAGATAATTTATGTCGCTCATGGGGAGGTAAATGGACAAAACATACACAACCAAAGATACGAAGATTATCATAACTAGGTTATTTAGCAAATAAGCGGAAATAGGGAGACTCCATGTGTAAGATTTGGGAAGGTAAACGATTAATCAAGTGAGTAGCAGTTTTCAAAGCCTCGACCCAAAACATTGATGGAACAGATGATTCTAACAAGAGAGTACGTACCACATCAAGAAGATGACGATTTTTGCGTTCGGCTACTCCATTCTGTTGGGGAGTAGCAGGACATGAACTTTGATGAATAATACCTTTAGAAGCCAAGAATTCCTGAAACTCAGTAGACAAATATTCACCACCAGAATCTGTGCGTAATATCTTAATAGTCGCAGAAAATTGATTGTCAACATACGCTAAAAAATTAGTGAAAGTACGAAAAACCTCAGATTTAGAGTGAAGAAAATAAACCCAAGTGAATCGGCTATAATCATCAATGAAAGTCACATAATATTTAAATTTTTCATGTGAACTAACAGGGGAAGGTCCCCAAACATCACTATGGATAAGATCAAAGCAGTGAGAAGCTCTACTAGCATGTAAAGGAAAGGGAAGAATTTTGCTTTTACCAAGTTTGCAAGAATCACACTTAAGAGATAAAGAAGAACGTTCTTCTTTATCAAGAAAACCAGAGTGCAATACATGAGATAAGATCTGAGTATTGGGATGGCCTAAACGACGATGCCACACCATACTCAGATTTGGAACATTATTGCAAGCAAGAGACTTAATAGACGAAACTGGAAAAATTGCTGGGACAGATAAAAATAGTGGAAACAAGCGCCCCACTTTAGGTCCCTTCGCGATCAGCTCTCCCGTTACCTGGTCCTGTACAACACAACCATCACCAGAAAAGTTAACAACACAATTGTTATCAACTAATTGACCAACAGAAATAAGATTCGTGGAAAGTTTAGGAGTAAGAAACACATCAGTGAATTTAGAAGAGGCATCTCCGACAGCAGTGATTGGTAAAGAACTACCATTGGCAGTCTGAATGGCAGATGGACCAACATAGGGTCGAACATGACACAGAGCGGTGGGAGTATTCGTCATGTGATTAGAGGCCCCCGAGTCTACGTACCAGAGTTTGGTAGAATTTTTACCTTGAAACCCCATTGCAGATAATGCTGAAATTAGCATCTGTTGCACCATTTCGGGTGTGCAGTAATTCGCTGCAGGAGGTGCCGAAACTGGGGAGGCACTGGAAGAAGAGCTAGGAGCTGCGGAGGGTACAATAACAGAAGTCTGAAATGCTTGAGCCTGACGATTCTGTGGGCGGAGACGACATTCTTTGATGATGTGACCCTTCTTCTTACAATAAGAGCAATATTTCTTGGGACAATTGGCAGCAATATGCCCATATTCCTTACAGCAAAAACACTGCAAGTTTTTAGAATGCGTAGGCGATCCGCGTCCTTGGGCAGCATAAGCAACAGTTCTTGGACTACCATAAGATTGCTCCAGAGTGGCTTGAGTACTCAGACGTTGTTCTTCAAGAAGTAACTCACCAAAACAAACATCAAGAGAAGGAACAGGAGATCTATTCAGCAGAGAGGAGCGAATAGATTCATATTCCGGACGTAGTTTCATAAGAAATTGATCACGCCATCTAGTCTCGTGGAGTTGCTGAATAGTCGAAAGAGTGGCAACAGGAACAGCCGCTGTAACAAGATCAGTATAGTCAGTCCAAAGAATCAGAAAGGCCGAGTAATAGTCTTGGATGGAAAGACTGCCATGTTGAAAGGTGGCAACTGCATGCTCTAACTGAAAGCGATAAGCATCATTATCTTGATGATAAACTTTCTTCAGATAAGTCCACATGGATTGAGCAGAGCGATGAGTACGCAAGTTGGTGACAATATGTGGCTTCATCGAACCAAGAAGCCAAAACATGATCCGAGCATCAAGCACGGTCCAAGAAGGAGAATACCCGACATCCTTCGATTGGTCTGTATTGGATGTTTGTGCAACATCTGTGCCATCGATATGGCCCCAAAGTTCTTTTCCCTTGAGGAAAATTTCAAACTGAAAAGCCCATGTAGAGTAATTTTTGCCCGTAAATTTGACACACACAGGTGTAGAATCCATTGCAAATAAGTGCAAAAAAAAATAGCCCGACCAAAAAAAATGCCGAAACCACCTAAAGCAGAAAAAAAACAAACTGCCAAAGAGATCTGAGAACAAAAAAAAACACCGAGAAATCTGAGACCCAAAGCCACAAAACACCTCTCTGAAAATAGAGGATGTCGAGAATGCCGAAACTGCTCAAACCAAAAAAATAAGAGGTGTTGACAACACCAACCCAAAAAGAGAAGACCGAAAAACAACAAAAAAAAACTTTCACGTCGAGTTCACCGAGAACAATATAGAACACGCCGAAACACGAAACCGAGAAAAATTACAAGTGAGAGAAGAACCTAAGCAACCGGCTCTGATACCATGTTAGAATTTAAGAGAGTAAAGAGATGTGAGAATTGAAGAGAGTAAAGAGATTGTACAAATGCTTACTTGAGTTCTTATTATTGAGAATACAATTAAGAGTATATATAGGTTGTTAAAGGAAAAAGACATTCCTTAAAACAAGGAAGGAAACATGGCCTAAAGTAAGCCTTAAAACAAGGAATGAAACATGGCCTAAAGTAAGTCTTAAAACAAAGAAGGAAACATGGCCTAAAGTAAGCCTTAAAACAAGGAAGGAAACATGGCCTAAAGTAAGTCTTAAAACAAAGAAGGAAACATGGCCTAAAGTAAGCCTTAAAACAAGGATGAATATATGGCAAGTGTGGGTGAAGTGGAATAGTTAGTGACCTTAATTAAAAAAAAGAATATGGACTTTGCCATCCATTGACAGCCCCCCTCAAATTGATGCAGGTTGATCAATAAGCATCAATTTGCTGCTTAAGAAGCAATGTCGATGGCGAGTGAGCGCTTTGGTGAAGATATCAGCAATTTGTAGGTCAGTGGAAACATGTGGAAGAGTGATAACACAAGCTTCAAATGCTTCGCGGATAGAGTGACAGTTGACTTCAATATGCTTCGTGCGCTCATGATAGACAGGATTGGCCGTGATCTGAATAGCACTTGTATTATCAGCATGTAGAGGTGTAGGATCAGTTGCAGAAAAATCTAGCTCAGTAAGCAAACCTCGAAGCCAAATAATTTCGGAACAAGCAAGAGACATCGCCCGATACTCAGATTCTGTAGATGACTTAGAAACTCTGTCTTGCTTCTTACACTTCCATAAGATCAATGCATCACCTAAGAACACACACCAACCAGTAATGGAGCGACGTGTATCAGCACAACCAGCCCAATCAGCGTTGCTATAAGCAGTAAGTCGAGGAGAATTGCCTGCAGGAAAGAATAAGCCACGGGCAGAAGTGCCCTGAACATAGCGTATGATCCTACGGACAGCAACCAAATGAAGGTGACGAGGGGTCTGAAGAAACTGGCTGACTTGTTGTACTGCAAAGGAAATGTCCGGTCTAGTAATGGTGAGGTAGACAAGACTGCCCACCAACTTTCGGTATAAACTAGGATCAGCAAGTAAATCACCCTCTTCTTTGCGAAGCTTGACATTCAATTCCATGGGAGTATCAACAAAAGTGGCCTCCTGTAGGCCAGCTGTAGCGACCAGGTCACTAGCATACTTATGTTGATTGAGTGAAATACCCGACGGACTACGATGCACCTCAAGACCGAGAAAATATGTAAGAGACCCAAGATCTTTCATATGAAAGGACTCGGAGAGATGGGTCTTGAGCTGACCAAGTAAAACAGAATCGGAACCAATAATCACAATATCATCAACATAAACTAAAAGAACAACAATACCCATGTCTGATTTTCGAAGAAACAAGGAAGTGTCATACTTACTCTGCTTGAATGAGAATTGTAATAAATTAGTTCGAAATTTATCAAACCAAGCCCTTGGAGCTTGTTTGAGACCATAAAGGGAGCGACGAAGCTTACACACATGTGAGTTTGGAGAAGGAAACAATCCCGGGGGTGGCTTCATAAAAATACACTCTTTAAGATCCCCATGAAGAAAAGCATTCTTTACATCCATCTGATGTAGTGGCCAATCATTGGAAGCAGCAAGAGCTAGAATCGTACGAACAGTGGTCATCTTAGCCACAGGAGCAAAGGTTTCTTCATAATTAACACCATATTCCTGTTTATTTCCAAGTGCAACAAGCCGAGTTTTATAACAATCCAAACTTCCATCAGATTGAACCTTGACGGAGTAAACCCATTTGCAACCCAGGGGGACTATAGTGGAAGGACAAGGTGCAATGTCCCAGGTGTAATTGGCCTCTAAAGCAGCAATTTCTTCCTGCATAGCATGTCGCCAACAATCATGCTTGACAGCATGTGAGTAGCATGTGAGAATATCAAAATTAGACAATGCAGCAGTAAGAGCAGAAGCAAACCCATACCTATCCGGAGGTAAAGATATTCGAGAAGAGCGACGTACCAAGTGTTCTGAAGGTGCTGCAACTGACTGGAGCATGGTAGGATCAGATATCGATTGAGCCATCGGAAGAGACTGTGGGCGGGAGCGTCTCGTATATACAACACCTAGTTTAAAGCGAGAGCTGATTTGATGAAGATCTGAAAATTGTTGCTCAAAAGAGGGGAGGACCACCGTAGAAGAAGAGGGCTCAGAGGACATAGGAAAGAAATGTTGATTTTCAAAGAAAATAACATTTCTAGAAATACGTGTACGATGTAAGGTAGGATCATAGCAAACAAATCCCTTTTGACACGCATTATATCCCAAGAATGCACATCTAACAGATTGAGCAGATAATTTATGTCGCTCATGGGGAGGTAAATGGACAAAACATACACAACCAAAGATACGAAGATTATCATAACTAGGTTATTTAGCAAATAAGCGGAAATAGGGAGACTCCATGTGTAAGATTTGGGAAGGTAAACGATTAATCAAGTGAGTAGCAGTTTTCAAAGCCTCGACCCAAAACATTGATGGAACAGATGATTCTAACAAGAGAGTACGTACCACATCAAGAAGATGACGATTTTTGCGTTCGGCTACTCCATTCTGTTGGGGAGTAGCAGGACATGAACTTTGATGAATAATACCTTTAGAAGCCAAGAATTCCTGAAACTCAGTAGACAAATATTCACCACCAGAATCTGTGCGTAATATCTTAATAGTCGCAGAAAATTGATTGTCAACATACGCTAAAAAATTAGTGAAAGTACGAAAAACCTCAGATTTAGAGTGAAGAAAATAAACCCAAGTGAATCGGCTATAATCATCAATGAAAGTCACATAATATTTAAATTTTTCATGTGAACTAACAGGGGAAGGTCCCCAAACATCACTATGGATAAGATCAAAGCAGTGAGAAGCTCTACTAGCATGTAAAGGAAAGGGAAGAATTTTGCTTTTACCAAGTTTGCAAGAATCACACTTAAGAGATAAAGAAGAACGTTCTTCTTTATCAAGAAAACCAGAGTGCAATACATGAGATAAGATCTGAGTATTGGGATGGCCTAAACGACGATGCCACACCATACTCAGATTTGGAACATTATTGCAAGCAAGAGACTTAATAGACGAAACTGGAAAAATTGCTGGGACAGATAAAAATAGTGGAAACAAGCGCCCCACTTTAGGTCCCTTCGCGATCAGCTCTCCCGTTACCTGGTCCTGTACAACACAACCATCACCAGAAAAGTTAACAACACAATTGTTATCAACTAATTGACCAACAGAAATAAGATTCGTGGAAAGTTTAGGAGTAAGAAACACATCAGTGAATTTAGAAGAGGCATCTCCGACAGCAGTGATTGGTAAAGAACTACCATTGGCAGTCTGAATGGCAGATGGACCAACATAGGGTCGAACATGACACAGAGCGGTGGGAGTATTCGTCATGTGATTAGAGGCCCCCGAGTCTACGTACCAGAGTTTGGTAGAATTTTTACCTTGAAACCCCATTGCAGATAATGCTGAAATTAGCATCTGTTGCACCATTTCGGGTGTGCAGTAATTCGCTGCAGGAGGTGCCGAAACTGGGGAGGCACTGGAAGAAGAGCTAGGAGCTGCGGAGGGTACAATAACAGAAGTCTGAAATGCTTGAGCCTGACGATTCTGTGGGCGGAGACGACATTCTTTGATGATGTGACCCTTCTTCTTACAATAAGAGCAATATTTCTTGGGACAATTGGCAGCAATATGCCCATATTCCTTACAGCAAAAACACTGCAAGTTTTTAGAATGCGTAGGCGATCCGCGTCCTTGGGCAGCATAAGCAACAGTTCTTGGACTACCATAAGATTGCTCCAGAGTGGCTTGAGTACTCAGACGTTGTTCTTCAAGAAGTAACTCACCAAAACAAACATCAAGAGAAGGAACAGGAGATCTATTCAGCAGAGAGGAGCGAATAGATTCATATTCCGGACGTAGTTTCATAAGAAATTGATCACGCCATCTAGTCTCGTGGAGTTGCTGAATAGTCGAAAGAGTGGCAACAGGAACAGCCGCTGTAACAAGATCAGTATAGTCAGTCCAAAGAATCAGAAAGGCCGAGTAATAGTCTTGGATGGAAAGACTGCCATGTTGAAAGGTGGCAACTGCATGCTCTAACTGAAAGCGATAAGCATCATTATCTTGATGATAAACTTTCTTCAGATAAGTCCACATGGATTGAGCAGAGCGATGAGTACGCAAGTTGGTGACAATATGTGGCTTCATCGAACCAAGAAGCCAAAACATGATCCGAGCATCAAGCACGGTCCAAGAAGGAGAATACCCGACATCCTTCGATTGGTCTGTATTGGATGTTTGTGCAACATCTGTGCCATCGATATGGCCCCAAAGTTCTTTTCCCTTGAGGAAAATTTCAAACTGAAAAGCCCATGTAGAGTAATTTTTGCCCGTAAATTTGACACACACAGGTGTAGAATCCATTGCAAATAAGTGCAAAAAAAAATAGCCCGACCAAAAAAAATGCCGAAACCACCTAAAGCAGAAAAAAAACAAACTGCCAAAGAGATCTGAGAACAAAAAAAAACACCGAGAAATCTGAGACCCAAAGCCACAAAACACCTCTCTGAAAATAGAGGATGTCGAGAATGCCGAAACTGCTCAAACCAAAAAAATAAGAGGTGTTGACAACACCAACCCAAAAAGAGAAGACCGAAAAACAACAAAAAAAAACTTTCACGTCGAGTTCACCGAGAACAATATAGAACACGCCGAAACACGAAACCGAGAAAAATTACAAGTGAGAGAAGAACCTAAGCAACCGGCTCTGATACCATGTTAGAATTTAAGAGAGTAAAGAGATGTGAGAATTGAAGAGAGTAAAGAGATTGTACAAATGCTTACTTGAGTTCTTATTATTGAGAATACAATTAAGAGTATATATAGGTTGTTAAAGGAAAAAGACATTCCTTAAAACAAGGAAGGAAACATGGCCTAAAGTAAGCCTTAAAACAAGGAAGGAAACATAGCCTAAAGTAAGCCTTAAAACAAGGATGAATATATGGCAAGTGTGGATGAAGTGGAATAGTTAGTGACCTTAATTAAAGAAAAGAATATGGACTTTGCCATCCATTGACAATTTATACTGTTATTCAAGAGAAAACATTGAATAATTAAGGGATTTATTTTTCATCAACTTGAAAAATTGGAATTTTATAACAATGACTAATAAATTATGTGGGATTAGCTAGGTGAAATCAAAAGCTCTAGATTTATTTTCATTATCTCTACAACCTCAAGTTTTATTCTTTTTCTTTTAATTTATTTTTGTCAAGCACTTTAGTTTAATTTACGAAATAAAGTCTTTAAAATTTCGGTTATATTTCCAAAGAGTAAATAATTTGATAAATTTCAATACTCAATAGCATAATTAGTCCTTGTGGGTTCGACACTTTTTTCTTTAAAACTTTGCGATTTTGTTCACTTGCAAATATTTTTACACCAATTTTTTGACGAGCCTTATAAAAAGAGTCGGCTTCAAAATTTCCATTACAATTAAGCATCCACCTCATTCTATCCTCCCTACGAAGGTTAATCTTCACTTCGTAGATTTGATCAAAAAAATCTCCAATTGAAGTTCCCAATCATAAGCATTGCGGACAAGAGGAATATCCCAAAAATATCTCACCATTTGCCAAAGACGCAAACTCACTGATTAAAGCATCCAACTCTCTTACAATAGAAAAAAAAGAACATAGGAAATTGATCTTTCAAAGGGCTGTCTCCACACCAAGTATCATGTCAAAAGTGAATACTCTCCGCCTCAAAGGATACCAAGGGCAAGAACTGATCCCATTCTTTTCTAATTCTCTTCCACACCCCAACCCCATAAGCCCTTCTTCCTTCTTTAGTGGTCCACCCACAATGATCCAAACCAAACTTTGCACTAACAACTTTCCGCCACAAACGATTATTTTAACTTGCAAATTTCCAAAACCGCTTACCAAGCAAAACTCTATTGAAAGAGGTATATTCTCTATAGATAATGACTGCTTTGAACTGTTTTGTATTAGAAAAAAAAGGTGAAAGGCAAATTCTAAACGCCAAAACTATCGTATATCAAAGTTTCATCCCACATCACACTGCAAATCGGATTATAGTAATGAATCCTATTACTAGAAATAACTATTACAATCAGTACCTTTCAAGGACTTCCCGCTACAGAAATTAGGAGTTCTGACTTTCAATTAACACGATTTAGATGGACCGCTTTGATAATTTGGAGCTTAAGGCCTGAGATCACCCTAGATGAAATGTTTGAACTATGTATAAATTACATGGAAGCCAATGATATTCAATAACTTGGTAAAAAATTATCAGAAATCTAAGGATATTGTTAACATGAGACTATCCATTATTAAAGTTTCAGGATGGAGGATTGACCTCAAGCGAAATAAGTTCTGTTACTTCTTTCAGATAGAATGGAACAGACTAATTCAGAACCACCAACTATAAGAGAAAACAAATAGAACAATGAAGCTATTAGCACAAAATAATTCAGAACCACCAACTATAGGAGAAAAGAAAACCAAATAGAACAATGAAGCTATTAGCACAAAATATAACCTGGAGTAAAGGTGGCTTTAAATCTGGAAATTTGTCTGCAAAATTCCTAGTATAGAATGCTGCTAAGGCACTGTAAACAAGACTCGGTTAGGGAAAAGTTAATAAATAATCCAATAAAAAACTGCAGATGACTTGAACAAAATAAAAATACAAAGGTAATGATATTTTACATGCATGATAACATTTAGGGGATCACATGACCATATTATAAATCTTATATAGGAAGCCTATACACTTTTATAAGAAATATTAGTATCAATGCACTGAACATCAAGAAACAACTATGCCTTTGTCATTGGAAGCCCTATACCCATGCCACTGAAGACTAACCCCAGAATTAGTCTCACCTCAATGCTTCATAGTCCAAAGATCAACTGGAAGAGATGTTACTTATTTAGTTATTTTCACTAGAGCGGCTATATTTTGAAGGCATGGGCTTTCAATGGTTTTAACACCACTTTTGCATCCATAACAAGACTGCAACCAGAATGCCAAAATAGGTCAAGCAAAAGTTGTTCAGTCACACAAACCTTTCATTATCAGCCCAGAATCACACTGCATCACAACTTCTGAACTTTTGACGTCTTAAACTAATAGCTACTTAACATTTTGATCAATCGCGCCTTCCATACACATTAACTTTACTGACTGCAGCTTTTAGTTTAATTCAGGTAGTAAGAAATTGAAGCAGTATAGAAAATTAAGAACCGAAAATCCTGGGACTGTACAAGTAAAAAGAGCAGTAAATGTAAAACTAAATAACAAAAACTGATTTCCTGCACTAATTAATGGAGGAACAACTATAATACCTGCTAGCTGCTGAAGTGGAGTGCGACAAGCTAATCATGCACTGTGCGAGAGACACCATTGTCAATGACCTCATCGCACAAAACTCTGATGATGATTTCCAAAGCTGAAATGTTAATTAGGGTCTCAGGAAAAGTTGAAATAAGCCCATTAATAAAATAGGTCCCAATATTCAATACAGTTCATCCAAGGTACCTCAAGTATTGCAGTCATATCAGGAAATGTCAATGTCAAAGACCCTTTGTCCCCTTGCAAACCAGAAGCTACAATAAAATTCTCTGGTCTCCTTAGCTTCATTTCAGTTATTAGCAGCTGATCAAGCTCACAATCTATACCCCACAAATGCAAAAATGACAAGCTGAATCGAATTAGGTATTCCTCAAGTGCCTTAATCCAATCAAGTACTTCTATAGAATTCGTTGTGGTCATGTGAATAGGAGAACTGTCATCTATAGTACTAGTCTTATGGTAGGAACTTGGTGCCTCCGTTCCCTGTTGCTTTATCTCTTGCTTATCGCAGTCCTTCACCATTAACTCATGCTTCTGACAAGGAAATGTTAATGATGCAAGGTCAAAACTCAGAGTAGCAATTCCTGGGAATGGGCAAGAGCATTTGATAGGATATCTTTTGCTTAGAGATGTCATAGGAAATACTTTTCCAGTGTTTTCTTTACTAATATTTGCTTGTGAAGCACTGGGCTCAGTTCTATTTGACAAAGTGCCCCCTTTCTCATAATTATTTAAATGAGGTTGAGAAGAGCTCACATCTTCATTTATGGGAAGAAGTAGTGTGGAAGCTGAAGTATTTCCATTTGATACAGTGCCAGAAATGGAATTCATACTGATGCCTTTACAGAAATGATCAAACATTGAATGAGAAGCCGTCCCACGGAGAACCCGCTCTCGAGCACCTGTTTTTACATCCCAAATGTATAAAACATCAATAGCATCAGACGTTCTTGAATTGTACCGGCATAAACATGCAATATAACCTCTAGCACCATCCCAAACTACTTTTGCAGGATAGTTGGGGTGTCCTGGAAACATTCTCTCTACCCGCAAAGTTTCAAGAGAAGAAAGAGCAACACATGAGTCCTCCCCGACAGAGAGAAAGCAATCATTCCAAGGTCGTTCAGTCCGAGCTGGTGGAAGAATTAATTGGCGGACTGGAGCCACATGGTGGTGCATTACTGTAATGAGATTTCCAGTGTCAAGATCCCATATACGAATTGTACAATCCATGCTTCCAGAAACTAAGACCTGATTGAAACTCCATCCTCTGGCAGCCCCCACCATCCGATGTGCTGCCAAGCATAGTACAGGTCCTGTGTGTCCTAAAAAATATTGTCTGGATACAAGGGAATCCGTCTCAAGGCGAGGACTTCCAGCAGAAGAATCAAATCCATGAAGCAAATCAAATCGTACAACTTTTATTTCACCACTAAAGAAACCATACACAACAGCATAAGGGACATACAAGTTTTCAGAAATAACCATGGAAGAAGATACAACACGCCTCTTCTGCATGAAACCATAACTGTTATCATCTGCTTTTTTCTTCGTTAGATTTTCTATAGACGAAACAGAGCTTTTCCCAGAAGTTAACTTATTCTTATGATGCAAAGTAGAACTCGAGATCAAGTCAACAAAATAAACACCTTCCCCAAGCATTCTGCAGTGTTGCTGGAGCCTTCCATTGTCATCGTGTTCCTTGTGCAGCGACCAGATTGTGACATGGGGTCTCCACTGAAAAGGCTCTTCAATATCAAAGCAAATTGATTCAACACGGAGTAAATAATGCCTCAATTGAACGAAACAAAATGATAATCTCACATCAAGGGGATAAGAAGCAGAAGGGATTTCAACAAGAGGCTCACCCTTAAATTGGTCATGCACATATGATACATTATACAAGATTGCGGATCCTTTATTATTCCACACAGCAAAATTTTCAGAAAATACTTCACAGCCTTCCTTGGTACTCGGTGTATTCCAAGCATCACCACTTCCGAGAAACATGCCCCCTGTGACATGCGATTGGGTAGAATCACCTTCAAGGCAAAGGAGACTGTCTATGAAAGAGATCTCTCCGATTGCCACACCACTGCTCAACAGGCTAAATATGCAGCGTTTATTTAACAGAAGAGCAACAATATTCTGACAGGTTACCATTGA
This sequence comes from Bretschneidera sinensis, assembly GCA_023935145.1. Classification (NCBI taxonomy): domain Eukaryota; kingdom Viridiplantae; phylum Streptophyta; class Magnoliopsida; order Brassicales; family Akaniaceae; genus Bretschneidera; species Bretschneidera sinensis. The sequence continues at coordinate 36,261,216 of CM043698.1, forward strand.
TAAAACCTGTCCTCCCTCAATCAGCTCATCGCCCCAAATAGCTATTTCAAATTGAGATGAGCTTTTATCTGAGCCAGCCACACCTTCTCCATCTGGGTGAAAATCCTTTGATATTGGAACCAATTGTAGCCTGGCAAATGAATCAGCAATGAGCACAGAATGCTTCTTCCTGTCTTCAGCCAACTGAACTACAGCCATAAACTTAAATGGCCCAATAGCTAAGTTCCCATGAAAAACAGTTTGAACAATGGTAAGAGTATGCGTATCAATAATAACTACAGTACACTTCGGGGTTTTTCTGTTCTGAGACTCTTTATCCACCAAAACGTCACCCCCTTCAACAAAATCAACATAATGGTGGTCAGATAAGTGGACAGCATCGATGAAACAACAGCCAACACATACATATCTCTGGTTCGAGGGCAATGTACGGACAATTGATGGACTGCCCACCCAAGGAGGAAGCTTTCTTCTGCGTCGGCAATGTCCACTACTCCTGCTCCAAACGCACAACACACCATCAGTACATGCACTAATCAAGGCACCACAATTATCCAAAGTGGAGTTCATCGCAACATTACTTAGATGATCCGTTGTCTTTCCATCTCCTGAAACTACAACAGGATAGCAAATCCCGAGATCAGCTATAGGTGCAGCATGGCCACACAACATAGCAATCGGTTTCATCTCCTGTAACGATTAAAGCTTCATTAGACTGACACATAATCTACATTAATGAATACTGAAACATTGAAGATCAATGTTGCATAGTTGACAGTCGAAATGAGTAAACTAAATATTGAATAGAAAATTTAGTCACGCAAAGAACTACATGGCACGGGCAAATAATCAAAATATGATAACAAACAACCAATAAAAATCCGTTTAATTGCCGAAAAAATGTAGGGAGCAGAACAGCATTAAATCATATTTTTCTCTTATATTAAACAAATACGAATTACAAAAATAAGCGAAAGAAAAAATAAGGAAATAGAAGAACGAGTTACTTTACCGAGTTGGAACCGGAGGAGGAAGAGGAGAGGTTCCACGAGAGGATGGAGCCATCGGATCCGCCAGTGTAGAGAGTGGCGGGTCGATTCAGTGCTGCGGTGGCCGTGACTCGGTGAGATGGAGACGCGCCTGACCATAAGCACGCCACGGATGGGCACTTCATTGGCCGAGTCAGTCACGGTGAGTCACGATCGCGTCCAGGAGCGAGTCAGTGAAAAGAGTTCTGGAAAGTGAGGAGAGAGAAAAGGTAGACACTGATCACAGAGAGTAACGAACCGGATAAATGTAACTGGAGAGTAGAGTTTAGTTGTATGGACCGAGCTTGATGCACCGGGCTGGACCAGCTCTGAACTTCTAATGGGCCAAGCAGCGACCAATAATCGTAGTGTGTCTTAATCCTGCATGACAACTAAATCTTATGTGATGTTTTTAAAGAATTTTTAATTTAATAAGATATCAAGATAAACATTTAAATTTATCAATAAAAACTTAAGTTTAAAATTTATATTTAAAAATTAATTAACTTTTGATTCTTTTTAAGTAATTATATAATGTATAATTTTACTCAATCTTTTTCTAGACATATTTTGTAGGTATATGTCATTAATCTGGCACATATTGTGAGTCTCTATTGTCTACGTTGAGTATATCCTTTCGAAAAGAGAACTTATTTTCTTTTTTTATCATTTTTTTATAATAATTAAAGCATAATAAATCATAATTATGCTTTTTGTCAAGAAAAAAGTGGAATAAAGGGTGATACAATTTGCATTTTAGTATTGAGTTTGATTGATTTGGACAAAGAATAGTTTTGAAGCACCATCACGCACACGAGAGTAAGGCAATGTTTGGATATTGATTTTAGAAGGAAAAAAAATAGTGAAATTTTGAGATGTTGTCAAATCTTCAGTTACCATGGCGGTCTTGTCTGTGCTCAATTTTAGTTATCTCCTCAAAGTAAGTTAACTACACCCACATTGTTCTTATCTTTAAAAAGCCTAACCTGCTAACCTTATCAGACTATTAGCTTGTGTAATGTATTATATTGTATTCTTTCCAAAGTTTTGGTGAATCTGCTTAAAGAGGTTTTTGGGTCTTTGATTTCTTAATTTCAAAATGTTGTTGTCTGTGGCAGATTCATCTTAGATAATGTTATTTTGGCTTCATCTTTTTCAAGTCCACATTGGAGAGTTCTTGGGCTCTTCATGTGATTTTGCAGGATTATTCCTCTTTGTCCGACCAAAGAATTAATTCCTCCAAATCTGAGCTCATTCTCAGTCCTAATTGTCCTAAAAAGGATGGCGCGTATTTTTGTTGTTGAAATTTTGCGAGTACACCGAGTGCAACATCCTAATGTGCATTTGAGACTTCCTTATAATTTAACAGTAGAAAGAATGAGGCGTATGATTTCATCAAAAATAAGGTTCTTTCTAAAATTAAAGGATGGAAGTATAATCTTTTGTCCTCTGCTTGTCATCTTGTCATTTTAAAATTTGTATTGCAGTCTATTCCTATTTATCCTCTTTCCATTTTTCGAATTCCTATTTCTTTTTGTAACATTCTTAATTAGGCATTGACAAGATTTTAGTGGAGATCCAGTATTGATCTGTAGAAGATCAAGTAATTTCAATTGAAATCACTGCTGAAGATCAGGAGAATTGATCCTGCTGTAATCGATAATTATGCAGTCAATGAATACCGAAATCCTTACTGAAGTTTAGGGATGAGGAGATATGATTGTGATGACTTCAATTGTATAGCTGTATAGAAGTTTGAATTAGAATGTTTAAACGTGACTGATAATTAGGAAATCAGTTGTAAATGTGTTTATACATACTGCATGTAAGCTACAAGCAAAATCGTAATAGAAATCTTTCAAACACTTTCTCTCTTCTATTTCTTTACATAATATCAAATTAGCCGTAAAAATACCAACATCTAAGCCATATCTTCCTCATCTCCAATTTCCTCTACTGTCACCGATAACCAACACTCACAATCTCCCTCTGTCATCACTATGTCCAATGTGGTTACTGTCAAACTAAATCCTGATAATTACATTCTTTGGAAAGCACAAATGGTGCCTTACTTTCGTGGTCAGGGCCTCTTCGGATACCTTGATGGTACCATGCCTAAGCATCCCCAAACCATCTCTGTATCTCATCCTGATAGTGGTATTATATCTAAAACACCAAATTCTGCCTACTCTCACTAGATGCACCAAGATAATCTTATTCTCAGTACGCTACTGTCCTCCCTCACTGAAGGGGTACTTACTCAGGTAGTAAATTATACTACTTCCTATGCTGTTTGGCGTACACTAGACAAAAATTTATCCTCAAGGTCTTGTGCAAGGACCGTGCGAATTCGAACATAGCTTGCAACTATAACAAAAGATAGCAAGTCTGCCACTGAATATTTTCTTTTCATTAAGAAACTCACTGATGAATTAGCCGTTGCAGGACAACCTATGACTTGTGAAGAAGCTATCACTTATGTGCTAGCAGAATTAAGTCACGAATATGATAGCTTTGTAGCCTCAATTTCTGCTCGCACAGACAAGGTTACAATGGAAGAAATTTACTCTCTTTTGCTAACAACAGAGGCTCGTCTTTCTCGACATCAGCTTTCATCTCCAGTTCAATCATCGTTTGCCAATGTTGCACAAAGACAATATCAATTCTCTACAAATCGAGGAAGAGGTGGTCCTCGAGGGAGGGGACGTGGACATCGTGGTGGTTTCAATACTGCTTCTCGTAACACTAATCAGAACTCCTTAATATATCAGGTTTGTAATAAACTAGGCCACTTGGCACGCAAATGCTATCATCGCTTTTATCTTTCTTATCAAAACTCAAAACCAGAAAATAAACAAGCCATGGTCGTTGCTCCTGCTGGACATTGGGAAACTGAACGGTATGCAGATACCGATGCAACAGAATGGTATGCAGATACCGATGCAATGCACCATATGATCAATGATCTCAACAATACAAATCTCATAAATGATGACTATCATGTTACAGATCATGTTCAAGTAGGAAATGGCCAAGGTCTGCAAATCTCTAAAACTAGTTCTACTAAACTTTCAGCTGCCAACTCTACCTATATTTTTAATCAAGTTCTTCTTGTCCTAGAAATTCAAAAGAATTTGTTATCTGTTCAAAAAATTTGTGTTGAAAACCATGTTTATTTCGAATTTCATGACCAATTCTTTCTTGTGAAGGATTACTCGGGGAAGGTCCATCATCAAGGCCATCTCAGTGATGGACTCTATCAATTTACATCCAAACCATGTTGTCCATAGGCTCTTTCAACTGTAAGTTTCTCTCTTCGTGAATGGTATCGTCGTCTTGGACATACATCCATACCCGTTGTCAACAAAGTTCTTTCATGCATCAATTTTCTAGTATAAAGCAATAAAAAAAACTCTGTGTGCCGTGAATGTCAGATGGCCAAAAGCCATGACTTGACATTTAAGTACTCTACTCATGTTTCTTCATATCCTCTAGATTTAATTTTTAGTGATGTATGGGGACCAGCATTCATGGCTTTTACCGGTGCCAAATATTATGTTAGTTTTCTTGAAGATTATTCAAAGTTTGTTTGGTTATGTCCAATGAAATTCAAATCCGAAGTTGAATCAATCTTTCTTTAGTTTCAAGCCTATGTTGAAAAACACTTTGAACGAAAAATAAAATCTGTCCAGTCTGACTGGGGTGGAGAATTTCGATGCTTGAACACTTATTTTACCCAAACTGGAATTAATCATCGACTAGCATGCCCCTATACTCATCAACAAAATAGTTCTATTGAGCGTAAACATCGACACATTGTTGAAGTTGGATTAAGCATGTTAGCACACTCAAACTTACCAACGCTTTACTGGGAAGATGCTTTTCAAACAACTACATTTGTTATTAATAGACTACCAACACATATTTTGAAGCAAAAATCTCCCTATGAAATTCTATATAACCGTATGCTTGATTTATCTTTTATGCATGTTTTTGACTGTGCATGTTGCACTAACCTAAGATCTTACAATGCAAACAAACTCAATTTCCGCTAAAAAAACATGAATATTCATTGGCTATAGTGTAATACCCGTATTTATAAAATAAGAGTAAAAAATGAATTTAATAAATATGACATGAAATTAAAATAATATATTTACGCAAATGATTTAGTATTGGAATAAAGCAATTCTTTAAAAAAAATATTCAGGGATGTCCAAAAGAAAAAAAAATAAAAAAAAAAGTTTTTAAAAAAAGTCAAAAAAATAGAGGGGGCTGAAAAACGTGGTAGTAGGTGTTGCCACCTGCTGCCAAATGAAAGAAAGTGTTTCACAAGTTTGCCACCTGCTTTGTGCGTGGCAACTTGAGAAATGCTTGGGAGGGGGGTTGCTGAAGCAAAGGAAAATTATATATATATATGCATTATAGTGTAATCAAAATTTTTACTTAGCAAATTCGTTAGTTTTACTTCAAATTTCTCTATTTTCTAAAACATTTGGGGACCTAAAGAAAGATCAGAAGAGCAAAATTTTTAAGAGGTTTACTGTGGAATTTCATAGAGAATCTCACGAGAAGCTATCATAAAAACATAAGGTAATAACGAAATGTTTATTTTTGAATTTTTAGCATTTATGAAATTTCTCGAAAGTCAAAGTGAGAATTTTCAAATGATGTGGTTTATGAAGAATTGAAGAAATAATTAGAAATTTAATACAAATATTATGTCAGATGTTGACGATCTGTAACCGAGGGAAATTTTTTAGAGGAACGGGAAAAGCAATGAAGTGATCCACGGGTAGCTTTAAGTGCTACATGGTGAGCTAGATTTACTGTAAGTAATCTAAATAAAAATGAAATATCTAGTGATAATATTAAAATAAATTATTAGCTTATACTTTGGTGGTAGATTAAAAAAATTGATTGATAGGTATGATATAAATTTTGGACATGTAGAAAATTATTATGCGAGAAATAATAAGTTGATTTAATAATAAAAGCAATAAGTGAAATTCTTGATGAACTGTGGTTATTGTTTTGATACAAATTATGAGGAGATGAAATTTAGTGGATCTTGACAAGCTTTGATGGATGTTTTGATGTGATTTATGATGAGAGGAATTTAGTGAAAATTTTTATAATAATTTGAGGAAATATATGATAGCTAAATTTAAATATTTTGAGTTCATTTTGTTTTTATATTACTGTTCAGATGCACATTTCATATCATTGTTCATTTGTATATGTATTAAATAAAAGAAAAAAACCGGGAAGGGGCTGTTCTAATTGAAAAACCGTGACAGCCGATGTTGGCTGGAAATAAAAAGGACACCGTGACAGCCGGTATATGCTGAAAATAAATCTGTGACAGCCGAGATAAGCTGTAAAGAAACGAACCAGGAGGGGGCCAATCTAAGATAATAAAAATATGTTGACATGTGGGAAGACATTCCCATAATAATAATTCATGCATTGCATCTGTTTTAATTATTGTTTACATTATTGAAATGCTGATGTGTGGTGTGTTATTTCGAATTTATTTATAGATGGATGAGTCTCACAGAGAGATAGTTATGGTGATAAGAACCATCTAAATAGTAGATTTTATGATGTGAACCTTATTACGAGGTAATTATGAGATAATTGATGGTCTTAAGGTAAACCAATAAATACGAGAAAGAGATTGATAAAGAATGGATCTTATAACATGTGTAGTGATAATAGAATGCTTGTATCAAGTTGTATGAGATATAAATGATTTAATATTGAAAGACCATTTATACAAATTGAGTACTTATAGTAAATTTAATTCACTGAGCTTGTGAAGCTCATCCTTCTGTACAAATATTATAGGTAGCAGACATGACAGATAGTCTGGTGGGTTGAGAGTCAGACGAAATCATTTCTGTAAGCCACATACGTGTCAACATCCTCAGACTAATGAGAAAAATTTTTAAAAAAATTATTTGTAAATATTCATGCATTTTATGTTGTATATAATGTTTAAAGATCATATTAATGTAACTCCCCTGTTGAGGGTTGAGGGTTTATATAAAAAATTTCTTTTGGTATTATTTATGTTCATTGTTAAATATATGTGTTGTACTGGGATTTTCAAAATGTGATGACACTATCTCGGGGGTAGCCAACCCGGGATAGGTCGTTACAATTTTGGTATCAGAGCATTAGGTTTTATGATTATGTAGATTGCATAAAAAGTAAGAAAGTTGAAGATTAAAATAAATTATATGTTTGAGGATGATACGTGGACGTACTAGAGTTAGAGTTAGAATTGTTGATTTGAGAGGGCGTGGTAGGCCCCAATATTTTTGACAAGTCGAAGTTGAGTCTGAATATGTGGTTTCTAGAAGGGAACGTGTTGACAATATAATTGATATTGGTAAAGGTGTGAGAGAATCTGAAGTTGAAAGTGATGAGCTAAAATAAGCTCTTATACATACTCTTGAGAAAATGAATGTAGCAGATGATAGAATTGGTAGCCTATAACATAGACTTGATGAACAGGCTAGGGCAGTGCCCGAGGTTATTATAAATCCAGTAATGATAAATGTTCAAAGGGGAAAAGTGAGTTTACGCATGAGACGCAGAAAGATTGTTTTGTTAGATATATTAAGTTGAATGTCTTGTTGTTTAAAGGATCTATGAATCTTTTTAAGCTTGAGTTTTGGGAGAAACATGTAGAGAGATTATTTGGTATTTTACCAGTAACTGATTGGTAGATGATTGTTTTTGCTTCGTTTGAGTTAGAAAGAGAACTTTTAGAATAGTGGAAGGATATTCTTCCCATGGTAAGTACAGATGTTAATAGATCCTTAACCGGGAATAGGTTTAAGGAGGCTTTTTTTCTTCTTGATAGATACTTTCCTTATACCTTTAGAGTCCAACATGATAGAGATTTTATTTATTTAGGGTAAATTTATTGAAAATGATTCAGTACGATAAGAGATTTGTGGCTTTGTCGAGGTTTGTACTGGAAATAGTAGACCTAGAGGAGAAGAAGTGTAAAGGGTTCATAAATGAACTATGTTTTAAGATTTGATCAAAACTATCTTACATGAGGCATATTAATTATGTCAGATTAGTGGATATAAACACTTCAGATTGAGAAGGATGTGATGGAAATTTGAGTTAGGAGGAATTGGCGAAAGAGGTCTAGATTTGAGGAACCTAGATATGGTACCAGTATGAGTGTGTAGGGTGAGAGACCACCTAGAAAAGATATTCCTTGTCACAAGAAACTGTAGTACAGAGTTAGAGGTAAGCAGAATCTGCTACTTCTGTAGCTTAGAACACTATTGGTGGGAACCTTAGATTTGGGAGACAGGTTATGGGAACTAGGAGTCATGGCAGAGGAAGTAAGTATGCCACCAAGGGAAAGTGGTAATCTGATGTATGATTGAGAGACAAAAGTTTGTCATAGATATAATCCGATAAGATATTTACCCCATAATTATTCTAATTTGAGGTGCTTTGTATATAGAGAAGGTGGGCATATCAATATTGGTTGATCTTGGTGCAACCCATTCTTTTGCATCCAGTATTCATATGAAGTATATTGAAGTATATATTAGTTCTTGGATGCAAAAATATTTTGTTGAAGTTTTCCACTAAAGATAGAATGATAATCATAAATGTTTACAAGTGTGATATGATTTGTATCAGTGATAGAGAATCTGAAGCTGAGTTATTATCTTTGAATATAATATAATTTTGAGAAATAATTGGTTATCAACGTTTTATGTCTGGGTTGATTGTTCCAGAAAGAAGGTAGTGTTCAAGATATGGACATGAGAAGTTTAACTTTTAGAGAGAACATAAAATACTCTTGAACTATCTTATTTTACTCTGACAACTAGTAGATGGTTGAATAAAGGATGTGAGGAGTATTTGGCATACATAATGGATTCTAGAAAGGAAAATAAGAAGTTAGAATAAATCTTAGTGATGAAAGATTATTCTAATGTAATTCTTGATGAGTGGTCTGAATTGCCTCCAAGTAAGAAGATTAAATTCTCTATTGATGTGATACCAGGTTTATCACATATATCTATTAGCACCCTACAGAGTGACACCCAATGAGTTTAGAGAGTTGAAAGTTCAAGAATTTTTAGATAAATAATTTATCGGACCTAATGTATTTGGGGAGCTCCTGTGTTATTCGTGAAGGAGGAAGATGAAACGATGAGTTTGTATATAGACTAAAAATAGTTGAATAAGAACAAATATATTTTACCTATGACAAATAAATTGTTTGAACAATTGCAAGAAGTGAGAGTGTTTTCTAAGATAAACGTAAGAACAGGTTATCACCAGTTAAGGATAGAGAAGGGAGATGTGCCTAAGACTGCTTTTAGGACATGTTATGGTTATAAGGTTTTTGTGATGTCATTTGGATTAACTAATGTTCCAGAAACATTCATGGACTTGATGAATAGAGTGTTTAAACTATATCTTAACAAGTTTATGGTTGTATTTGACTTTCTGATATAATCTAAGAATGAAGAATAACATGTGAAACATTAGACAGTGGGTTGGAGATTTTGAGGAGAGAAAAATTATATGCAGTGTTTTCTAAGTGTGAGTGTTGGCTAAATGAAATAATTTTCTTGGAACATGTAATATCGAGAAATGGCATAACAATTGATCTACAAAAGGTAACGGCAATGTTAAGTTGGGAGAGATCAACTAATGTGAATGAGATTAGAATCTTCTTGAGGTTAGCTGGTTATTATAAAAGATTCTTTCAAAAATTTCTATTATTATAACACTGTTGAATAGACTGACCAAGAAAAATGTGAGACTTGTCTAGTGAGGGAAATGTGAGAAAAAATTTCAATTACTAAAGGAGAAATTGACTACAGCTCCGGTATTGGTGTTTCCTTCTGGTGAGGAAGGATTTGTGGGGTATAGTGATGCGTCGCATCAATGATTGGGATATGTGTAACATAGAAAAGCTGTGGCCCATGACTTAGAGTTGGCTGTTATAATGTTTACTTTAAAGATTAGAGACATCATCTGTATGGAGCCATTTGTGAGATATTCATAGGTTATAAGAGTTTGACATACTTACCTACCCAGAGAGAGTTGAATTTGAGGCAAAGATGGTAGATAGAGTTGATTAGTAATGATGATTGTACAGTTCACTATCATCTAGAAAATGAGAAGGTGATAGTTGATGCATTAAGTAGAAAGTCTACAAGAAGTTTAATAGCTATTAGGAGTCCTGATGCGAAATTGATGATAAATTTAAGAGATATGAGAATGAAGTTGAATATCAGTGATAGAGGATCATGATTAATAAATATGGTTGTACAATCATCCATAGTGAAATGTTTTAGGGATGCAAGGTAGAGATAAAGAGATAGAAAAAGATTAAGTATCGAGTGCTTACTAGAAAGCAATATGAGTTTAAAATTTGAAGTGAGAGGGGGAACATGGAAATTGTGTTCCCAATAATGCGAAGTTGAGAGAGGAGATAATGAGAAAGGTACATGATGATGTAGATTCGATGCAACCAAGTAACAATAAGAAGTATAGAGGATTGAGATAGAAATTATGATGGTCAGGATTGAAGAGGGATATAGCTAAGATTGTGAGGTTGTATGGAGTACCATGAAGCATAGTGTCAAATAGAGATGCTAGATTTACATCTTGGTTTTGGACAGGCTTTCAGAAAGCCACGAGTACATAGTTATAATTTAATAAAAATTTTCATGCTCAGACAGAAATGATTATTAGAGTACTAGAAGATAAGTTAAGGATAAATGTGATGAGTTTTTCAGTAAGTTGGGATGCTTACATGCCATCAATTGAAATTGTTTATAATAATTAGTATCAAACTAATATTGGGATAACACCGATTAAGACATTGTATGGTAGGAGTTGTAGATATCCTATATGTTGGGAAGAAATGGGAAAGAAAAGTATATATAGTCCATCAATTATTAAGTTAACAATTGAGAGGATCAAACTGGTTAGGAAGAACCTCATAGTAGCCCAGAACAAACAGAAGGGATATGTTGATAAAAGAAAAAGACCTCTTGAATTTCAAGTTGGTGATTGGGTATTTTTGAAGATATCTTCATGAAAGGGTATGTTGAAGTTTAAGAAGAAGGGAAAGTTGAGCCCGAGATTTGTGGGGCCATATGAGGTGATCGAGAGAATTTGACCAGCAGCATATTGTTTGGATTTGCCTACAGAATTAAAACATTTATATAATGTATTTCATGTTTCACTTTTAAGAAAGTGGATACATGATGAGTATTATACTATTTTGTGCAAAGCTATAGAAATTTAGGAAGATTGGGCTTATAAACAAGTACCAGTGAAGATTTGAGACAAAAAGAACAAATCTTGCATAATAAAATAATTTCATTAGTTCAAGTTCTATGGTGTAATAAGGATGTGGAAGAGATTACGTGAAAGTGTGAGACAATTATGAAGATATATTTTTCACATTTGTTTTTGGAGTAAAGTAAAGAAATTTCGAGGACGAAATTTTTATAAGGTGGGTAGAATTGTAATACTCGTATTTGTAAAATAAGGGTAAAAAATAATTTAATAAATATGACATGAAATTAAAATAATACATTTACGCGAAGGATTTAGTATTGGAATAAAGCAATTCTTTAAAAAAATATTTAGGAACATCCAGAAGAAAAAAAAGAAAAAAAAAGTTTAAGAAAAGTCAAAAAAAAGGAGGGGGGCTGAAAAACGTGGCAGCAGGTGTTGTCACTTGCTGCCAAATGAAGGAAGGTGTTTTGCAAGTTTGCCACCTGTTTTGTGCGTGGCAACTTGAGAAATGTTTGGGAGGGGGGCTGCAGAAGCAAAGGAAACTTATATATATATATATAGTGTAATCGGAATTTTATCTTAGCAAATTCGTTAGTTTTACTTCAAATTTTTCTATTTCCTTAAACATTTGGGGACCAAAAGAAAATTCGGAAGAGCAAAATTTTGAAGAGATTTATTGCGGAATTTCATAGAGAATCACGGGAAGCTATCAGAAAAACCGAATGTAATAATGAAATGTTTAGTTTTGAATGTTTAGCATTTATGAAATTTCCCAAAAGTCAAAGTGAGAATTTTCAAAGGATGTGGTTTATGAAGAATTGAAGAAATAATTAGAAATTTAATACAAATATTATGTCAGATGTTGACGATCTACAACTAGAAAAGATTTCTGAGAGGAACGGGAAAGGCAATGAGGTGATCCATGGGTAGCTTTGAGTGCTACGTGGTGAGTTAAATTTACTTTAAGTAATCTAAATAAAAATGAAATATCTAGTGATAATATTAAAATAAATTATGAGCTTATGCTATGGTGGTAGATAAAAAAATTTGATTGATACGTATGATATGATTTTGGACATGTAGAAAATTATTAGGCGAGAAATAATAAGTTGATTTAATAATAAAAGCGATAAGTGAAATTCTTGATGATCTATGGTTAATATTTTGATACGAATTATGAGGAGATAAAATTTAGTGGATCTTGATAAGCTTTTATGGATGATTTGATGTGATTTGGGATGAAATTTAGTGGATATTGATAAGCTTTGATAAATGTCTTGATGTGATTTATGATGAAAAGAATTTAGTGAAAATTTTTATAATAATTTGAGGAAAGACATGATAGCTAAATTTAAATATTTTGAGTTCATATTGTTTTTATATTACTGTTCAAATGCATATTTCATATAATTGTTCATATGCATATGCATTAAATAAAAAAAAAAATCGGGAAGGGGTTGGTCTAATTGAAAAACCGTGACAGCTGATGTGGGCTGGAAATAAAAAGGACACTGTGATAGCTGGTATATATTGGAAATAAATCTGTGATAGCTGGGATAAGCTGTAAAGAAAAGAACCGAGAGGGGGTCGGTCTAAGATAATAAAAACATGTTGACATGTGGGAAGATGTTCCATAATAATAATTCATGCATTGCATCTGTTTTAGTTATTGTTTGCATTATTGAAATGCTGATGTGTGGTGTGTTATTTCGAATTTATTTATAGATTGATGAGTCTCACAGAGAGATAGTTATGGTGATAAAAACCATCTAAATGGTAGATTTTATGATGTGAACCTTATTATGAGGTAATTATGAGATAATTAATGGTCTTAAGATGAACCAATAAATACGAGAAATAGATTGATAAAGAATGGATCTTATGATATGTGTAGTGATAGTGGAATGCTAGTATCAAGTTGTATGAGATATAAATAATTTAATATTGAAAGATCATTTATACAAATTGAGTACTTATAGTAAATTTAATTCACTGAGCTTGTGAAGCTCATCCCTCATTGTACAATGATTTCAGGTAGCAGACAGGACAAATAGTCTGGTGGGTTGAGAGTTAGACAAAATCATTTTTGTAAGCCACGTACGTGTCAACATCCTCAGACTAATGAGAAAAATAAAAAATTATTTGTAAATATTCATGCATTTTACGTTGTGTATAATTTTAAAGATCAGATTGATGTAACTCTCCTATTGAGGGTTGAAGATTTATGTAAAAAAAATTCTTTTGGTATTATTTATGTTCATTGTTGAATATATGTGTCGTGCTGAGATTTTCAAAATGTGATGACACCATCTCGGGGGTGACCCAGGATGGGTCATTACTTATAGTCTCTGTCATCAAGGGTACAAGTGGCTTGATCTTTCTACTGGTAAGATTTATGTCTCACAACATGTGGTTTTCGATGAGACACTATTTCCATACACTAAAGAAAATACTTCCAACTCCTCTCAGCCGCAATCTATTCCCCTTTCTCCCAATATCAATGTCTCACCTCCTCTCAGCTCCGCAGATTTGCAATCTAACCATATTTCTATTAGAACAACAGCTGCACCTTGCTTATCTCTTTCTATAGGTCCAGATGAGGATATCAATCCACAAGCTACTACAGATCAGCTTCAAATCACAGAGCTCCCCTCCGTTTTTCCATCTCATAGTAGTGTTTCAAGTCTTGTGACAAACAGTTATCCCATGACAACAGGATCAAAGAACAATATTCACAAACCTCGTAAGTAACTAGATGACTATGTTAGGCATCCACTACCTCGAGCATTGCTAGTCGAAAGTTCCATTACAGTTGTAGAACCGATACTACAGCATCAAAATCAATTCTTTGGTGATAAGCTATGAACAAAGAATTTAATGCATTGCTGCAAAATGGTACTTGGTCCTTAGTTCCACACTCACCAGGTACAAATATTGTGGGATGTCATTGGGTTTACAGAATTAAAAGAAAAACTGATTGGACTATTGAGCGTCATAAATCTCGACTAGTCGCCAAAGGCTTCCATCTACAAAAAGGAATTGATTTTTCAGAAACATTTAGCCCAGTTATCAAGCATGCCATAATTAGATTGGTTCTTTCAATTGCAGTTTCTCATGATTAGCCCATTCAACAAATTGATGTGCAAAATGCATTTTTGCAGTGATCTTCAAAAAGAAGTTTTTATAAATCAACCACAAGGTTATATTCATCCTCAATTTCCAAGTCATTTTTGTAAGTTACATAAATCACTATATGGTCTACGACAAGCTCCCCAAGCTTGGTTTTCTAAACTTTCAGATTAGCTAAAGTCATTACACTTCCATGAAAGCAAAGTTGATACTTCACTGTTTGTTCTTAAAACAAAAACAACAACTGTTTATGTTTGAATATATGTGGATGACATATTAATCACTGGATCAAGTTTGGCTACCATCAACCGAGTAATTCATTGCTTAAAGGAAGCATTTGCTATCAAAGAATTGGCCCTCTTAACTTTTTCCTTGGTGTAGAAGCACTTAGATGCAGTGAAGGTATTTATCTTACTCAGCGTAAATATATAATGGATTTGCTCAAAAAGAGCAACATGGATCAGGCAAAACCATGCAGTAGCCCGAGGTTTCCACTTGCAATCTCACTTCCACATATGGAAAACCGTGTACTGATGCAAGCCTTTATAGAAGTATTGTCGGCAGCATGCAATATCTTGCATTTACACAGCCTGATTTGGCTTTTGTAGTCCACAAAGTCAGCAAGTTTATGCATCATCCTCTTGAATCACACTGGCAAGTCGTAAAGCGAATACTTTGCTGTCTTAAATATTCGGTTTCAACAGGCTTGCTAATCTCTAAAGCTGTAGACTTCTAAGTTCATGCATTCTCATACTCGAATTGGGCAACAGATAGGGATGATAGAAGATCTGTGGGTGCTTATTGTATTTATTAGGCTCTTAACTCGATCTCCTGGAGCTGTAAACAGCAGCCAACCGTGGCTCGTAGCAGCACTGAGGCTGAATACAAGGCACTAGCAAGCACAATAGTTGAGCTAATATGGATCAAGTCAATTCTTACTGAACTCATAATTTCTATTCGACAACCACATGTTCGTTGGTGCGACAACATTGGTGCCACTTATCTCACATCCAATCCTGTGTTTCATGCAAGAACGAAACACATAGATATCGAATTTCATTTTTTTCGAGATTAAGTCTACTGCAAACAATTAATAATTCAATCCATCTCTAGTTGTGATCAGTTAGCAGATGCACTAACAAAACCATTACCACCAAAGAAATTCTGAGATGTTCAATCTAATCTGAATATTCGTGATCTCCCCTTCAGATTGAGGGGGTGTAAAAGATCAAGTAATTTCAACTGAAATCACTGCTGAAGATCAGGAGAATTGATCTTGTTGTAACCGATAATGATGCAGTCAATGAATACCGAAATCCTTGCTGAAGTTTAGAGATAAGGAGAGATGATTTTGAGGACTTCAAATTGTATAGCTATATAGAAGTTTGAATTAAAATGTTTAAACGTTGCTGATAATTAGGAAATCAGTTATAAATATGTTTATATATACTGCATGTAAGCTACAAGCAAATTCGTAACAGAAATCTTTCAAATATTTTCTCTCTTCTATTTCTTTACATGATGGAAGGGCTTTACAGTATGAATAAGGCTTTCTTAGCGAAACAAGCTTGGAGGGTGGCTATGTAGCCTAATCTTCTTATCACTAGGGCTTTGAGGGCGAAGTATTATACTGTTAAAGATGTTATGTTTGTTCATAAAAAAAGGGCATAATTCCTGATTTTGGAAGAGTATTTTGTTTGGTCGGATTTATTGGTTGTTGTGGTCCAATGGAGAGTTGGTAGGGGTGAGAAGATAAATATTTGGTATGATACGGGGATTCCAGGGGGCTAATTCGGGTTCTGCTATAGTATTTGGAATGGTGGATAGATCGCTAAATAAGGTTTCAGATTTAATTGTTGTTGTAGGAATAGTTGGAATGAGTCTTTATTAAAGTTTGTATTTTTACCTCACGTGCTAATAAAATTACGTCTATTCTTTTGTCTCCATCTGGAGGGGAGGATATTTCATTTTGATCTTCATCGTATTAATTATTATGTTAAATCTGGATATTGGCTTTCATAACATATGCATCAGAATATTAATGTTATTGCTTTTGATGCTCAGTATATTTTGGACTCCTGATTATGCTCAGGTGATTTCCTCTGTTAGTAGTTCATTATGGCATAAAATTTGGTCTATTTAGTTACCGCCTAAATTGCATATTTTTTTATGGAGATGTTTGCATAATATTTTACTTGCTAAAGTGGTTCTCCATAAGAAAATAAGAGGTATTTCGCCGAAATTGAAATGATTGAACAACTTTTTTTGTCTTGTATTGTGGTTCGATATTTCTGGTTTACTTCTCCTTTTATCTCTTTGAGTGGATGTTGTTCCTTCTATGTCTTTTATGAAGTGGTTTGAATGGGTCTGGAGGTAATTTAAGCAAGTTCAAGGGTCTTTTATGGTTTTAATTGTTCAATTTGTTAGAATTCTTTGGATTATATGGAGATATTAGAATATCTATATGCGAATTGTCCCACATAAAAAAGAAATAAAAAATAATAGTAGATTATATACATGGTTTGAACCCAAAAAATATGAACTTAAACTTTTGAGTCATATTGGTACATGTTCATGTATATCAAATTCGTATTCGTATGATCTTCCGCAATATGAAATAACATTCTCATTTATGAAGAATAAAAATGATAATCCTAGTGTGGTGCAAAAGAGTAGTACTAATGTTTTTTTTTTTTATATCGATGTTACCTCGATTTTCTACTGGTCTATGTGTGATGTTAGCTAGACGTGTTGATTTTAAGACCCAACCTTGTGAGCTGTGTTTCGTTTTTGTTGATAGGACTCGAGTGACATCAGTGGATAGAGTTGGGGTTGGAGTGGTTGCTTTTCGGCCTTATAGGAGTGGAGTTTGGGCAGCTGCCATTTCGAATTTTGTTGTTTCTGTTGATCATTCGAGAAGCTTATGGCTATTTGTATGGCGTTGATTTTTTTGTACCTTCACAATGCAACTATGGGTCTTATTTTCACTGATTCTATGCATGTTACTAATCTATTAGCCTATAGTTAGGAGTATGTTAAGTCCCCTTTGTATCCTTTGTACTTTGATATTCGCTGTATGTCATCTAAAGTTAGATGGGTTATGTATCTTAAATTTATAGGGCTGCTAATATGGTGGCTCATAATCTAGCCAAGTTAAGCCGAGAACTCTTCTAAATATTATACTAATTGATATGATGATCTTGTTGGCTTATTGAAAAAAATACAAACAAACTTTAATAGACATAACCTAGTAATTTTTTTTTGGTACAATTACAATTTTTAGATAATCTTAACCTGAAATCAAACTTTGTCTTCATTAAAAAATTAGGAGCCTCAAGAGACCATAAAAAATTAAAGATTTATCTCTTTTGTGTAACTCAATCATCAAACTAAAATAAAATTATATAGGGCGTGTTTGGTAACAGTTTTTAGTTTTCAGTGTTCGAAAATTGTTTTCGAAAAGAGTTTCTGAAAACAGTTTTCAGTTTTCAGTGTTCGAAAACATATTTGGATAACAGTGTTTGAAAACTGTTTCCAAAATAGTTTTCAATGAAATGTTGTTTGGATAATCAATTTTCGAAAACTATTTTGAAAATAAAAGACTGTTTGGATTACACTTTCTTGTAATTGTTTTCAGCTTTCAGTGTTCAGCTTAAATTTTAATAACTAAAATTAATTTCATTTCTCATATTTACTAAATACAATTTTTTAAGCACACACTAAATACTTAGAAATAATTAATATTATTTTATTTTCAAAATATTAGTATTTTTTATATATCATCGATCAAACATAACAACCCTCTTCTCCTGATCATGTTGTGTTTGTTTTTTAAATAAATTCTTAAAAGTAAAAATAAAATATAATACTATACAACTTTTACAATTTGATAAAATTTGAACAACTAACCCATCAAATACAAGAATATTTACATTAAAATTTGTTACAAATGGAGTGCTTATAATGGCAAAATCTAACCTTAAAGCGGTGCAAAATCCTAGCTCTTACAAAATCTAATGCCATCACCGAACACATTAAATAAATACCAGTGAACGTACACAGTAAAAGATACTCCATTTTCGAACAAAAAGACCATTCTTATAGATAGCACCCTCATCAGATGGATGGCAGAAAACTTAATAAAAGGGGGAAAAGGTTTATTTACCATACTTTCACTCTTATTTGATAATTTTCTCTTGCATTATATATAATGAAAAAACAAAGTATTCAGATCAAGTCCTTGTAAGAAGGGAGATTATTCTGGAAGCAACCACAAAATGGTCACATTCAATATCTACTTTAGCACTGGCTGCCTCCATCAGACCATTTCGTTTCTGGTCAGTAATATCCCTGACATGACCAGGGCCATGGGATATGAAAACAGTGGTGTTCTTCGATGAGTTCCCAAGGTCCTTGATGGTATCAAAGTATTGAGTGATCATGATGAGATCCGTCACCTCCTTAGCTGAGGTGCCCTCCACCTTGTGAGAGAAGTTCAAGATGTTCTCTCTCAAGCCATCGGTGATTGCCTGCCTCTGCCTGGCTACACCAACCCCACCTAGATACTTGGCCTCAGCTTCAGCTTCAGCTTCTGCCTTTTTGACTTGAAGCACCTTCTCGGCCTCACCTTTGTATACATCAGCAAGCTGAAGCCTCTAAGCTGCAACACAGAATTGATAATTACATATTTTTTTTAATATATGGAGGGTAAGGAAAGGAAGGAGTCCTGTATCTCATCAATATTTTTTTTTAAATGAAGAAGTATGCATACCCCTCAGTTACATTTCCCCCATTCCCCTCCAACCAAAGACAACCAAAGGCTTTGTAAGAAAAGAAAAGGGGATTACCTGCATTTATCTCATTCATTGCCTTGCGCACAGAGGCATCAGGTACAATGTCAACCATCAGAATGTGTTCTATGCTATACTCATATGCTCCCATCACCTGGACAATGGATGCAAATATCATCACGAAAAGGTTATATAATATCAGATGGAAACAAGTTGTTGTTACCTCGTAGAATACACTCACTGATGCAATCCAAAAAACATATTTCCCTTACACCCAACAGAAAGCTGAACTCTAATTTCAGTAATCCTTCCCACCAAAGGGAGACTTCTCCCTATACATTTGGGTCCCTCAAGGGTGGGTGCACTTCAACCTCACATGACTCTTGCATCACTGCATGTAATATGCCATCTTTGACACAAAAACAGGACATGGCTTTGGTTAAAGTGAATTTTAGAAATGCATATAAGCAGCATAACTCAAAATTTATTTGAAGTAATAGATGCCAAAATTTAGCAAAATCTTATCACACAACTTGGATATCAATTCAATCATGTACCACAATGCTAATCCTCGTATTTGCAAATAAAATTTTAGTAGTATCATCAAATGACAAATCAGTTTTGTTCCTAATGAAACCAAAATCAAATCTAAGAATTTTTTGAAAAACCAATTTATTCAAATAGAATGTTATGTGATTTCTTTGTTATCAAACAAAGCTATAATTGATAAGAGATAAAGAGATAGGAAAGCAGTATTCTTTTGTATGGTAGAAAAGAAAAGTAAGAGAAAAGAAAATTGAGAGGATTGGGATTTTCTTTCTTCTCAATGTACAGTTTTCTCTCTCTTTTTTCCTTTCAGTTTTCTCTCTTTATTCCCTTCGGTTTTCTTATATACCAATGACAGCCTAAAGAAAATTTATGTTGGGCATGCCCTAGCCCTGCCCATCGACTATCAAAGAATATGTCATAATGAGAGAAAGGAAAAGAATCAGTTTCATTCAAGCTTCTAAACGGGGAGATTATAAGCTATAGAGCATACAACAGGAACATAGCATTGATCAAGGAAAGTTTAACCCAAAATGAATCATCAATGACAATATACAACAAATAATATATGAAGAAAAAAAATATACATATATATATATATAAAGAAATAAAAAAGGCTTACATTTCTTGCGTTCTATGTATCCATGAGAAAGAGATCAAGAAACCCATTTATATCATAGCAGAAAAGAAAAAAAAAGAAATGGAATGAAAGATCAAGTTAGGGAATTACATTGTTTCCCTTCCAGAGTTGATAGATCCTCTTGGGTCTGGGTTTAGGAGGGGACACAACCATGTCTTTAGATGAAGTGCGATGAACCTGACTGCTTTTCTTTTTGCTCATTTTTCTCATATCATTTACAAGCACCCATCAAACATTAGAATTTCCAAACACCCACAACGAAATTTATATCAAAATATTATTTGCCTTTTTCTGCTGTTTTTCTTTCCTGGGTATGCAGTGAATGAAATCGAATCCAATGCTATGGGTGTTTGGTTTTTCTTCTTCCTTTCTCCTCTTTTTTCACATACCTCTCCCTCTAAAAACAAGCTTCCCCTAATCATATTATTCACCAGGTCACCACTATACAATTCCCCCTCTCTCTAACAAACTTTGCTTTCTTTTCGCAAGCAAAGCCAGTTATTGCTGTAATAAATTTACTGGAAGGGGGAAAATAGAAAAATTTATAGTACTAATATAATGTATGTAATTAAATCAAATCATTGAAATGGGTAATAGAAAAAAAATTCTACATTAATAAAAGGTCAAAGACTCCAATAACCCAATTGCAAAAACACCATTTTGAAACACCCAAATCCTACTTCTATCAAACCCAGAAATTTCAAACCAAGAGGCACTGATACCATAGGAAACTCGTTACAAAAACCGCAAAATGCATGACTCTTAAACAAAATGACAGATAAAACAGAGCTGGAAATTCCACAGCACAATACCAGTAAAATTATAGAACTCAAGGAAATGCGAGAATACCAGGAAACAACGGTAGAATCAGTGAGTTGCTGCCCTTAGTATCTGCTGTCGAATCCTTCGCCCTCTTTTCTCTCTTTGTTTGTCGATTCTCGTCGTGGTATCTCTCTTCTCGTCGTCCGTTCATATGGGTACTGTAAGAGAGAGTTACAGATCGGAGATATGGGTATCTTTTTCTGGGATTTGAACTGAGGTAAGGCTATTTGGGAAGTAGGAAAATGAGAGGAAAATTTCTCTCCTCTCTTCTGGGTTTCTTCAAGCTCGTCACCGTCGCTGTTGAAGAGGAAAGGAGAGAGACCCCGTTAGAAAGTGAAAAGAAAGGAAACAGGGAGAGAGAAGATGAAGGCGTTGCAGAGAGAGGGAGAGCTCTGTGAAGGAGAAGGTGAGGTCGCGAGAAAGAGAAGAGGTCTGTGAAATTGGGAAAGTGAGAGTGAAAAATTAACACTGAATTCACGTCAGAAAACGTTATGCAGTAGTGTTCAAAAATCAGTGTTTGGGCAGTCATTTTTACAGAATTTTCAATGTTTAGTTTTTGAAAACTCTCTCTCCAAACATGCCCATAACCATTGCTTATAATCATTGTTAAAATAATAATAATAATATTATTATTATTATTATTATTATTATTATAACCGACTCGAAACTTTTCGTCTATGTCTTAGTTTCAACTTAATAAAACCCCGATTCACTAATGTTACGTTCAGTTTAATGCAATTATTATATAATTAAAAGATATCAAAATTTGTGGGTCTGTTCAAACGTATGATTCGTTCATAAAGTAGAATAAGCTATTCAATTACAGCATTTATTCCATCTTACTTGTATAATCAATTACAAAATGGGGATGTGGTTATCCAAAATTCAAACATAGTGGAATTAAGCTATTTTATATTCAGAGAAAAATATCCATAGATTAAAACTTTATTCCAGTTTACCTATCTTTACCAAAACTCTTTTGGTTTATTTCATCCTCTTCTCCTCTCTTTTATCTCTTTCACCTAACTGACTCTGACGCTTGTGCCATTAAGCGATCGTTGCTGCTAAGCTGCTCATTTGAGGATTTGCTTCATCTCTCCTTTGTTTTCTTCCCTCACCTCACCTCACCTCACCTCATGTTATGGATATGGTTTGATTTTTAATTGATGTGCAGATCTGGTTTGAGTATGAATTTGATTCATATAACTTGACTATGGTGTTTTGTTGATGGAATTTGGTTTAATTTTATGATTGGATTTGGCGATAATAGAGGGTGCAAGGTTTAGGAGCGATGGTCGATGATGATGGTTGAGGCCAACTAAGTTGGTTATTGATGAATAGTGTTTTGTTGATGGAATTTGGTTTAATTTTATGATTGAATTTGGCGATAATGGAGGGTGTAAGGTTTAACAGTGATGGTCGACGATGGTGGTTGAGGCCAGCTAAGTTGGTTATTGATGAATAATGTTTTGTTGATGAAATTTGGTTTAATTTTATGATTGAATTTGGCGATAATAGAGGGTGCAAGGTTTAGCAGCAATGGTCGACGATGGTGGTTGAGGCAATTAAGTTGGTTATTGATGAATAATGTTTGTTAATATATTTTCTTTTATGAAACAACATTTGCTAATAATGAACGTAAAGATTTTAAACTCAAAATATTAATAAAAGAACAAGATATGTAGAAATGAAAAATTGGTAACCTGCATTTTTTACCTCCATTTTTATCTTGAGCAATTTAAACCTTCAATCAAAAATTAAATACAATGAATAATTTCAATCAATTTTTCGATAAGACTAAATATGTGACAGTCATGTGTCTCGTTTAAACCGTAAAACCCATCATAGTTCGTAGTTAAATAAAAAAAAATTAAAAAATTAAAATAGATCTAAATGATATTATTGTTCTTTTATAACAAACTCATCTCCCTCGTAGATTTCCACATGATTAATATGTTCAAATAAAAAAATTATTACTCCATGCTATTGAAGAACAAAAAAAAGCTTTATGTTACTAAAAAAAAGTCTTAATCTTAATGGTATTACAATCCAAAATTTGATTTAATTTGAAACTTAATTAACTTAAAATGATATCAGTTTGTTATAAAAGGGCAGTAATTTCTTTGACTCTATTTTAATTTTAATTTTTTTACTTTTTTTTTTCTTCATCTAACTATTGATTATGATGAGTTTTATTAGCATTTAAATGAGGCATATGCTTATTACATATTTAATTTTACCGAAAAATTGATGGAAGAGTATTAATTGCATCAAATTTCTAATTGAAAGTTTAAATTATTCCAAATAGAAGTGAGGGTTACAAGTGCAATTTACCCCTCAATTGGGGTAATATTTACATTTAAACCCTAAAAACATAATAAATAATTAAGCACAAAATTAATGATGGAAGTTAGTTTAATAGATACAAAAATAATCTATGTCTGAATATAGGTAAATACTAATTTTTTTTGATAAAATAGGTAAATATTAAACTAACTTTAAGCGAAACTTTATTCCAATTTACTTATATGCAAGTGTAATTAGTATTCAATTCAATTTAATTATTTTGCTTTGAATAACAGGGTAAGAAATTATTGATTCAAATATTAACAATCTATATCTGAATTAATTTAGCAAATAATACATTAACATGTGTTTTACTTTTTATTTTTCAACAATAAACTCAAATTTATTTTTATATATTAATTCAATATTCATATGACATTTGTGTTGCATAAAGGGCATTTAAGACTTTTATAGCATTCCCATAATCTTTTCAGCCAGCAATGGAACCAAATATTGGAATCATATTAAAATCATCAATTCAACATGGGAACTCAAATTCGAGAATTAAATCTTTATTCTATTCAAGCGAAATTAATATAAATTACTTTTTTTTTATGAATTAAACGTTACGTAATTACATTGATACCCACATACAGAGGCCAAACCTGAAACCGATACGTCACCGACATTCACTTCAGGCGTCAGAGCAGGCCCTTTGGACCTTTATCATCCTGATACATGAAATAGGAAAAGCATGCGTGGAAATAACACAGAATTACCAATACAAAATGATAAAAATAAATAAAGAACACAGACAAAAAGGAAAAGAAAATGCGTGGAAAGAACACAAAATCATCCACATAAATAAAGAACACAAAAAAGGAAAACAAGTAGACTTTTCCGTCTTCCTCTCTGTCAATTTCATCGAACCCTCTGGAATAATAGAAGGTACTTTCCCTCCAGTGCGTCTTTCCTTCTCCCTCTCCCTCTCGGTCTCTGTCTTTATATGCAATATAAAATATAAAATTCGCTTCCCTAGGTCTAAATCAATCCCTTGCTTTTCCTTGGAGGCTGTAGCTCTCTTACTCACTTCTTTTATCTATCAATGGCGTCGGAGTTGGCAGAAAAAGCGAAAGAAGCATTCCTCGATGATGATTTCAAACTCTCCGTTGATTTCTACTCCAAAGCCATCGAATTAAAACCTGACATCGCAGATCTTTTCGCCGACCGAGCGCAGGCCAATATCAAGCTCAACAACTTCGCTGGTACTGCTTGGATTTTCTGTTTATACACAGATTCGTAATATAACGTGTGAATTGTATAATCTGCATTTTTTTTTGGAGTTTTTTGTATAACAGGTGCTGTTATAAAAGAAGTTACTACTATCTTGTACCTGCAATTGGGTCCGTGAAATACAAAACATTACTTATTGTTTTTTGAAGAGAAAAAAAAACTGTTTTTTTGGGTACATATAAACTAGTGGAACAAGTTGGATAAACTAGTTTACGTTGAAGCACAATGTCACTGATTTTGGTTTCATTAGATTTGTTGTCAGTTATATATACTGGGCTTGGTTTTGTTTTTAAAAATTGCTGTGCTGTAAAACTTATAATTTTTAACTTTTCTTGATGAGTTTCTTGAGCAGAAGCTGTTGCTGATACAAACAGAGCAATCGAGTTGGATCATACGATGTCTAAGGCATACCTCCGTAAGGGGTATGTATAATCAGCTTCTATGTTCTTGTTTAATTGCAGTAGTAATCCTTTTTTTTTTTACTTGGCAGTAGTTAACTGAATTGTTGTTTTACTTATTATGTGTTGCATGCCGCCATATATAATATGTGGAACTGTAAAGCAAATAAAAAAGAAGTGCAGTTTGCCTAGAACCAAATCACATTGTATTTCACCCAGTGAAAAATTGGAAAGTTGTTGTTTTGCACATTGTATGAGATTATGAAGAGCTTTGTCATAAGGGCACCAATGTCCTAAATTAGCCTTTTTTTTTGTGCCAGATTTTGATTTTTATGGTGCTCCTTAGGAATTTCAGGCTTATATTGCTCTTCTATTCCAACTATTTTTTTTTTTGGGTTTATTGGTAGATTCTGTTAGGCATACTGATGTCTTCAAACCTAGCGTTCTGTATTCTGTGTTCATTTGGGACCTCATATATGGTCATATGATGGTAGTGCATTTTGCTTATGTGATTTACTCTTTTAGTCTACTAACATCATGCTTTCATGATATTAGAATCCCCCCTTTAATGAGTCCCATCAACATTTCATTTATTGACTCTTTGCATTATATTTTGTAGCACTGCCTGTATGAAGCTTGAAGAATATCATGCAGCCAAGGCAGCACTTGAAATGGGTGCTTCTTTAGCACAAAATGATTCCAGATTCACTAAGTTGATTATTGAATGTGATCAGCGCATTGCAGGTATTTACTTGCTCCTTCTTTGTTATATTCGTTTTGATGAGCTACAGGTTCTAAATTGAAAGACTTTAAGCGATGAAGACTTGAATCTTGTTTTTGAAAGTTCTCTTGCTATTGGTTATTATGAACATACTATCTGTGACTTTTTAAGAACTATCAAGTTGATATTTTGATAAATAATTATTTATGGAAAGTACTGAAAAAGTGGGCAGGCCTTCACAGTGCATGAGACTTTTAACGAGTCATAGAACTTGGAATGTATCGTAGAATTGAATATCAGATTTTCTTGAGAAGTACATAAATTATTGTAGCGATAGATATCACCCCTCAAAGGCTATAACCTACAACAGACATCAAATGCTCATGTCACTGAAAGTTCTGTGAATAGTTTTATCTTTTATAGTATCATGTTCTTTTATTATGTGAAATTTTTAGTATCATATTAGACGTAACCAGGTGCCTTTTAGGATACAGCCTAAGAACAGATAATATGAAACACCGGTTCTGTTCTAGGCTACAACCATGTTTCACAATGTTCATGAACTTGAGGTGTAATTCAACCATGTTTCACATTCCTCTCCATACCCATGTATAGTAGACCAAACTAATTAATATGACGTGTACAAACTTAGAATGCCAAAATGACATGTTTCTGAATTTGAAGCACTACAAAAGTTGGAGCCTTTCATTTTTTAAATCTTGTACTACTACAGTAAGGATATGGTCCCAACAAAGATATATTCTTCATTATACAGAATTTGGATTATATATTTGAACAACAGTTTGAAGTTCTACCAAATAAGCCTTTAAAATGTTCATCACAGGGATTACTCCCAACATTCTCACATTTTAGAATTTGATTTTGGTCTGTTAGCTTCTGTCTTCAAGATTTGACCACCATGAAATCATGAATTTCATTTGCTGCTATTTCTTAGTGTTGATTTCGTAGTTGTTCTTGAGATTTAATAGAACTTTTCTCTTGATTTTGGATTTTCTTCATCAATTTTTTTACTAGTATCCTGTTAGTGACCTCGATAAATGATGTATTTTTTATATTTTTTCAGAGGAGGATAAAGATTTGACTAAGCCCATGACACCAAATCTGCCACCTAGTCCCAAACCAGCTTCTGTTGGTCACCATCAGATGAACTCAACAACACCAGCTAAACCAAAATATAGGTTGCTGCAGTCTTCTGGTGGTCACCATCAGATGAACTCAACAACACCAGCTAAACCAAAATATAGGTTGCTGCAGTTTTCTTTGCTTAATTTTGTGTTTCTTACCACCTAATGACTCGGCCATATTATTACTTATGTCATTTGTTCATATATGCTTATGCTGTTGGTTTGATAAACTTTCAACCAACACTGACATAGTTACATGTTGATGTTAGGTTCTGTGAACTTTTTTTTAATTTGTTTAATTTGTTTAATTTTTATAACCATATTTGAGTTACATAGATATCTGAGAATTGTTATTTTAACAGGCATGAATACTACCAGAAGCCGGAAGAAGTGGTTGTGACAATATTTGCAAAGGGAATACCAACGGAAAATGTGGTTGTTGATTTTGGTGAACAGATTGTATGTTTATTTCCTGGATTTTTTTTTATTAAAATCAAATTATGTTTTTGTTCTCTAGAAACTGCTTATACACATATACACACACACATACATATGTATATATGCTCACATGGCCTTCATAGTTTTCTGTGGATGTTGGTGTTAAATGTAATATGATTTTGTCTTGCAGTTAAGTGTTACAATCAATGTCCCTGGGGAAGATGCTTATCATTTTCAAACTCGGTTATTTGGAAAGGTATGTGTGTTCATGGTATTATAGCATTACTTCTCAAGTGGATTCCACTAAAGTGAACCTGGACCTCTTCGTCTGGTGGTTACTACGAATCTTCCATAGAGAGATTCGGGTTCAATACCCCTCCCAGCCAATGTAACCAAAAAAAAAAAATCCACTGAAATGTACAATCATCC
This sequence comes from Bretschneidera sinensis, assembly GCA_023935145.1. NCBI lineage: Eukaryota > Viridiplantae > Streptophyta > Magnoliopsida > Brassicales > Akaniaceae > Bretschneidera > Bretschneidera sinensis. The sequence continues at coordinate 36,289,192 of CM043698.1, forward strand.
CAATCTGCTAGCCATTCTGTTCTCCTTGACTTTAGCATAGTGACATGTATACAACCTTTATGTCATTCTATGTGCTGGTATTTATTTTTTGATCTTGCTATTTCATGCTATAAATCCATGGACCTAGAAGGTGCTCGCTGAGTGAACATGTTTTTTAATGGTGTTTGGTTATGTTGATCTCATGCACAAATAAGTCTTATAATTCACTTCCTGAGTAATATAGTTTGCGATGATTGCTTTGTGGAACAGATAATACCTGAGAAGTGCAGATATGAAATATTGTCAACTAAAGTTGAAATCCGTCTTGCGAAAGCTGAACTTATTAACTGGAGATCTCTTGAATATAGTAGTGAAACTACAGTTCTGCAGAAACCAAATATATCATCAGGTGAGCATAATAATCATATAAAACACACTTTTAGTTAAATTAGTCTCTGCGAAGTCCATTCATTTTCCACATTGGTCATCAGTGCAATCCATAATAAGGTATTGTTGTTGCTGTTTAATGTCCATAGGTGGAAACACTTTGTCACCGATTCGGGATTTAACTTTATGAATTTGAACCTAGGAATGGAGAAAAGAAACTATTACTTAATGATCAGTTTCCTCCTCTTTTTTATAATTTGCAGTTGGATCTCAGAGGCCTGTATACCCATCTTCTAAGACAAAAGCAAAAGATTGGGACAAGTTGGAAGCCCAAGTGAAGAATGAGGTCTTTCAACACTCCAGTAGTTCAATATTCAGAAGCTTTCTATTTTACTAGAAAAACAAATGAACTAATTGGCTGCCTTTCACTTTTTGGTTACATATTAATTTGATACGTCTGAATTTCAGGAGAAAGAAGAGAAGCTGGATGGTGATGCAGCTTTGAACAAGTTTTTCCGTGAGATTTATCAAAATGCAGATGAGGACATGAGGAGAGCTATGAGCAAATCTTTTGTAAGAATCATACACAAACATGTCCTACTAACATGTTCTTGAATTTAATGCTGCATTTGCATTAAGTACAGTAACTGACATGTACACAGTTAGGTTCACAACTTAAAGTTCGATCACCTCTTTAAATTATCTTACTTGACATGCTGGTCAGCTCATTATTAGTTGTGACAGGGCACAGCTGGGGCTCTCAACTCTCAGTTGGGGCCCCGAGTAAGCTTCAAGGAAGAAGAAACATTTACGTACTTTAATTCCTTCGGATGGTTCCTAGTAGTGTATGATGATATCTTGCTAGTGAAATCTTAGTAAATTACATTAAAATCATATAGCAGGCTACTTTTGATTTGTGTGGTGATTTTATTCTTTTTTCTTGAGTTTTTATTTGAAAAAATTAACATATTCTTGAACTTGTTGCGACATTCAAGGTGGAGTCAAACGGGACTGTGCTATCAACAGATTGGAAAGAAGTTGGTTCAAAAGCGGTGGAAGGCAGTGCTCCTGATGGTATGGAGTTGAAGAAATGGGAGTATTGACACGGCGTGTGCTGGATTAATTCTGATGTAACAGCAGTAGCAGAGATTTTTGTCGTGTCCTACTAGGCTCCAGGTATCATGCCTGAGACTGCTTTGACATGGGACAGTATTTAACGGTGATATAACACATCTGGTGTTAAATATCACTTCTTATCTTTTTGTGTTTCTCTTGCTATTTACTAGAGGTTTCAAACTTAAGGTGATAGTCTCTTTAGATTGGGTTTCTTCAACGTAAGTGCCTTTTGCCATTTCAATTATTTGATAACGGTGATGCAGCTTTTGATTCCCATTTTATGAATCTTTATTTTTAAACTTATAAGTCACTACTCAAACATCTTTTTATATGGATCTTGAAATTATATCCCTGCCACTCAGGTGTGATACTACCTTATGTTTCAAGGCCAAAATGCAAATTTTAAGAAAATCGAATTAATTGCAATTGTCTATTTAACTTTTTATTTTATCTTTTTTTAGTACTAATAATTTTAACTTACGATTATTGTTTTCCATTTCATCTGTGGTGTTTGTGTACACATTGGGTCCCTTACTTTCCTTGGCTTACTTTAGGCCTTGTTTTAATGCTTATCTGATTGTATGAAGTTCATTTTCATAAAGTTCTCATAACATTCAGCACACAATTCTCTTGAATAATATTAACATGGTATCAGAGTGGTTTGGCTGGTGATCTTGAGTAAACTCATTTAACATGCTATTGAATATGTGACAGTTTTACGATTATCTTCTCTTGTGCGTATTCTGGCAAATTCTCTGATGTCTTCTGGTAAACAAGCCTTAAAACAAGTTAAAGCCTTAAATCAAGGGAAAGGGACTCAATATGTACGCTAACATGTGGAATCGACTTTTGGACTAAATGAATCGAATTATTAATCGAATAGTTATTTATAAGCAAAATTCTGACTTCATCTACGTCTAAATTTATACCTGGTGGGGTGGCTACCCGTTTATTTTCTAAACATGAGGTTCTTCGTCCAAATTTCTCATTTCAATTTATGAAATAAAAAGAAATTAAAATTTGTACAATACGAGAAAAAGGATATGATAGTAAAGTGAGAATTTTTCTTCAGTTTCACCAACACTGACGAGTGTTGCTGCGCCTCGATTTGGGATGTAACTCTCACGGCTATGGAGCTGGTGTTATATTACTCAATGCGTCTGGGTGTGTTTTCGCAACTTTCTACTTGGTTTCCTCATTAGAGCAAAAATCAGGTTGGCTGCCCAACTGTTACCTACGCTACTAATTTTGTGCGGACGAGTACACCACATTCAAACCACTGGTTCGAGTTACTCAAAAAGTTACAGTGGCTGATCTCCAATTTCTTCTTACACTATTTCTGTCCAAGTTCAGCCCAACGCACAACCATCTTAAATGGCGTTGTTTGATTAAGCTACCAAAGCGCGGTCACTTGGACCAAGATTCCGGAACCTGCAGTTGTGACTATTTTGATGTTCTCACTAGACCTATTTGAATGTTGATTCACTAATTCCATGCGGCGGTGATTTGATTCCTGCACTATAAACTGTTAATCATAACTATATATTTTCACATGAACATCCAAACGGACAATTCAACAAGCCCCTACCTCACAGCAGAAACAATTAAACAAATAGAAATATGGGAATCAGAATCCCACCAACATATACACTTAAATGCTTGCATATGTAGGTGAAACCTAAACTAGTTTACAACCAAAGTAAAACTTTACAGGGAGACCAAATGGTACAAAACAGGTCATGGTATATTTTATTTACAGCTTGATCCTATTCTTCAACACTTCAAAAGTCGACATCAGTGCATCGCTGGAGATCCCTCGGTCCACATACCAGAGGCAGCGGTTATGCTAGTAGGTTCAGTCATTGGGCTATTTTGTGTTTGAGCAACATGGGCAAACCTGCTATTTGCAAGAGACCTCTGCTGCAGGTGGGGAGGAGGCAGATTAGTCAGTGGCCTTGTTGCTTGAGCTGGTAGGATAGGTGGTCTTGCAGCTACTTGAGCTGGCTGGATTGGTGATCTTGCTGCTTGAGCGGATTGGGTTGGCCGAATTATCAACGGGTCCAGAGCAGCAGAGTAAGCCCCAGGCAAGAGGCTTCCACGCATCCGACCAGCAGGCTGCCAGTTTTGCTCTGAAGGCAAATCCATTAAAGCATCAGCCCTTGGAACTGTTTGCACCAAACCACCCACGTTCCCTTGCTGCTCCCCTGCTGCTGTTCTAATCCCATCAACATTCATTAGGAATGAAGGCCCTGATCTGGATGTTGGAATTTGAACTGGAACCGTCGGTGACTGTCTACCCATCTGGACAGCACGCTGGCTGGCAACCATAAACCTATCCTGCTGGCTATTTCCAGTACCTGCTGCTTGTACACCCCCTTGTAGGGTCTGAGCCAGTGGGAGTGGGGAAGATGATCTGAACAGGCCTGGAGACTGGCCCCTCGATTGTGGCAACCTTTGCAGATCTGAATTCTGCTGTTCAGTAGGAAGGCAAGAAGATACTCCATAAGCACTATGGAGTTGACTCGAAGGTGGAAGGGCAACACCCTGTGAATATAACGGACAAACACGAAAGAGGAACAAAAATGAGAAAGCTAACAGCTGAAAACAAGCAAACACACACAATATCCCCAGAAACTAACTCCAATGGAAGACCATTAATCCATCCACGTCAAATTTTAGCCAAGAAATTTGCCTATTGCATTCTGGCAGCCACCAGCATAACTCTCTTAAATGAACAAGAAAAAAAAAAAACCACCTGTGTTGCGACATTGTACTGCAATGAAGACGAAGCCATGCCTGGCACCGGAGGTGAATTCACAAGGGATCTAGCAAACTGTTGCTGCCTCTCCATTTCAATGGAGACTCTGTTGAAACCATTTGCAGTGGGTGAAACAGATGGGGCAGCTTGAGAAGCAATGTAGGAACCATTGGGGATTGACGTATTCAAGGTACTTCTTGAACTCTGTTGTGTAGTTGGTGTCTGGGACTGGGCTGGGAGGGCCTGGATTGCTATTGGTGTTCGGGTTACATGTCTTGGTAATGATGGCAATCTTCCATACTCTTGGCTGACAATTTGATTCATAAATTGTAATTGTTGTAACTGCATATTACTGGGAGTAGAAAACTGACTTTGTAACGCAGAGATATTCCCACGAACTTCAGCTTCTCGATTAAGTGCAGGAGAAATAGCATCAGTCAGTACAGGAGATGTCATCAAATCGGGAGGAGTGGCCTCCAAGATGCTACCAGCAACTTGGCCATTTGACCAAGCATTGGAGATTGAAGAGCCATGAGTGAAGTAAAATCCAGTCCAAAAGTCATCCTCTATTTGAGAAGAAACATTTTGATTAATTCCAGCAGTATTGTTCAAGTTTGTTGGCACAGTTAAACTAGTAGCAGCAGATTGACTCTGGGGATGATTCACCAGAGGCTTCCTGTCTTCAATTTCACTGGTCCCAACTGTATCCATCTCATTATCATTCCCTGTAAGATCCAAAACAATAGGAACTGCATTTGAGAAGCTAGCAGGTTCTTGATGGTCAGATCCATCTTTCTGGCCACTAAGGTTTTTATCGTGCACCAGATCCACATGGTCTTCACTTTCCAGTAGAGCCTTCCATGATCCGTCTGCAGAGATAATCACGTCAGCAACATCTTCTCCCACCTCTTTCAGGACCTGAAGGGAAAAAGCATGGGTTTTAAAGCCATTACACAGAAAAATATCACAGGCAAATGCAATCCAATAGCTACTTGCCTTGACTGTATTTTGATCAACACGAATGTCAGTGTAGCAGACATACTGATTACAATGTGGGCAGCGCCAGGATGGTCTTCTTGAGTTTATATCAACATAGTTACTAAAATCAAAACACTACAGCAATAGAAATCAAAGGCAAGTAAGATTACTTGGAAAGGGGGACGGTTTAGGAAACTTGAAACAATGGAATTGGAAAAAGCCAAATCACTCTAATAATGATAACAGCTTCATGGTTTTAGTCATAGATTTACTTGCAAATTGAGACTATCAAAGTACTTAAAACATTTCAAGTTATTAGAAACTCATGCATTTTTTACTCAAAACAACTTAACTGGAAATCAGGAACCTGCTAAACTGATCATAGAAGCAGACACAAAACAAATCAACGCAAAACATAACAAAGCCTTGGTATTTTTTACAAAAGAGATTCAGCATTTTGTGAAACACTGATCTTAGTCATGGAAAATACAATAGATAAGATCCTAGTACGTAGAGATGGTGTGTCACTTCACAATATAATGTCTTAATAAAAGTTGGAGAACTAACCTGAAGATGTTTACATGAATGCCCTTTGACAGGGATTTTGATACGTTTACGGCTGTTTAAGATGGAGAACCAGTCAATAACAGACCATCAATAAAGCTTGCTTCATGAGAGAATAATACAATGAGATAATAAATTTTAATTGGTTTGACATTAAATAGAAAAGACAAGAAATACAAATTAAAAACACAAGTGGCACCTATATATCAGCATCAGGCGCATGCATACGTGCATGAACATATGCACAAACCCGCGCAAATCCAGAGGTGCATGCACACTCTCTCTCACACACACCAAAAAAAAAAAACTGGACATAAGGCAAACATATGCTTAAAATACTCCAATCTAAACTTTTTTTTTGTAAGTAAAATTGTATTAACAAGCACCAAGAGGGTGCAACTCAAAGCTAAAGGCTAATTACAATAAAGAAGCTTCACAAAATCTACCTCATTTACAAAAAAAAAAAAAATCCCTTTAAGCAAAAAATTAAGGGTATTAAACTATCTATCTCTAATTTACTTTTATAGGCCTCTCTAGCCATCAAACGCTTTACGGTTTCTCTCATTCTACACAATCCAAAAAATAGAAAGGGTGATCAACGAATAAGCCTTTTTAATCTCCTTAGAGGGCTGTAACCCGCTCCAAACTCACACTTCATCTTTGACGGAGCCGACAACCGCCCAAAAAACCTCCAAACCCCTATAAGCAAACCATCTCCCATAAACTTCTAGCTAAAGAACACTCCAAGAAAAGATAAAATACGAACTCCGCACAATTTTTGCAAATGTAACACCTATTAACAATCACTTTACATTTTTCTAAAAAAAACTGTCAATAGTGAGAATCTTCTCCCAAGCGGCCTCCCACACAAAAAAAATTTACTTTTTTAGGGGCTCCAAAGCACCAAATTGCTTTCCAAGGAAAATTGAGGGCGCCTTCCGAAGAAGCCCCACAAAAAGAGTCTTACAAAAAGATTTTACCTCAAAACTTTTGTTCAGTCTAGATCCCCACCTAACCGAATCTTCTCTAGTCATATCTATCCTCACCCGATACAAAGTCTCCAAGAACCTCTCAACCACCACAATCTCCCAATCATGGACATTACGAATGAAAGGCACTTCCCAAGAGATCACGCCATTAGTCAAGGAAACACAAGAACCAATAAAAGCTTCTTTATCTCTCACAACATCAAAATTGCCCGAAAATTGGTCATTTAGGGGAGTATTCCCAAACCATGTGTCATATCAAAGCCGAGTTCTTCCAGCATTACCTAACAAAATGGAAACATAAGGGAAAAATCCTTCCACCCATTTCGAATCCATTTCCACACCCCCACACGATAGGGCCCCCTCTGAACTTAGAGGCTTAGTGCAGTAAAGGTGTAACAATTAAAGTTCAGAAAACAGTAAAGAGGAATGACAAAAGTAAATATTAACAAAAGTTTTGGCCCCCTCTCCTCTAGAGAGTGATAAATAATTAATCAGACATAACCTAAGAAACTCCAGAAAAATTCTAACAGTACAGTTGTAAACAACAGCACACCACATACCTGATAGGACAAAGAAGTGATATTCGTGATGGCCCCTCAATAATGTCAGAATCTATTATGCCAAAGAGAAAAAAAAATTAATACAATCGCACATAAAATTCTATGTAATTGAATTTGAATTAAGTAATCAATTAATCAGAAATTAAAGATCAAAAGAACAGATTATCTTTTCCTTTCAAGCATACCTGAATCTGGTTCAACAGTGCCAGACTGAACATAATCTTGCAGCATGGGAGTGTTAGCTGATGATGTCATACTCATAAAGGCAACAATGATTATATAATGACCTTCAAATGGTTAACATTTTTTTTGAGAGCATGATCACATAATAAAACCAGGATACTTATGTAAAGAGATTTGTGTTCAAACATACCACTGAACTGCCCCACTGCTTGAAGAAGATTTGTTCCATATTTAAGCATTGCAGTCACATTTGTTGGCATCTGAGGTCCAAAGTCCTAATAAACGAAATAAAATACAGAAAATATACCGAATCATAGTTATGCTAGAATACATTAGAGGTTCAACTAAAATACAAGAATCAAGTGAAATCACACAAACCATTAAAACGTTAGTTCTTTTCTCGACTCCCCTCCCATTTAAAAGAAAGCTGCAAGGTTAAAATAAATTGGTGACCAGTATAAAAGGAAATAACTCTACAACAGAAAAGAACAAAAAAAGAATCTAGAAGTAAACGATTCATACCTCACTTCTTGGGGACTAATAATACAAGCAGATGTCTCTATGTTCTCTTTCTGTGCTATAAATAACCGCTACAGGGAAAATGGAAAAGAGAGAAACAAAGTAAAATGTAGATCTCGAAAATCAAAGTTTCTACACTTGAGTCAAGAAAGAAAATAAAAACTGTAAATAATGTTGTATAAATAATGAAAACATCAAACAAATGCCTATCAAGCGGCATTTGCTACATGGAAAGGCACAGTATGTGCTTTAAAGTGCATGACACAATTAATTCCAAGAACCAAGAGAGAGGCACAGGCATTTATTAGCCTCTGTGAATTCACAATTTCAGCCACAGACATGCGACTTAATAGAGATTATGATAGTGTCACTCTGCACTCAAGTGCTCAACGCGTCATTTTCTTAAAAGAAACACCATAACATTTATCACTTGTCAATTGGCCAAAATACTAAGTGATGAAGAGATTTAACAAGATATGTTCAGAAACCCAGATAAACGATCAACATTAAACTACATTGCTCAAATACATAGAAAAATGCTAGAAAAAGAACAATAGCAAGGTGATAGAACATGAAGTACATGTTAATTTTTAAGTATCTTTTCCACATCTACAAAGGAGGGGTTTGCAATAATCAATAAATTGTGATTAACAAAAAATGTCAAGCAGCCATATCCACAGTCAAGTAATAAGGGACTTATAATAAAAATTGCCTAGTAACCAAAAAATACATGATATGCACACACGTGCAATGAGGGACATATATACATATGCACACACATACCAAGAGAGACAAGTGTATAACTAGACAATAAAAAATTATGAGATGCGTACACCAGCATTGGAAATTATTTAACTTTTTTTTTTTTTATGAGAATTCATATTGAAATAAGAGATGCTTACTATTTTTTCTTGTGGAGAATGTGTTGTATTCTTCGAAATATGGAAGTCAATGGCATATGCCCCATATCCAGGCTACAATGCAAAGAAAGACAGATAAATAAATGCTTCAAACAAGCAAATAATAGGTTTTAAAAAGGGAATAAGAGATCACCTTTGCTTCAAGACAAGCAAGTATCTGCCCCGTCTTCATGAGTGGATAGAATCTGCAAAAAGAGAGTTTTCAAACTGACGTTCATGGGAGTAGTACATGTAATTGATAATGGTTCAATGTGCTAAAAGATCAACATATTCCAAGCCTATCGACTTCAAGTTTCAAGCTATTTGGCCATCTAGACATTTTCTCCATCCATTGTACTGGAAAAGGGAAAGAACAACATGAAATGACATTAATTCAACAGACAGTAAAGGTGCATACTATCGTATAAAAAAAGCTGCTGGCACCTGGCATGCTCGTCATAAAGAGAAGGAAAAAGAATTAAATGGATCTCTCAATTACTATGGATAAAGGAAATTAGTACTGACATACAGAAAACCCGGCCAGAATACCGGGAATGACGGTCAGACGTGACATCAAAAAGAGAACTTCAAAATTAATACAGTCCTTATCTTGTGCCTCAGGCCTTTAGCCTGAGCCCAACATGAGGCAGATATCATTTGCAAGGAAGGATCACATTAAACAACATTATCATACCTCATGAATCATTAAATACAAGCAAAATAAACCTACCTAGCCATAATTGTTGAAATAGAAGAATTGGGATGGCTTTGTCCAATGGTAGCATCTCCGGAACTGCAGAAGGCACTCCCTATCTAAATGTGGAAAACGATGACTATTAGCAGAATCCATATGATACATTTACCGTTAGATTTAGTTATAGTTAGAAGCAAACCTCATTGGAAATGGTAAAGAGTTCTTGACTATCCTTATCAGAAAACCACCCAAGCTTACAAGCATTCTACCACAGAAATATAAAGTCAGCAAAAAATATCAATATAAAGTATGTAGAGATTTTTAACACCTAACGTGGTGAGTTCAGAAATTTCTTGAAGGAGAGGAAGGGGAAAAAATTAACCTAAATAATCTATGCTGGAGTATAAAAGACAAAATGAAGACTTAAGCAGGCAATATGGGAAATTCAAAGGAATGAAATTGCATCAGAAGGAAAATCTAAAAATTATGTAAATGTTATACTAGATCCATATGAGCATATATCCTATAGCTAACACTTTTAAAGAGGCCAATCCCATAGGTCAAACGATGATAGACCCGTATCAGCCAAAACAACAACTCAGAAAAGAACAAACAGTTTGCTAATCAATGCTGTCCCTCTTCCAACAAAGCAAATAAAAGGCACAAAAACAGAATTTCTTCCGATAAGCCAAAACCACAGCCAACATGCAAACATGTTGAGACCCAGATCAAATTTAAATCATTTATAGAAAAGCAAAAGCTTACACAACTGAAGCAACAATTTATGTATTTCGTCGAAAATTACCTTTACAGAGATCATAAGAACCATGATACCTGCTTGTAAGAAGGGATCATTTCTACGTTTGCATATCTACACAACATAAGAAAATATAAGCAAGAATGTCTCTAATTTACATAGATAGATAAATATACAGAAATAGAGAGCAAGCAGAGCATGTTGATTGATAATTTCACAAGTAAAGTTGGAAAATATTAACTGACCCACATGCATCCAAAGGATACTCTTATCTGGGACTGGACAATTATAGAAATGAAAAACTCAGGAAGCACAATCCTCCAGAAAAACTGTCATCATCACAATCCAGTAATATCCAGTATGGCAGTAACTAAGATACCAATGAGAAGCTCAGGTACCAACACACGAAAAGTAAATGATTATCATGAATAATATATGGCAAAAAATATATATATTTTAGTTTCCCCATATCCTATATTCATCCTAGATTCCAAGCCCTGGTTGAAACTCTCTATATTGGTATATTCGTATATCTTAATATATAAAAGTTAGTCTATCAACTTGGCACTGCAGAAGAGGCTAATATTATCAGCCACTGTGAGACATTTCCAGACAGATGATATTTTGACCAGTATAAAACTAGAGATGACACTTTCTACTAGCTACTTTCTTTGGGGAAGGGGGTGGACCTTAGTACTGGTTGTGCTCATTCTTAAGTAAAAGCTCAAGCCACCAAACAACACTACATAACCTTGATGGCTGTATGCTCTTGGAAAATTCAATTAACTGACAAAAAATTGTTCCTTCACACAATAAGAAATGGTTCATTGTATTTGTTCATAATTTAATGAAGTGAAATTACCAAAAAGAAAGTTGTGGGCAACTAAGATATGGGTCCCGCCCAAATTTCCAATGAAGATGTTGATTCCCACTTGAAAGATGGAGGAGATGATGTTATTTGCAAATTTGACACAAAGAAGGCCTATGATCATGTATCTTGGCCTTTTCTCATGTACTTGATAGAAAAAATGGAATTCCAGGAGATATGGTGTAAGTGGATTTGAAAATGCATACGATGCCGGACAAGTAAGTAGAAACAGAAACAAATTGAGAAAAAGAAGAAACAACAGGGAAGCAGAGAGAGATTAGACCGAAAGAAATTAGATTAGGTAGAAAGATAGACAAGAAGCAATAACAGAACAAGCAAGGGAGAACAGAGCAAGCTGAGAAACAGAGATAGATAAAGAGAATAAATTTTCGATTCATAATCCAGTCTGCCTTACAATCTTAATATCAATTCTCTTATATAGGCACCAAACAATATTTAAATAAGAAAGTAAATCAAATCCTAATAACTATTTAATTGCCTAAATCTAATGTTCCTAAAATATATGTCCAAGAATAACATCCCAAAATAATAAATATTATCTTTCCTATTTTGCATCATTCTCCCCCACTTACAAAAAAGTCGACCACGAGTTTTGAAGTGGTGAAGTATCAAAACTTGTGATTCTTGAAGTTGCATGACAAAGATTTGCAATTTTCAAGATGTAGCGGTCTCGATCAAGCATAAGAAGGAAATCAAGAGGAGTTGTTGGGGAGCCTCAATCCAATACAAGAGGACAAAATCAATGTAAGGAAAGTCACAAGCACAAATCTTGCCCTCATCTTAGCTTTAGCCTTGTTCGTTTTGAAGTGACTCAATAGGTACATCCTCACAATGAATGGTAGAGCTTTCTTCAATGCTTTGTTTGTTTGTTTCAAAGTCTATGTGGGTTGTAGAAACAACTTCAGACTTGTCTTGAATGGAATCCTGATTGGTAGAAGTTTTGGTGAAAGCTGCTCCACTTGTTATTTCACTAATTCAAGGAGTTGCAGCATCTTGCGAATTCGAGTTTCAAAGTCGGAATACTCGATCTCCAATTGACAGCAATTATCATAAAGTCGGAATGCTCGATTTCCAATTGACAGCAATTATCATAAATACACCAACCATCCAACTCTGTTTTAGCCTGATAAGCATATTGAAGCCAATGATATTGCACAATAGCAGAAGTTTGATAGAGAACGATTTTCTCTACAAAACCATATGGATAAAAAAACTGATGTAATATATCTTTGGTGACCGGATAGTAAATCTAATGAATGTCACACAAAGAATCCGGGTTGGTTCATACGAACCCATTACTCATAACAATTGAGTGCAACTTTTTTGCCTTTTTTTTTTTCAGCAATCTTCTTTTTATTAGAAAAATCAGCAACTAAACAGGCAAAAATCAAATAAATAAATAAACTTGGCTTTCTTTTAGGTGGCTTGGCTCAGCTCAGGTAGTAAGTGGCTCAGCTCAACTCGGCCTGGTTGCTCATGGCTCGGCTTGGAGATGTTGGCAGATTGGGTCAGGTGCATGTCTGAGTTGGGTGTGTGGGTCGGATCCAAGCAAATGGACCTGTGGTAGATCGAAGTAGAGCTCCTGGGGTCGACCAGAAATGGCTCGCTGGTCACGTTTGTCGCAGCCGGGAGGCGAGTGAAAGCGGCAGATCTGGCCATGAAAGATCAAATTGGCCACAACTGATAGGCGACAGATCGGGCGGTGCGGTAGTCCGAACGTCTAATGTTCGATCGGAAAAGGCTTGTCGGTAACAGTGGTGGAGTCCATTCGGTGGCTGGAAGTGTCGAATCGGACGCGGTAGACCCGAAACGACTCGACTGGTGTGTGGCAGTGGCTAGGGCGGTGGATCGTGCAGGCATTGCTGGGTTAGATCACCCGGGCGCCGAGTGGTGGTGAGGCCAAGCTCAACGGGGTGGCGGACAGTGACATAGCTAGTGGCCCAAAGGCACTGCCACTATGCGCACGGTATGTTTTGTTGTTATTGGCATTCAAATCTGATTTTTTTTTTATCACAATCTGATATGGTTGTAAGGATGTGTTTGGATGGGACGAGAAATTTTGTCTGGTGGGGGATCAAAGTTTGGGGTCTAATACCACTTGATGCAGGTAGAAACAGAAACAGATTGAGAAAGGGAAAAAACAAGGAAACAGAGAGATTAGACCGAAAGAAATTAGATCGGGCAGAAAGATAGACAAGAAGCAAGAACAGAACAAGCTGAGAAAGAGAGATAAGCAAAGAGATAATCAATTTTCAATTCATAATCCAGTCTCCCTCACAATCTTAATATCAATACTCTTATATAGACACCAAACATTACTTAAATAAGAAAGTAAATCAAATTCTAATAACTATTTAATTGCCCAAATCTAATTTTCCTAAAATACATGTCCAAGAATAACATCCCAAAATAATAAATATTCTATTTCCTATTCTGCATCAGTATCTCTTCCGCTTCTTTTTCCATTTTGGTGACGGGGGAATTTTGGATGGGTTCACGGTGAGAAGGTCTCACATCTTCTTTTTGCCAATAATATTGTGTTTGGTGGGACGGAAGTGACTCAAATTGTAAATCTTAAAGGCTTATTTCTTTGTCTTTAAGAGATGCGTGACCTCAAGATTAACTTGACTAAGTGTTGATTTAACTTCTCTTGGCAAGGAGGTCAATAAGGAATTACTTGCGAATATTTTGGGGTGCAAAGTGGGCTTTTTGCCAATCACCTACTTACGCCTCCCTATGGGGCTAAATTCAAAGAGAAAAACATATGGGATCCCATTGTTGAGAAGCCTAATCTTTGTCTTGAAGTGGTGTCCAGTCTTAACATTAACTTGAGAATATTTAATTCAGCTTTGCGAGTGCAAATATTGGTCTGCAAAGTGAGATTTTTACCAATTACCTACTTAGGCCTCCCTTTGAGGCTAAATTCAAAGATAAAAACATGTGGGATCCCATTTTGGAGAGGTTTGAAAGAAGATTAGCAAGGTGGAAGAAGCAATACTATTCCCGGTGCAATGGAGAATCAATTGGAAGGGATTCAAAAAAGATTCTTTGCGGAAATATTAGGGAGGTATTTAATATCATTTGGTTAAATGGGGGCAATAGCAACCCTTTGAATGGGAGGGGGGCTTGGTCTCAAATCTCTCAAGCTCTATAATAAAACATTTCTTGGTAAGTGGCTTTGGAGGTTCATAACGGATAAGGAGCATCTTTGTGAAAAGTGATTGTTGCTACGTTGGGGTGGAACATAATGGGTGGATTGCTAAAGGGGGGAAAGGTGCATATGGTGTGGTGGTTTAGAGATAAAGAAGGAAGAGTTGGGTTGATTTCTTTTCAGTTTGGGAATGGCAATAATATTTGGCTTTGGCATGATGTGTGTCAATCGACTACTTTAAAAGTCCAATTTTATGCTTTGATTAGCTTTTGTGTGAACTTCCATAATGGGGATTTGATGTGGAACTAATGTCGGATAGTAGCTAACAAATGGTAAATTTAAGGGAACACTCAAGCACACACTGATCTAAATCACATGGAACAATAGTCCAAATCACTTGGACACCTCAACACTCAATCACGGAGTCTGATAAGTAATGTTTAATCTGATTTCATTCATAAGCTGTTGAATAACAAATGTATCTCCCATATATATATAGGAGAATCCTAACCTAAAGATAGAGACTAATTCCTAAAAAGATAAGAACAACAGATCAGATAACAATGGAAGAAGATAAACCTAATCCTAATCCTATTTAAATAAAGAAGCTAACTAAGATAATAATTCTTAATATTTTCAATTACATAATTATCCCCATATCCCCCAATTCCTAGATTAAAATCTCTAATCCTAATCTTCCTCGTGTTCCCCACTACTTAGAAAAAACTCAATCTCGAGTTGAAAAATGTGCTAGTAGCAAAAGCTTCGAGGCGTGGAAAAACAAAGCATGGTCATGAAAGTCTGTGAAAGCAAATGCACTAAAAGGTGAAAAAAATTTCACTGGAAATGTTTGTTGCCGAGGTACTTGAAACCAAGTAGGGAGGATAAACTCAATAGTAAAGGCAGGTGGATCCACAAGAGCTTCACTTCTATAAGCAACTTTATCTTCCTCTCGAACCGTTTCAACCACCTCAATGTGCTCAGCAAAATCAATTGTACAAGAAACTGGCTTAACCAGTGCAAACTCTACTCAAATATCTTCAGTCTCGTTGACTTCATCTTTGGTTAGAACTAGCTTATATTCTACAATATTCTCTTGTATCTCTGCGGATTCTTCCTCATCAGTGAGCTTTGAGTTATCAAGTTCAGGCTCATCTTTCAATGTCACAATATCCAAGGGTTTGCACAATTCTTTACATTCTTTCATTGTTTCTTTACATTCTTTCAATAGGTGGATTAGCTCATCTCGAACTTAGGAGGAAGCTAATGGGTTGGACTTCTGTTCTATCACAAGCTCGTCGTAAGTATCATACCCATCATAACTTTCGGAAGCACGATCATACTCAACATAACCATGGTAAGCAGCTTTAGGAGCATAATAATAATTTTTATACGTAACTCCCTCATCATCATAAATATAACTGCCATTGCAATTCAAAGCATGGACATCTCGAGAACTTTGCTCACACTCATACTTATATTGGTGCTACAATTCTTCAAGTCGTCTCTCATCGCGATAAACCCAATATTGAAGTTCTCTATATTCTTCATGCATACGTCGGGGAAGATAACACCAACCATAGTTGATCGTTTGGATTTCAACGCATCCAAGCGAGAATAAGTGCTTGATGGCTGAGCTTGTAGATTTCGAATACGAATCCGAGTACAATAAGACATGATATCAAACTAAAATACCTTAAACATAATTAATTTTATGTTTTTTTGCAGGAAAAAAATTACAGATAACTGCAGTAAAAAAAACCTGGAATTTTTTTTTGAATTGGCTTGGCTAGACTTGACTCTCTATTCACAGCCGGTGGCGGCGCAGGCACGTGACGACGGCTAGTGGTGGTGGCGGCTGGCGGTGGAGGTTGAAGGCAGACAACAAAAGAATTTGTTTGGCTACAGTACGCAGGATTTTTCGGATGGTGTTTTTTTTCTCACAGGAGAACGAAATTAGGGCTCTGATACCACTTGATGTCGTACAGTAGGGAAGAATTGAAAAGAAACGGGAAAATTAAAGATAAATATGATCCAAATCACATGGATCTTCCCAAATCACATGGAACAGTAGTCCAAATCACATAAACACCTCAACACTCAATCACAGAGTTTGATAAGTAATGTTTAATCTAATTTTATTCATAAGCTGTTGAATAACAATTGTATCACCCACAGATATATATATATAGGAGAATCATAACCTAAAGATAAAGACTAAATCTTAAAAAGATAAGAACAACATATCAGATAACAATGGATGAAGATAAGCCTAATCTTAATCCTATTCAAATAAGGAAGCTAACTAAGATAATAATTCTTAATATTTTCAATTACATAATTATCCTCATATCCCCCAATTCCTAGATTAAAATCTTTAATCCTAATCTTTCTCGTGTTCCCCATCAAAAACATTCCTATGAGCCAAAATACTCATGGTTAGGAACTTCCTCATGTTGGGAAATTTTTGGAATACATGTACAAGGCGAGAATTAACATGCGTGGTGAGGATAGGTTTCAATGGAGTTTGAATATGGGAGGGAAGTTTGAAGTTAAGTTCTTTTAGAAGGCACTCTTTGTTAAAAATGTCCTTTTTGAAGGAGTGGCACACTTTCCTTGGAAACCGGTTTGGAAATCTCTTGGTCCTTTGAAAGTTGCGAATTTTGCTGGGAAACTTCTTGGGATTGGGTAATTGCCGTTTGTATTTAAGAAGAAGTGTGGGTTTGGAGTGGTTCGCGAGCTTCTAAAGAAATGAGGAAGGCCTATGCCTTGATTCCCCACTCTATTTTTTGTTTGGTTTGGAATGAAAAGAATATGAGAGCTTTTAATGGATTTGAAAAACCTATAGCCTCCATCAAAGACGAGTGGTTCAATACTTTTGAGTTTTGGTTTTAATGGGAATTTTTTTGTAGAAGAAGATGATGATTGACTTCATTGATGTATTATCTTGTAGATAATCAAAGGCCGAGGAAACACAAGAACTAATTAAAGCATTCTTGCCCGTTGCCAAGTTAAAAACTTCCGGAAATCGCTCCGTCAAAGGATAATCTCCACACCACACACCATGTGAACAGTATTAAAAACCTACAACTACATATTAACAACATAACATGCACATAAGTCCACTGAAACTCTGTCATATGGAATATCCAATACATACCAAACATGCTTTCCGAACCCCTAGTGCAGAAACCTGAAGGCCATAAGAGCAGGCAACAGTCTTAAAAAACTATAATTGCATTTTGTTCAACATCCACGGCACAATTCTGCATATCCCATGGTTTTGCCAAGATGGATATCAGTAGCATACTATGTCAAGACTCCATGCATTATTATTGTATATAAGTTCAAAACTGCAGAAATATTCCATGCATTATTCACCTTATGGACCCTTATGGCCTTATACGTACAATCTAAGTTAAAATACATAAAATATGACAGAAGTCACCTGCTTCAATAATAAAGGCAAATCTTGAGCTTTGGCTGGAACTTCATTGTTTGCAACTGCATAATCAATACCTCTGTAATTGTCAAAATGAATCTAGTCAAGTACAGAAAAGGTTCAGTAAACAAATAAATAAACAGTAACAATAAGTTCCACTTCTGAGCTACTGGGATCACATAAAATGGGATGGAATGTCAAAGAAGTGATAAACAATCAAAACTGTATCTTTCTTATTTAGTCAATATCAAATTATATCACAAACAAATGATATGACAAAGCAAACCAGGTAGCAGAAAGAGTAATAAAGAGGGAAAAGAATAAAAATGTAAATTGAACAATGTCAGTCATACATGATTAGAAAAACTATCATCTTGAATTCTTGCGGGGGAGGAGGGGAGGGAATGATGAAAGAAAAGATGAACGGAAATTTACTATAGAAGTGTTAACAAAATTGAATAAAAGGATTAGTAAATAATATAAAAGGCAATTTACTATGAAAGGCAATTTTTGGAAGTTTAAAGGTGAATAAGGAAGTTTTCTCTATCAGTTTTGGTATTGCTCAACATGAGTACTCCAAGGATCATTCTTATCAGAGTCATCAAAGCTCAACAATTAACTCGTGGTCACCAACTGACCAAAAGAGGTTCATGTTCAAAGAAACATAAATGCACGTTGACATAGGAGCTTGGTTTATGTGGGTCCAAGTTATTTAGTACAATAATATCTATTATCTAGTTTTGGGGATTTTATTTAATTTTTTTACGAGTAAATTGTATTAAAAAAAAAGTGCACCAATGGGGTGCAACCCATGTGCAAAAACTATCTATATGAGAGAAACTCCACAAAATCTACTAATTATATGCCATTTACAAAAGAATGCCCCTGGACCCAAAAATTAAGGGCGTTGAAGCACCTTCCCCTAATTACAAAATAGACCTCTCAATTCCATCGAAAGCTTTACAATTACTCTCGTTCCAAACTAACCAAAAGATTGAAAATGAATCATAGAGTAAGCTTTTCCAAGCCCAAATTTCATCTTTTACGAAGCCGGCAAACACCCAAGAAACACCCACCACCTTATAAGTCATTTCCCACAAAGCTCTTGTCAAAGAACACTCCAACAAAAGATGAAACACGACTCGTCGCAACCTTTGCAAATAAAACACTAATTCACTAAAACCCTCCCTCTTTTTTTGTAAATTTTCTAAAGTGAGAATCTTCTCCCACGAGGCTTCCCAAGCAAAAAACCCACTTTCATTGATGCCCTAGATCGCTAAATAACCTTCCACAGACAGCCTCGTCCAAAAGAAATTTTTAAAAAGTTTTCACCTCAAACCCTTTGCTCGGGTTATCCCGCCATATAACCGTATCCTCTTTAGATAAATCCATTTTAAAGCTATACAATGTTTACAAAAAACTTTGCACCCTCTCAACCTCCCAATCACGAACATTTCGATCTAAAGACACATCCCACAAGATGCTACCATTAGACATAGAGATGTATGAAGAAATAAAAGCTTTTTATCCCTCATAATTGCAAAAATCTCCGAAAATCGATTTTAAAAGGCGTATTACCAAACCACATGTCAAGCCAAAGGCAAGCTCTCCTTCCATCACCAATCGAAATAGAAATACATGGATAGAAAGCCTCCCATCTGTTCCGGATCCATTTCCAAACTCCAACACCATAAGCCCCCCACCACCCCCCCCTTTCCATAACATCCATCCAAAAGGCTCAAACCCAAATTTAGCCTCCACCACCTACCTGCAAAAGTGGTCCTCTCCACTATAAATCTCCATAACCATTTCCCAAGAAGAGCTTTATTGAATAAAATGAGGGACTTTATACCAAGTCCCCCTTTTTCCCAAGGGTTGCTTAACTGCACCCCATCTCACCAAGTAGTATTTGTATTCGTCCCCGGCATTGCCCCAAAGGAATCTTTTTTTAATATTCTCTAACCTCTTCGCCACCACACTCGGAATAGGATAAAAGAGATATAAAATAGATAGGGAGGCCAGAGAGTAATTTTAATGAGAATAAGTCTTCCACCATTAGAGAGAAAGTGATTTTTTCACCTGGTCAACCGCTTTTCAAACCTTTCCACATGCTTGGATCTTTAAATTTGGCTACAAGCAGGAGACCAAGATAAATTAAAGGAAGAGAGCCCACATTGCACCCCAACAAGATAGCAAGAAACTTTCCAATAATGTTTTCACCAAGAGGGATCAAGTCACTTTTATTAAGGTTAACCTTAAGCCCCGAAATCGTCTCAAAACACAAAAGAACACAAGGATGGTGCAAAATTTGAGAAGCTTCTGCTCCACAAAAAACAATAGTATCATCGGCAAAGAGAACATGGGGGCATGCTCATACTCCTTCCATCTCTTTCCATTTTAAAGTCACCCAAAAGCCCCCGATCAACTGCCTTCACCAACATCTTACTCAAAGCCTCTATCGCCAAAGTAAAGAGGAAAGGTGATAAAAGATCCTCTTGCCTCAGACCCCTCAAGGCTTTGAAGTGACCAAAAGCACTCCCATTAACAAGGATCAAAAAGGAAGTCGAAGAGATATACTTGAAGATCCATTTACACAACTTTTCCCCAAAACTCATCCATTTCAAGAGGTAGATCACAAAACTCCAACACACATGATCATAGACCTTCTCCATATCAAGCTTACAAATCACCCCTCCCCTTCCTTGTTTTAAGTGGGCGTCCACAACTTCATTGGCGACAAAAACGACATCCAAAATTTGCCTACCCTCCGTGTAAGAATTTTGGAAAAGACTCACCACATTAGAGATGACTTTCTTCAATCTACAAGTGAGGATCTTCAATAAAAGTTTATAAAGAGAGGTTAATTTTCATTGACAAGAAAATCTTTGGGTTTCAAAACAAGGACTCGTGTAAGCCTATAAATACCCCCTCTTAGGATTTTAGTCGTAACAGTTTATTTTGAGATTAATTTTTTTTATAAGTATTTTTTTAGATTAATAAGTGAGTGAGTTTATCTCCTTGTGTTCCTCTATTCTTTTGTGTGGATTCCTAGAGAGTTGAGAGTGTTGTATCTTTGGATTGGCAATCCAAAGTGGTGATTTGGCCATTGAAGAAATCGTAGTGGGGTTCTAAGCCTCGCCGCAATTGATTTTCTTCTATCCTATCCCGACTTCCGACGTCACACGTAAATAATATTCCATCATTCCACCACATATATTTTGAAGAATGTTTACAAAAGTTTGTCAGAGACATTCAATGTGAAACAGGAGGAATTTATGTAGTTTTATTTATTTATCATCTGGACACACCTTCAATGCCCCTCCTCTACTCATCTGCATTCTTCTTCCCTTTTCCTTATCTGGTTTAATGTAAAGGGATCTCTGGTTCTTGCATGAACACGCTCGCACAGAGAGAGAGAGAAATCTCTTTATTGTTCTCACATCCTTCCATCAAGTCATCTAGAGTCATGTTTTCTCAAGTGTACTACCAATAGGAAAAACAGGTTAACTAAAGGCATAATAGTCCTGAATATAGAATCATCCCGAGTTACAACAACCCACATTGCATCCGATCAGTAATCTATAGGAGTAGTATTTCACAATACTTTAGACTTGGGACCATTTCTCTGTACAAAATCAACAGAGTCCATAGCCAATCTTCATTACTAATTTTCTTTATCCTAGAAATTTTAGGTTACATTTTCTTTGCATCGTATAGTAACACAAAATTTTATCCAGAGATAAAATGAAGGAACCTTTTCCAGTTCTCCTTTGAAAAGACTAAAGGGTAATTGAAAGCGAAAGAATAAGATGAATGATTAGAACAAAGCAGTAACTAAGCCCTCCCTTTTTTTTTCCTTTTTTCTTTGGTTTTTCCTTGTAAATTCACTGGCAAAAGGTGCACCAAGTAGGGGATTATTCAATGTTTGGTTGTTAACAAAACAGAAGAAAAGGATTAGTAAAATAAGCAATACCGAAGAGAAATCCATTTAACTTCTAATCCCATTGCAGCGATCCTAAATCCCTACCAAACCAAAAAAGCTACAAGGAAAAATCGAACACCAATGCAGTTTCAAAACAAACAAAATAAAATAAAATGAACACAATATAGGAACAAATGTATACGTACAAGTATAAATATAAATGTGGAAGTACCTGGCGAGGGAGAGACAGAGGCTGAAGAACTCGGCGGCGTCACTTTGGCGGCCTGGTTGAATGTGAGTGGCTAACCGGTCGGCCACCGTAGCCACCCTAACCGAGTTCACTAACGACGCCGTCACCTGCTGTTGCCCGAATCTCACTCCCACCAGCGACCCCACCGCCGCAGGCATCGCCGTCCCCGTCATTCCCTCTCTATACCTCTGTGGAGTTTATGTTGGCGATTTATTACTGATTTAGTTTTTTTCTGAATAATTTATTGATTTAGTTGAAAATGCTGATCTGTGATTGAATGCGTTCTGTTTAAAAATCTGGGTGTCTTTTTTGAAGGTTGAGGTCTTGATTAATAATGTACAGGAAATAGGGATTTGTTTTGAATTTAATTACGAGAATGCCTTTTGGGGGTGGATAGTAATTTTTAGTTGTTATTGTGTTGGTTATTGTTATGAGAAGGTCGGCTTAAGGGGGAGGAAATTGTGGGAATCAAGTGTGGTTGATTGTATGGTAAGGAAATGAAACGTTCTTTAGGTAGCAATATATGCCATTGATATGTCTATTTACTTTGACGTGTTGGTTGAACCAGTTTTAAAAAGCGGCCTGAACATTCCGGGCTAGCAAAATATGCCATTGATATGTCCTTTAACTTTGAGGCGGTGGTTGGAGTAGGACGTCTCAGCTACCAGCCCCACCTCATTGGTGTAATTATCAGGGACATTTGGAATCATTGTTTTTGTTTTTTTTATAATCTCTCGTAATTTTTATTATGTTTATTATTTAATTAATTAAATAAATTATTTGTTTATTATTAAATCAATAAAAAAAATTAATTTTTTCATATATGCATAAATAAAATTTAAAAATTTCTAGAAAAATATTTTTTATATTTTTAAAATAATATATATAAAATATAATTAAATTTAAATTTAAATAAAAAAGTGATAAACTATTAAAATTATGAGACTGAGGGATTAATATTAATTAGAAATTTTTCTTGCCATGTGTTATATTTGTAAAATTTAAAGGAAAACAATGTTAATGATTCATTTAATTGAATTTAAAATCAATATTAAAACGGTGTTTATTTTTAAAATTAACAAAATTAAATCAAATCTTATTAAATCTTATCGAATTAAAATTTAAATAATAAATGATTTGATTTATTTTGATCTATTTCTTTTACAAATTTTAAAAAATTAGTCAAAATTTAATTTAACTTTAAGTCCAACCAAAAGAATCCAAAATAAAGTATTCATCATAATTATTATCATATGCACGGTTCATTTAAGCAGCATTTCGATTGATTTTTTTTGGATACTAGAACAATACACAGTAGCAAAAAGACAATACAAGTTTTTAGTAGAATCAACGATAAGTTAGTGAAAATAAAACTTGATTTGAACAAATAGGACTAGCAGCTATACAAATAAGAAGTTTAATCTCTTAATATGCACGACAAGCCAAACTCCTTCTCAGAGCAACAACAGAGTCCTAAAGATAAATGGCAATCCCAAAGCTCTTTATGGTTAAACCTATACTTCAAGATTCTTTCGTTTTCACGATTGCATCCATCGGGTGGAGAAAACAGGAATAGCAAGCTTAAATACCGGACAATTTAGCAAATTCTTATTTTGGTTTAAGACGATGTAAAATTAACATTTTCATTTTTAATTTTATAATTGAAATCAATCAAATCAATTTATTCAGTTTTTTCATTAAATCTTGAATGAAAATTTGATGTGATCATGTTTTTTTACCTCAACATTTAAAGTAAAGAAATTTTTATGAAAAAAAATCATATTTTTTGAAAAGAATCATACAAACCTCATAATTAGAGCATTCAATAAATGTTCTGTCACGATTTGCTTCGGTCCATGAGGCCTTCAACAAAACGCATTTCCTGTCAAAATACACGGGTAACGAAGCTTTCATGGCAAAATGTGAGTTTGAAATCTCTCTTTTTTATATTTTTTATGTATCATTAATGAAAGTTTTTTTCTTTCAGTTTTTCTCACATCTTTTTTTCTCTTTTCTCTCTCACACTCTTTTTGCCATTTTGAACTTACTTTTAAAAAGAAAATCGTTTGGGTTCTAAAAACTTTAATTTAACAAAAAAAATATGATTTTAAGAGAAATTTTCATCGTTAAGATGTTGAGGTGAAATTTTAAAAGGTTAAAAATTGTCACGTATTTCCGTTCAATATTCGATGGAAAAATCTAACAGATAAATTTGAATGATTCCAACTATAAACATTGAGGATTAAATTATTGATTTTAAAATGTTAATGACAAAAATAAAAATTTACTAAAACATCAAGGATCAAAATAGTATTTAAACCCAATAAATTAAAAGCATTTGGCAGAACTTGCTTAAACGTACACTCACTCCTCGCAAGCCAAATAACCCATTGCAGGGCAGAAAACCATACCAACAACTACAGAAATTGATCTGACTTAGGCTATTTGGAATTAAGCATGATTAAATACATGACAACAAAGCTTTGATTGAATGAGATAAAAAGTGGGAAAGATTGAACATGTATAAATAAAAGTAAAAAACAAAGAGATGAAAAGGAAAAAAGTTTGATGCTTGGTAAAAATGAAAAAATAAGACAAAATTTAGCTTATTTAAAAAGCGTTGACCCCACGGGTTGGATTCAACACTCACCTTAGCTTTTACTCCAATAATCTCAAATTTGAAAGAATTTGTGATTTGTACATTGAGATAAAAATCGTGTCTCATTTTTTTTTTATCAAACAATAAAAAATATTAAAAAATGTTTTCTTTCACTTTTCTTTCTATTTTTTTTTTTCAGCCTCACTTCTCTTTACCAATCATGGACAAAGGAACAAAGCTTAATGAAATCAGATCGTACAGCAAGAAGTGAAGCAAACCACGCACGTACATAAATAAGTTAGTGAAATAATACAAGGGTGGACGAGAATGATCTTTACTGACACGCAGCCATGATCCATCTTCCATAAGAAGATAGTAATCTTGGGAGCAACTTGAATATTCATAAGCACTAGCCATTGGGAATCATTCAGTGGAGACACAAAGTGATTGGGGTCTTAGCTGCAAAGAATCAGATGACCAAACTTAACCGTAAAGTTCCCTGAGAAAGTCCCTTTCCAACAGAAATAAGAGTTCCCATATGAACTAATGAGTGTTTGTAATCCACTTCACTTGTGATCCACCACAATTTTGTTGCATTGATTTAAAAAACTGGAAATTGAAGTATTGCCATGAAATGAAAATTGTACACCTACACCAATTGCAAAACAAACACAATGAGTCAGAATTTCATTCTACATTAACAAAGTTAAAACCAAGTTGCACGGATAACGGTCGACTCTGCTTGTCTAACTCATTGATGCAGTAACTTCTAGTCTTCGTTTTTCTTCTCCTTCAATGCCAAAGAAGGAACTCATTGATGCAGGCTCGAAAAACTAACTGTGATAGTGGCCCATGCAAGGCAGCGCAAGATGATTCAAGTATATGGCTTAGAAGTCAGGCTGAGAATGGAACTACCCCCACTTCTTATGCAATTTGCGTCTTAAGATCAGTACTTCGATAAATCAATCAACCCTTCCCACCCTGAAAGGCAGATAAGAACATGAAACCTAAGCTTCACAAATAGGAAGATCAGACAGGCCAATGCTTTCACCAACTGCCCACCATAATGAGTGAGAGAAATGGCTTGCAAATGATTAATCTGCAGTCCATATCTAAGCAAACTAGCTAAGAAAATCAGACTGATTGAGCCTCAAAGACATGGAGGCTAATTCATTGCTAAAGGTTAAGGAGAAGCTCTTGTTACTTAGAAAATTGGCTCGCATTAATAGGAGACAGTTATCATTTCGTCTAAAATGGGCTGTAAGAGCACGGCCATGGGAGTTACTAAGTGTCTTAAGTGCTTGGGGTTAAGCTGTTTCGTTAAACAATGGGTTCCACTTCATAAAAAATACACTGCTCCCAAATTAGTATAATGGAATTGCTGCAATCCTCAGGCGACTGAAATGCTATACTCCCTCTGTCCCATATATTTTGGCAAGAATTCCAATTTGGGGTGTCACATAATGTTTGTCCAATTTGAGAAGTTAATGTTCCACTTTAGTTAAGTTTCCTTAGTTGACCTTAACTCTAGTTTTCTAAAGACTCCACCATTTAAATGTAGGTACTTGAAAAGTTGAGTTTCTTATACACACCAAAATATATGGGTCGGAGGGAGTATTTAATAAAAGGTTGAAGTCTCGACTCACTAACCAGGTGACAGAAATACTATTGTCTAATCTTTAATTAGAAACTGAACATTCTGGCCATCCAATCAGGTTCTCTCTCTCACACACTTCTGCAGCACCACTGGACAAGGAAATTAAGACAACTAATCCATAAGAAGTTTCCATACTCGCATATACCAGACTATCCCTATCATGGTTATAAATAATCTCAAAAGTCAAACGCTACCCGTCAAAACAGTCTAAAAAGGTTAATGCCATGACAGTCTAAACAGCTAGATATAAGCTGCATACAACAAGAGTTTCTTACCTTATGAGGGGGAGTTCCTGGTCTCAACATGTTGTTGCCAAATCCAAACTTTCCTTTCTTCTCAGATGACTTAAGGATCTGAAAAGAACACGTCAATGTATCATCCACACTCATCATGGCACCCGCATTATCAAATTCACCACAGTAATTTGGCGCAGAAAATATGGTCACCAGCTGCCGCTTTGCAAAAAACTCATAGCCATCTTCCACAACCTGATGAATCATAATCATATATAAGTTAAAATGGAGAAACTTAAGTTCAAGACTCAATCTATAACACTCACAATTGGCTCTTGCCCTCATGCACACTTCCAGGCAGGCATGAATATAGCAGATTCTTATAACAGTATTACAGCAATATCAGAAATAAAAACAATATCAAGATCATTCTATTTATTGAAGTTGTGACCAAATAGGCTTATGCATGTAGGAGAGAGAAACCCTAATTTTTTGTAGCAAAAAAATTTATGGTGTAAAATTTTCAGTACAGAGAGATGTGCTATGATAGACTGAGTCCAGAACAACCAGGTCAACCTTAATAATGTGTGCCAAGCACCACCATGAAAAAGAAAACTGTGATACTAACAACAACTGCAGACCCAATTACTGAATGTAGCATTATATAATTCACCCCGCATGTGATCTGTTCAAAGAACTGATGGACGAAAAAAAAAACAAAGCATTCCTATGCAAACAGATAGGACATAGCATGTGATCTGTTGAAAGAGGAAGTGAGACACAAAAAAAGCATCCCTATGCAAACAGATAAGAAAACACGCATGCATGAACACTGAACAGAAATGCCAACACGTGAACACAAACATTCATGATGCACAGAGAGTGGATGGTAGGGGTGGTGAGGATGAGAACTTTTTTTGAGTTTTCATTCATTCAGGCAAAATTCATGTCAAGTAACTGCAATATAACAATCCAAATGACTTGCACATAGCATGCACATAAACAGGAATACATGCCCTAGCCAAAGAGGAAGGTTTATTCAAGTTACATTACCTGATGAGCTCGGCAAATAAGATCAAGGTCGTGTTTCTGAAGGAATTCTGCAACCTTGTCAGCCCCAAATGTATATGACACACCCCTGTCATTCTCTCCCCAGTCTTCGATGTCTTTATCAGGATCAGCCCACAACAGATCACAAAGTAGGCCTTGATCTGGCACATCAACAGGGCGAGCAATGTTCCTGATCTGATCCATATTTTTCAAATCAGGAGATAATCCGCCATGCATGCAAAGTATCTTCTCATCAACGAGAGCAGCAACAGGCAGACAATTGAAGCAGTCAGTAAAGGTCTTCCAGACACGGACATTAAATCTCCTCTTGCACTCATCATAGAACCCATATATACGGTTGATGGAAGCACATTCATGGTTGCCCCTGAGAAGAAAGAAGTTCTCCTTGTATTTGATCTTGTAGGCAAGGAGAAGGCAAATTGTCTCTATGCTCTGCTTACCACGATCAACATAGTCCCCTAGGAATAAATAATTTGCAGCTGGTGGGTACCCACCATACTCGAACAATCGTAAAAGATCTGAAAACTGACCATGAACATCTCCTGCCCAAGCAATATCAACAGTTACCTTATCCGAGTTTAAAAAGAAGTCAACATAACCAGCAGGAATGTATCGCTTTAAATAAATAGACATGCATGTAAAACACACAACATCTCACTCAAGCAAGCAGGCAAGTGGATGCCTAATGAAAGTTCCAAAAGTATCACTAAGACACTCAAATAACCACCCACATCTCCTCGCCTCCCCCCTCCTTCCCACAAAAAACACAAGACTCAAAGAAGGGAGGGTGGTTCTAACCTCCCTCACTCAGTCTTTCTCTGTATGCACGTGCTCTCTTGCAGTGAGTATATTACTCAGACAAACATTTTTTTTATAAATATTACTCCGACATAAACATGCCTTTCTTTTAGCAAAAAATATAGGCAATTTTAAATGGTGCACCAACAACAGAAGAGATCAAAAACATTCATTAATCAAAAAAGGAAAGCTGAAGTAAGTGGGAGACTAAATTTAGGCGAAACAACACAAGCTTTTATTCCAACACAAACAACGACCTTAAGCTAATTAAATAACAATCATAGAAGTATTTTTCTTCGAAACGTTGTAAGATGGACTAAGTGCTCATTGTATTGGAGCCCATTCAAGTTTCCTCCATTAATCAAATAAATCTAATAATGAAAATCATACATACATGACAGATACTAAACTCTACTTTTTAAGTTATAACCAACCTTTTCAGTCCTTCGGCTTAATTCATAATAAACTCATTCACCGGCCTAATATAGCCCTCATTCAAGAAGCCAAGCAGATTTTAAATTTATAAATCAATTAACAAACCAAGCTTGAAGCTTCTGCAACTCCTTGCTTGGCTTAATTAGGCCCGTCAACATTTTTTTTTATGAAAATAAGGCCAGTCAATATTGAGAGTACGAATCATGTCAATGCAGCAAAATGAATCCTTATGAAACCGATGCAGATGAACTTACTTTCGCATGACCAGACAAAATCAATAGGATCTTTTTTTCTTTTGGTAAGTAAAAATTTTATAAAAAGCACCAAGAGGGTGCAACTCTAAGCCAAAGGCTATTTACAATGGAGAAAATCCACAAAATCAAGGAGATCATCATTATTTACATAGAAATTCTTTCTAAACCAGAAGTTAAGAGTATTGAACCAACTATCTCTAATAATTCCAATAGGTCTTTCTATTCCATCAAAAGCCTTCCGGTTCCTTTCCCTCCAAACTAACCGAATAATAAAATGCAAAATCAACAAATAAGCCTTCTTAACCTCTTTAAATGCCCTCAACCCACTCCAAGCCCATATCTTATCCTTCACAGAATCCGCAACCACCCAAGAAACCCCAACATTTTATAAGCAATCTCCCACAAACTTCTAACTAACAAGCATTCCACAAAAAGATGATAAATGGATTCAGCACACTCCTTACAAATAAAGCATCTATTGACAATTACTTTCCCCCACCTTTGTAAATTGTCAAGAGTAAGAATTTTCTCCAACAAAGCTTTCCATAAAAATAAAAACAAAAAAAACTTACTTTCTTGAGAGTAGAAGTCACCAAATTGCTTTCAAGGAAAATTGGCATGATCATTCACAGGGACTCTATGAGGAAGAATCTTATAGAAATCTTTCACCTTAAACCCTTTTTCCGGGAACAACCCCTACCTCATCATATCCTGTCTACCCACCTCGATCCTAGAATTATATAAGGTCTCCAAAAACCTTGCTATCCCCCCACTTCCCAATCATGAACATTACGGATAAAAGGAACAACCCAAGAAACTCCATTACACAAGGAGAAACACGAGCTAATCCTTGCTTCTTTATCTCTCACAATATCAAAGATACCCGAAAATATGTCCTTAAGAGGAGTATTCCCACACCAAAGGTCATAACAACGCCTAATTCTTACTCCGTTACCCACCAACACCGCGACAAAGGGCCGGAAATCCTCCCACCCTTTCTGAATTCATTTCCACACCCCCACACGAGTCCTTAGGCATCCACCCATCCTGATCCACCCCAAACTTAGCCTCCACCACTCGCCTCCAAAGGTGATCCCTCTCAACAAGAAACCTCCAAAGCCATTTGCTAAGGAGAACCTTATTGAATAAGGATAAAGATTTGATGCCAACCCCCCCTCTTTCCAAAGGTTGCTTAGCCACACCCCACTTCACCAAACTATACTTGTACTCCTCCCCCGTGTTACCCCAAATGAATTTCCTTTGAATACTCTCTAATCTATTGGCCACCGAACTAGGAATTGGAAAAAGAGACATGAAGTAGATTGAGGAGACCAGAGAGAGTGCTCTTGATAAGAGTAAGTCTACCTCCTTTAGAAAGATAATGATTTTTCCAACCCGCCAACCACTTCTCAAACTTCTCCACAACCGAATTCTAAATACTTGTTTTAAACTTAGCTCCAAGAGGAAGACCAAGATAAGAAATAGGGAGTGAACCCATCTTACACACCAATTATCTAGCAAGCAAGGGCCCATTAGTAACTTCCCAAAGCAGGATTAAGTCACTTTTGCCAAGATTGACCTTAAGACCCAAGAACGCCTCTAAGCAAAGAAGAATACAATGGAGATGCAAAATTTGAGTGGCTTCCGCTCCACAAAACACAATCGTATCATCGGCAAAAAGGATGTGAGAGACATTTACATACTCCCAATTTTGAAATCGCTCAAAAAGTAAGTATTTGTATAAAGATCACCAAAGGAGGTCAAACGCAATTACAAAAATAATAGGATCTTACAAACACGAAGGCAAAGAGGATCAATAGGATCTAACATTCACTAGCATGTTTATCTCATAAGGTGTGACAAAAATTGCACAAACAACAAACCATCATATTCCATATATGCATACTATCGTACTTAGATTTCCTGAAATATCAACAAAATGAAGAATCATGATAAAGGGGCTAACCAAATACAACGTACAAAGGACTTGAACCCCCACCCCAAAAATAAGGAAAGTAGAAAGAAAATAAAAGGTTTCCACTGAAGTAGATAAATTCAGTTTTCTTAAATGATAACAATTAACTCTCCTTCCAAACAACAAGAAATCAATGCAATTCTACTAAAGACTTCATTTATTGTCATAATGTGACTCCCTATTATGTCAGCATATATTTCATCAAAATTGGTGACAATTTTCAGATGATGATTTCACTTGAAAATCCATTATGCATGTTGATTTATTATTACTTCCCTAAGTCTGTCCGTAATTAAGACAAGACTATCTAAGCATGTTCAGGTTTGAATCTTGCAACAAACAAGTCTAAAAAAGGATGCTTGAGCTTGGCTCTCCTTATGGCAAAGAAGTTAGACAATCATGTCTATCCTTGAGTAAAGGGTTCACATCTAGTAAGAAGGAGAAGCAAGTGAGACATAGTTTAGCAAATAAACAAGCCAAGTTAAGCTTTATCAAGCCAAGGCCAATCCATTAGCGAACAATTCAATGAAAATGTAAACATTGTACAAGGCTAGAAAAACTAAAGAGGTTATTAAGGAAGGTTATGAAAAGAACTATTAGTAATTCAAAAAATTTCCCTTGGAATCAAAGAGAGATTGCCCTGCATAACAATCGCTTCCACAGAAGGACAAAAGATCACTATCATGGCAATGTGAGTTATTCTCCAAGTACCATGTGATAGATTCAAGTCATTAATGCATCAATATGCACTGCCACCAACCCAATCATTCAATCAACTCTATTACTTGCAAGGTCAACAAGACAACACTATTTGCACTACAAGTCATGAGCGTCCCTCTTGAACTTTGCATGGGCCATGCATGAAATGCTCCAACTACTACCACATGCTGAGTAATAGGCAACATCTCTTCATAAGGTGCGTATGACTTGGATAGTTTTTTACGCACAATGTCCCAAATTTTGACTTCCATCGACATTAGCTAAATCCATAGAAAAATATTTTACAAAACCTTCGTACCAAACTCTAGACCTACAACTACATGACATCCAATAAATCTTTTCATTTAACTAATGTGTGGTAATCCTACCGATCAAAAACAATTAAACAGTTCAGTGATCATCTCATATCAACATTTTATTTCAAGTTTCCAACATCCAGCTTCAAAGCTTTGAGTTTCGAATGAAAATTACACATGCCCTATATGTTATTCTAAATTCTTGTGCTCTTTTAGCAGCACATTGCCTACAACCTACAGCTCTCGGCAGCTCCTTTAGCCTTTTTCTATTAACTGATTTTACAATGAAAAACAGTTTGAAGTTATTATATGTAGATGCTCTTAAATTTTTGTTTAAAGGAAGTTTTTTTGTAAATGATTTTGATCTCCTAAATTTTGTGGATTTTCTTCTTTGTAATTAGCTTTGGCTTTGAGCTGCAACCTCTCGGTGCCTTTTAATACAATTTTACTTATAAAAAAAAATCAGTTTGAAGAACTTTCGCCTATGTCATAATTAGCCCAATCTCACCGTCAAGCTCCTTCTCCTCTACATATCAAAGATAATTATCATAAGAAACTAATACAAGTAACTATCTCCTTCAAAACCTAATATCTAGTGTACATATATCTCGCAGAAAGAAGCTTCTAAACTTCCAAAAGAACTCCCACGAAATAGACTCCCCTAAAATTAACAACTTCATTAAAATTCTTCCCACATAACTGTCTGCACAAACACACAGAAAAAATGTAAACCAGCGAATCCGTAAAACGCAAAGGAGCCAAAATAAAATCAAAATCAAGCAACTAAACACAACAATGAAAAAGGGGAATTACTATCTCGTAAATATTTCTGTTCGTATTATACCACAAATCTTGATAGGTGCTTCTAGCTCGAGAAGATTGGGTTGGCTAAGGAAGATCTCCTTTGAGGCCAAGCAAAGCTGCCTTATCTCAGCCTCCGTGAGCAGCACCTGCTTTGTTGCCCTCCCATTCTTCGCCTCTATCAACCTCCTTATAATATCATCAAGCACACTATCATCCATCAACGCAAAAACACACTATAAACCCTAGTTGTCTCTCGATCAAACCAAACAAACAAAAAATACGTATCTTTAATTTCTCTTTGTTTTCTGTGCAAGAGACAGATCCGATTCTGATGGTGAAACGAGTGGGTTTTTTTGGTTTGGCTAAAGCGAGGAGCCCGATAAAAACATAACGTTAAATCTAACGACAAGATATGAGATTCCGGAGAGGGAAATTGGAGTCTTGGGGGAAGAGGGGTCAAAGGGAAAGAGCATAGTGGGGGTGCGTGGCGGCCATTTCCCGCTCGGTGTCTTCGACGGAGTTAGAGAGAGAGAGAGGATGTATGGCAATGGCACTAAAATAAATCTACTTTTGTGTTGTGTGCGTTTGGGTGGATGAGGGACCCATTAGAAGGAGCCCTAAAAAGGTTGGGTGCGCGTGTGGAACCCTAACTGGAAGACTGGAACTAGGGAGGCATGCAGCATGCACGTGCGTGGAGGCGGGCAAGCTCCTTGTCTTGGTCATCTGATTTTTGTAAGTTCACTTTTGCAATAAATCTTGAGTTGATAACGTCTGCTGATGATGACTATGACCTAAGGATGTCCACATTTTTCTTCTCGTTTTTGTGGTTCTTTCCTTCTTGTTTTTCTCTTTTTGTTGGAGTGTTTGATGACCACATAGATAAATATCAACTGCCTTAACTTATTGTTTCAAAATAATTAAATATTTTAAATTTCTCTTTATTTAAAAAATACTTAGGATTTTGTGCATATAATAATATTTATAGTAAAATAATGTATCATGTCATTTTAAAATTTAAATATGTGATTATGTTTACATCACATTGTTTATTGTAATTAAGTATTGTTTAGGTTCATGAAAATATGGTTTAACCATAGTTATTGTTTTGATTTTTAAATAAGATGTCATGTTATCTTACCAAAAACATCATTCATTGAAAAAATCATAATCATTGAATTGTCATAGGCATGGTGTGAAGTGTGGTTTTTGACTCTCTCATAACAAAAGGTGATGTGGCAGCTCAGCGTTAGAAGCCAAATACTCTGTTTATTGACAGAGTTAGTTATTCAGTTAGAGGGTAGTTAAGTCTGTTCCTGAGTTGAGCGAATTGTATTCTTGAGCTATATATATAAAGCTTTAAGGGTTGGAGTTCAAATATAGAGTAATTTCTAGAGATTCTCAAGAGAGGTTTCTGTTTCAAAGAGCCATCAAAGAAACCGTGAGAGAGTCTTGAGAGAGTTTAGATAAGAGAGACTTGGTGTTGTAGAGAGCTGAGTTGGTTCAAGAAACGATGTACAGACAAGTTTGTATATTGAATAAAGCTGCTGCGTGAGTCTTCAAGTGGATGTAGGCATTATTGGCCGAACCACTATAAATTCTTGTGTTCTGATTTCTTTTCTTAGTTGTTTGCTGTATTGTGTTCTGTTTTGGCTAATTTTTTGATCTCAGAAATAACTGGTTATTGGTGTACTGACTAAGATAGTTTGATTTCTTGGTCTTCCATAATCACAATTGGTATCAGAGCCTTGCTACGAGGTGGTTCTTGAATATGAGATGGGCATGACGAAGTTTGAAATGGAAAGGTTTAACGGCAAAGAAGATTTTGGAATCTGGTGTCAAAGAATGAGAGCCATTCTGGTTCAACAGAAGGTGGCTCCAGCACTTGCAGAAGAAAGCAAGCGGCTGGAAACAATGTCTGCAACTGAGAAACAAGAAATGCTTGAGATGGCTTATAGCACAATCATTCTGTACTTGAGTGACAATGTGTTGAGACAGGTTTCCAAGGAGGTCTCAGCAGCTGGAGTTTGGAACAAACTGGAGAGCCTGTACATGACGAAGTCCTTGACCAATCGGATCTACTTGAAAGCAAGGTTCTTTGGATTCAAGATGCGAGAAGATAAGAATATTGATGAGAATCTCGATGAATTCTCCAAAATAGTCATCGATCTTGAAAATATTGGTGAGAAAATCGATGATGAAGATCAGGCAGTGATCTTGTTAAACTCATTGCCATCTACCTATGGACAATTGAGGGACACCATTCGATACAGCAAAGAAACTCTATCCATGGATGAGTTGGAACTTACAATAAGGTCCAAAGAACTGGAATTGATGCAGTGCAAGAAGGCTGTGAGTTTAGGAAGTAACAGTGAGGCATTGAATGTAAGAGTGAGGTCAGAGAAAAGGGACAATAACAAGAATAGAGGAAAATCGAGATCAAAGTCATCAAAGAAGTATGATAAGTCCAAGTTAAGGTGTCACTACTGCAAGAACCTGGGTCACTTTAGAAGGGAATGTCCTGAAAGGCTGAAAAAGCAAGGGGACCACAGATCAGAACAGGGAGATGTTTCTGTAGCTTCTGAAGGTTATGACTCTGCAGAGGTCTTGGTACACTCTTCAAATGAAGGTCAAAAGGAGTGGATTCTTGATTCAGGGTGTTCTTTCCATATGAGTCCACATAGAGACTGGTTTCAATCAATTGAAGAGAGTAATGGTGGGACTGTGTTACTTGGCAACGATAAAGCTTGCAAGATAGTTGGCTTGGGATCTGTGAAGATCAGAATGCATGATGGCTGTGATCGAATACTAACAAATGTGAGGTACGTTCCTAAACTAAGAATAAATCTGATATCTCTTGGTATGATGGACAATTTAGGTTGTTCAATTAAAGTTGAAAAATGGCTACATGAAAATTGTTAAGGGTGCTATGACTATAATGAAAAGAAAACTGTCAAATGGACTCTATTCTTTGATTAGGGAAACTGTGATAGGTACAGTGGCTAGTTTTTCTGAGAATAAAATGGATGTTACAACCTTATGGCATAAGAGGTTGGGGCATGTGAATGAAAAGGGCTTGTTGGAGCTGCAGAAGAAATGACTGTTTGGAAAGGACAAACTGACTGGTTTGAAATTTTGTCAATCTTGTGTATATGGCAAAAGCAGAAGGGTCAAGTTTGTAAGGTCTGAGCATACAACAAAAAGGGCTCTTGATTATATCCATGCTGATCTCTGGGGGCCTGCAAAGGTTAAGTCACATGGAGGCAACATGTACTTTCTGTCTATTATTGATGATCACTCGAGAAAGCTATGGACTTATTTGTTGAAATCAAAGGATGAGGTTTTTGATAAGTTCAAGCAGTGGAGGGTCATGGTTGAGAAACAAACTGGCAGAGAAGTAAAGAAATTCAGGACTGACAATGGTCTTAAATTTTGTGCAAATGAGTTTACTGATTACTGCAAAGCTGAAGGAATAGCTCGGCATAGAACTGTAAGGGACACTCCACAACATAATGGCCTGGCTGAAAGGATGAACAGGACCGTTCTTGAGAGAGTGAGGTGCATGTTGGTGACTGCTAAGCTTCCTAGGCAGTTCTGGGCAGAAGCAGTAATGACTGCCTGTCATCTCATAAACAGGTGTCCTTCTACTGCAATTGGCCTGAAAACTCCACAAGAAATGTGGTATGGCAAGTCATCTGATTATTCAAACTTAAGAGTATTTGGTTGTGCAACATATGCTCATATTAGACAAGATAAATTGCAACCAAGGGCCCTAAAGTGCCTATTCATGGGATATCCGGAGGGTGTCAAGGGGTACAAATTGTGGTGCCTAGAGTCTAGTTACAAGAAGTGTCTTATCAGCAGGGATGTGACATTTAATGAGAATGATTATCCTGGTTTGGATGGTGAAAAATTGTCTGAGGCAAATTCTGATGAAAGGGACAGACTTGAAATTGAGGTGGAGCCACCTGGTATAGGATCTGGTTATAGCTCAAGGAGTAATGAACCAATACATATGCCTGAAGAAGAATAATGTACTGAAGATGAATGTAGCCAAACTCTTCATGATTATCAGTTAGCAAGGGACAGGACCAGACGTGTGATCAGGGCTCCTGAGAAGTTTGGTTATGCTGAACTAATAGCTTTTGCATTAGCTGCAGCCTCTGATGTTGCTCACTTTGAACCTGAGAACTTTACACAGGCAATGCAGTGTGAGGACAAGGCAAAGTGGCTTGCAGCTATGAAAGAGGAAATGACTTCTCTTCACAAGAACAACACTTGGGTTCTGGTAGACAAACCTGAGGGTCAGAAACTGGTTGATTGTAAGTGGATTTTCAAAAGAAATGAAGAGATTCCAGGGGTTGAAAAGGCTAGGTACAAGGCCATACTGGTTGCTAGAGGTTTTACTCAACAAGAGGGTATGGATTACAATGAGATATTCTCTCCTGTGGTGAAACACAGTTCAATCAGGATTCTACTTGCAATGACAGCAAAATTCAACATGGAGTTGAACCAGATGGACGTGAAGACAACTTTCTTACATGGGATCATTGAAGAAACCATCCACATGAAGCAACCTGAAGGGTTTGTAGACAATAAGAGAAGCGACCAGGTATGTCTCTTGAAGAGGGCATTGTATGGTTTGAAGCAACCTCCAAGGCAATGGTATAAACACTTTGATGATTTCGTGGTCAAAAGTGGTTTTGGAATAAGCAGCTATGACAGTTGTGTGTATGTGAAGAAGGCTGGTTCTGTTGGTGTATATCTACTGCTATATGTAAATGACATGTTAATTGCCAGCAAAGATAAGTCAGAAATTGAGATTTTAAAAGGAAAATTGATGAGCAGCTTTGAAATGAAAGACCTGGGCTCAGCCAAGAAAATTCTTGGAATGGAGATAACTAGGGACAGGCAGAGAAGAACATTGTTTTTGTCACAGGAAGGTTATTTGAAGAAGATGGTTGACAGATTTGGTATGACAGATTCAAAACCTGTCAGTTATCCCATTGTTCAACACTTTAAGCTTACAGCTGTTAAAGTTGATGATAAAGACATGGAGATGCAAAAATTGGAAGGAGTTCCTTATTCTAGTGCTGTGGGAAGTATTATGTATGCCATGGTCTGTAGTAGACCTGATCTGGCTTATGCTTCAAGCTTAGTGAGCAGATTTATGTCAAGGCCATCCAGGGAACATTGGCAGGCAGTTAAGTGGATTCTGAAATACTTAAAGGGATCTATGAGTCTGGGACTGATGTATGGAGAGGCTGGTTTGGGACTAAAAAGTGCTGAAGGTTTTGTTGATTCAGATTATGCTGGTTGTTTGGATAGCAGGAAGTCTTTGACTGGTTACATATTTGTGTTGTTTGGTAGTGCAGTAAGTTGGAAAGCAAATCTCCAACCTGTGGTGGCATTGTCCTCGACAGAAGCTGAATATATTGTTGTTACTGAGGCTGTAAAGGAAGCTATATGGTTAAGAGGAATGCTAAGGGAACTCGGGGTTCAACAAGATGTTCTAATGGTGCACTGTGACAATCAAAGTGCAATCCATTTGTCAAAGAACCAGGTGTTTCATGAGCGCACCAAGCACATTGATGTTAAACTTCACTTTGTAAGGAATGTTCTGGCAAATGCGGAGATTGTGCTAGAGAAGGTTCATACGAATGATAATCCAGCAAATATGCTTACTAAACCAGTGATAGTCACCAAGTTCAAGCATTGCTTGGACTTGGTTCATATCAGAAACACTTGAGGCCCTAAGGGGCTTATGGAGAGCAGCAGCTGGGGTCAATTGCTATTCGGATTCAAAACCAAGGTGGAGAATTGTGAAGTGTGGTTTTTGACTCTCTCATAACAAAAGGTGATGTGGCAGCTCAGCGTTAGAAGCCAAATACTCTGTTTATTGACAGAGTTAGTTATTCAATTAGAGGGTAGTTAAGTCTGTTCCTGAGTTGAGCGAATTGTATTCTTGAGCTATATATATAAAGCTCTAAGGGTTGGGGTTCAAATATAGAGTAATTTCTAGAGATTCTCAAGAGAAGTTTCTGTTTCAGAGAGCCATCAAAGAAACCGTGAGAGAGTCTTGAGAGAGATTAGATAAGAGAGACTTGGTGTTGTAGAGAGCTGAGTAGGTGCAAGAAACGATGTACAGACAAGTTTGTATATGGAATAAAGCTGTTGCGTGAGTCTCAAAGTGGATGTAGGCATTATTGGCCGAACCACTATAAATTCTTGTGTTCTGATTTCTTTTCTTAGTTGTTTGCTATATTGTATTCTGTTTTGGCTAATTGTTTGATCTCAGAAAGAACTGGTTATTGGTGTACTGACTAAGACAGTTTGATTTCTTGGTCTTCAATAATAACACATGGTATCTTCATGGACACCATAGAATAATATATCTATTTCATTATTCTAAATCATGTATTAATTCAATATAAATTTTATTTAAAGTGAACCCTCAAATAATCAATCAATTATAACATAGATTTTATTAAATTCAATACATTTTAATTTTAAAGGTAATAATTAAGACATACTTGTAGTTTAACAAGGTATGCGAATATGCGTATACCACACTAGCCTAGATAATTTATAATAACATTAACATGGTTTGTAAGTGTGATAACAACTTAAAAATTAGAAGTTTGTATCCTAAAATTTGTATTCATATCATTTGGTTCCTTTTAGGGGTGAGCATGAAACCCGATTGACCAGCAAATCCGACCCAAAACGATATAATGGGTTGAGTTGTGTATATTTAAATATTGGATTAGGTTGGGTTAAAAATATTTTAAACTCGGTGGATTGAGTTGGGTCATAGGTTCAAAATTTTTAACCCGACCCAAATCGGTAACCTGGTTAAATATATAAATATATATTTTATATTTATTGAATACAAAATAGTGTATAAATAATTATAGTATAATTGTAAAATATATAATCATAAAATGTTTATTCTAATTACTATTATTGTGTAAAATTATATATAGCAGATACTCCAATATCCAAACAAATCTCATATTTTCTAATTACCCATATTTTAGTTTCAAATATTTACACTAGAAACAAATACTGATTTCGAGTTATGAAATATTTTTCATTATTATTCTTAAGCATAACTTCAATCAAAATAAATTGATGCACAATTAACTTATGCTAACAAAATTTTAATTTATTGTACCGTTGTAACTATAAAATAAACATAGAAATTAACATTCTAACCTACAAGATTCCAGTTGAGATTAATGTATGTGGATAAACTTATATTCCAAAAAGATATATTATAATGTTGATGGAAGAAATGCTAAATGTATGATAAAGCTTAGTAATACCAATTTGTTGGAAGCCTTTTATGCAAACATTATTGAACATTCAATTTGTCCATTTGTGACATTTTAAGAGCCTTCATGTCGCTTCTAAGTGCATTAAATCATGGTCCAAAAATTAGACTGATTAGTGAGAAAACACTAACACGACCAACAAATGCTGAGTTACTAAAATATATTATTAACAACTGTCTATAAATCCAAATTTTCTTCGTAATTGAACAATCTTCTAAAGTAAGTTAAATTCATGTTAACTAAAGCAGTTCTTAGCGCAACATTCAGATGAAGATTGTGTTTTTAAATATAACGATGAATCCATATTCTAACATCAAGGGCTCGAGGTTGTGAGCATACAGAAAAGCAATTGACAATGGTCACTTCATGAGGCTCTATATTACTTGCTTGTTTTTCATGAAACAATGCCAAAGCATTCTTACAAAGTTTGGCTTCAATATAGCCTCCAATTATGGCATTCCATGGCACAAAATATTTCTCTTGCGTGTTATCAAAAAATTTCTTAGCAGTATCCAAAAAACCAAATTTAGCATAGCTTACAACTATTGTAGTCCATGAGACAATTGTTCTCTTTTCCATGTTATCAAATATTATTTGTGCTGTCAGACACACATATTTTACTTGTAATATGAATGGATTTAGTTTTGAATTTAATAGAATATTTTTTTTTGTTATATAATATATATGGTTTAATTATTTAGTAAAAAAAAATATATAAACCCGGTGACCCAAACCAATTAGAATGGATTGGGTTGAGTTGAGGTTGGATTAGTTCATAGGTTGGGTTGAGATTTTTTCAACCCGGTATATATGAGTTGGGTTGAAAATTTAGGATAACCCGACCCAAACTGACTCATGCTCACCCCTAATTCCTCCTAATTAAATGGTTGAATTCCACATTAATAATAATTTTGTGTGTTAGGCTTTACGATGATATTATTGTAGGCTTATATAATGATGGTCAAATCAATAATTGTACTTGTATATATAATTGATTCAATAAAAATAAAAATAAAAACTTTCTAAAATAATATGCCATTCCAATAGTATGGATTTATTTATTTTTAATGAAAGTAATGTTATAGACAACTATGATTTTCATAATGCAAATGTTCAACTACAAGCATGTCTTAAATATTACCTTTAAAATTAAATGTATTGAATTTAATAAAATTTATGTTATATTTGATTGATTATTTGAGATTTCACTTTAAATACAAATTATATTGAATTAATACTTGATTTTGAATAACGAAATAGATATATTATTCTACGGTGTCATGAAGATGCCATGCCTATGACGATTCAATGATCACGATTTCTTGATGTGTTTTGTGAGATAATATGACATCTTATTTAAAAATTAAAACAACAGTTATGGATAAATCATATTTTTAAGAACCTGAGCAATTCTTAATTACCATAAATAATGTGATGTAAGCATAAACACATATTTAAATTTTAAAAGTACGTGATATATTATTTTATTATAAACATTATTATATGCAGAAAATCTTAAATATTTTTAAAAAAAACTTAAATAAAAAGAATCTTAAAATTTTTATTTATTTATTTATTCCGGAATGAGTTATATTAGTTGATATTTATCCATGTGGTCATCAAACACCCCCAACAAAAAGAGAAAAACAAGAAGAAAAGAACCACAAAAAAAGAAGAGTAAAGTGATTAAATGAAAAAATGAAAACATAGACGCATTTGAAGAATGAAAAAAAAAACATAAATTTTATTAAATTCAATATTTTTAACTTTTTAAAAAATTAATTATTTAATCATATGAATAATTTATTATAACATATGAATAGGGATGAAAATAATATTATTTTAGATTGACTACGAAATTATTTTTGTTCTATTATTTCATAGCTGAAATATTATTGTTCATTTATCATTTTCTATTCATATTTGTTGGTTCACCGTTAAATAAATAACATTAATAACATAAACAATTTATCTGAAAATTCATAAAATACAATAATTAATTTCTAATTACGGTTTTATTTGATTTTGTGTAGGTGATTGGATTCATGTAATGATTTTCAAATATATTAAGATTAAATTTACGATAATTATTGATAAAATTTTGAAAAATAGATTATTTTTTCGGTGCCAATTGCTTAATACTAAACTAAATAGATTGATTCTACCTCATACAAAATTAGAGGTAATTAAAAAAATTAAATTAGAAATAATTAAATCTGAATGGAACTTAAAAGGAAATCTTGTTTTTTGGGATGCGGTCTTAAAAGGAAATCTCACGGTAATGTATGATAATCATTAATCACCCGACCTTGCTATACTCGCCAAAGGTCCTACACGGATGTTCAGCGGCATATCCGTAATCGCGTGTTAGCCAAGTGACATTTCTCGCAAACCGTCCCATGGATGTTCAAAGGAGATTATAGTAAATCAGTTCCACTATCTGTCCGATGCCAACAACTCGTTGACTGGTTGACTATTTATCTGACTACGTGTTCAATTATGGTTGGTGTGTATCCAGAAGTATTCTTCTTCTACACCCAGTGGATCATCCCCCTTCTCAAATTGGAACCGGATAATGCCATGTCAAGCCTCTCAAAAACCAAAAACAGGTGTATTTGGGATTACGCTGGCGACTAGCTTACCAGATTATTCCCCACTGACGGGCTATTCCCAAACACGCCTCTTATTTTCCCGAAAACTATAAATATTGCTCATTCTCACCCATTTCTT
This sequence comes from Bretschneidera sinensis, assembly GCA_023935145.1. Taxonomy (NCBI): domain Eukaryota; kingdom Viridiplantae; phylum Streptophyta; class Magnoliopsida; order Brassicales; family Akaniaceae; genus Bretschneidera; species Bretschneidera sinensis. Next base: position 36,332,135 of record CM043698.1, read on the forward strand.
GCCCTAGAAACCCTCCGTTTCACAGCCGCAACATGCTCTCCCCATCCAAACACTCCCAATTTCCCCACACCTTCCTTCACCATCTTTCACTATCTGTCTATCTCGGAGCCTAACCCTCACCCCTCCCGAATCTCTCACCCAAATCCACACAGCAGCTCGAATCACTCCCTTTTAGCTCGCTTATGGTTAGGGGTTTCTAGTTAGCAGAGAACGATTGCGTGTTGTAGTTGTTGCTGCGGTGTTGTTTTGATGGTTTTCTTGTGGTGATGGATGCGGTGGAGTTTCCTTACCCAGTGAACATTGCGGTGCCGACAAAGCTTATGGGATCTGAAGGGTTGGGAGGAGCTAGGGTTACGGTGAAGGAGGTCGACGATGATTGCGAGCCAAAACAAGTTTCGATTCTTGTGAATTCTTCGATTGAGCGTTGCAGTACTTCAATTAAACAGAAAGGTGTAACAATTAGTCTTGCTTTTTGCAATACTTTTATGTTATGCGTAACTCGATTGTTTTATTTATCTAAGTTTTGACTTCTAAGTTCATCTGGGTTTTGTTGTTTTAAGCGTTTAGGCTTATGTTCATGGAAGAAATGGATGAAGGCTAGGTGTGTAATTTCCATAATTTCGTTTAGGGAAAGTTAAAATTTTGGTGCCATTGAAATGTTGCACGACTTTCTTTTCTTAATTCTTAGGTTTTGAGTGTATGCTGTTTTGTGCTGTTACTTTATCACTTATACTCTAGGGAATTGTGATTTGTCAGGTGCGACTAGCAGTGTCAGTGCTTCGAAGTCAGCTTCATGGCATAAGATTCCCGAAGCTGAACGTTGTAGGCTACCTCATCAGCTTGCCAGCTTTCATGGTGAAGATTCGTCTGAGCAGCTTAATTCTAGAGGCGCAAATTGTCTTCTAGTGAATAGTAGGCCTGAAAGTGCAAAATTACAACGAAAAGCAGGAAAAGTGTCTAGAAGTAGTAGTGGACATTCTAAGAGACTAAAAGTGTCTCATTTAGAAGATACTATTAGTTCAGCTGGAGTTGATGACATTAAGGATATATCTAATAAACAAGGATCATATCATACTAAATGCAACTCTCCAGGTAGTACCTTTACTGCCTTCTCCAAACTTAATAAGATGATTTGATGATTGTGCCGACCTTTTATATGCAAAATTATTCTTTGTGCTTTTATTTGCATGCACTTATTTATTACATGTAACATTGACATGCCCTGCGAGAATCACTGTTTTGTTTGAAGCAAGCAAACCACTTACTCCTCTATTATGGCGGGCTTGTTAACAACCCCTCCCCCTTACAAACTAATAGATTTAACTATATAAATCATCACTTAATTTTGATGAGACATATCGGAAATAACCAATGGTTATGTATTTATTTTTTACCTCCATTTTATAGGTTGCAAGGCAATTTTCGGTGTTGATTGGGAAACAAAAATATAAATGTAGAATGTTGTTAAATTTACGACATGTTGTATGTTGAATTAGCTCAAATTCATATAAAACTTAGTTTTGTGATCGCAAAAGTTAAGATTTAGTTCTTTGTTGTAAGAGGATTTGTTAGATTTTCATGATAAATCTTTTCTTTTTGATAAGTAAATATTGTTTAAAAAACCCCAAGAGGGTGCAACCCATGTACAAAAGATTATCTACAAGATAGTATCTCCACAAAATCTATGAAATCATCCTCATTAACAATTTTTTCCCCTTAAATCAAAAACTCAAAGAACTAAGCCATTTATCTCTAATTGTATCCACAAATCTTTCATCCCCAACAAAATCCCTTTTGTTTCTCTCATTCCAAATAATCTAAAAGATAGAAATAGGAATCAAAGAATATGCCTTCTTGATCTCCTTAGAAGCACAAATACCACGTCAAGCCCAAAGTTCATCTTTAATGGAACCGGAGGCAACCCAAGAAATACCCAAAACACAATAATCCATTTCCCATAAACTACAAGCCAACGGGCATTCCAACAAAAGATAAAAAATGGACCCGGCACATTCTTTACAAATGAAGCATTTATTAATAACTTTCCCCCTTTTTGGTGATTATCAAAGAGTAAGAATATTCTCCCAAGCGGCTTCTCAAGAAAAGAAGCTTACTTTTTTAGAGGTGTAAGGAATCCAAATAACTTTCCAAGGGAAGTTAGCGGACCCTTCCAAAGAAGACTCATCAATAAGAATCTTGAAATAAGATTTCACTTCAAACCCCTTATCTGGATTTTGTTTCCATTTAAACAAATCCTCGTGTCATATCAAGACTATTGCTGTAAGGGTTTCCAAAAACTTGCTCACACTCTCTAGTTCCCAATCATAAACATTGCGGTTGAGCGGAACATCCCAAGCCAACACATCCTCTTATAGTTCATTTGTAATTGAAAATACTTATCGGTTCGTTTGGCAATTAGTTGGTCTATTAGTATTTATGATCCAATTTCCTTCGAGCCTAAAATGTAAGAATATGTTTGGGATTCCTTGCATTTTGTCAGAGTTTGTATTTGTATATGCTTTTCTCATATTTCTAATATACATTCTAGATAAAACTCAATTGGTTAAACAAAAGAACAACTGTACTGGAAAGCGAGGTGATAAGAGAAACTTCAAAGTTCCTGTGAAGATGGCAAGCTTCAATTTGGCTGCTGGGTTTGGTATGACATTGTTGCCAAAAATAGTTGTAATTATGGTGCATTAGTTACCGTGTTCTTTCCATTTTCCCGATGATGCAATTTTAGTGTTTTCAATTTTGCCTATCTCAATTGACTAACATTTTATTAATGAGCACGTTGCATGTTGGTACGTTATTCCTTTTTTATTAATTATATAGCACATTGATTTTGACCAAAATAACCCTCCTTCTCCAAACAATTTAGAGAGAGTACATTTATATTCCAAGAAAAAAAATGTAACGCGTCTGTATTATGCACGCTTTAATCCCGTGGATGTCGACATCCTTTTGAAGTTCTGTACTTAAGGATTGTTAGCTGAATTAGGTACAACATTGTTATCTGGGTTTCTGGCCATCAATTTTATTTGTCACTTTACTTCAATTCAATTTGTGGTCTTATAGAAGTTAGTTTCATCTTGATTTAAATTTCCTCACTGGTTCCAATAAATTTTATTTTCCAAAGCTGTCCTTGTACTAGGGTGAAATACCTGTGTACTGTGTACCATGTGCCACAGTCATACCCATACTTCTATTCGGTCATTGCACATGACTACTTGGTATGGTGTGGTTTTATCTAAATTCCTTACTAGTACATCCAAGATAATGATGTTCACTTTGTATTATGGTCTTTAAATATGCTACCTGTTCATTGTATTGTTTGGCTTACATATGGAAACTTTATGTCAGGATTATATGGTCTGAAGTCAGATATAAATGATGTCACAAAGCTTTTAGATGATTTGTCAGTAAACAAACTCCTTGATGGCACTTATGAGTGCCCTATTTTGAGCAAAGAGAAAGAAAAGAAAGTGGAGAATATGAATGAGAATCTTCTAAATTCAGTTAGAAAGGTGTGCTCTATTCTTCCACTCCTGAGGCCCCTTCAATCCCAAAATTTTGCTGAGGCAGATAGCTGTTCTAGCAAGAAATTTTCCCAGTTCCTGACGAGCTCTGTTTCTATGGTAACAAGTGGTGATAACAGTGATAAAGGAGATTCCTGCGCAACAGATCTATCTTCAAGTAACAAGGTTAGTTATGAATAAACATCCATGGTGACGATTGGTTAGATCTGGAGATCCTCAGATGCTGGAGTACTATATGCCAGTTAGATTCAAATCAGAAAGTCGATGACACACTTAGGAAACCATTAAACGATTACCTTCTTGTTGTTTCTCCCTCCCCCCACACAAAAAAAAAAAAAATAGAGAGAAGGAAATCCGTCTTCTTGAACATGCTTATTGATAAGAAACTTAAGAATTTTCCCCCCATGCATATCACCTTGTCAAAATTATTTGACCAGATTACTTATCAAAAAAAGTTATTTGACCAGATTGGAAATAGGGAAATGCATCTCACTGAAAGTGTAGATACAAGGCTACATTAGCATAATTGGCTCAAAGGATCTTTAAATTCATTTATGCCTTAGATGGCGTTGCTACTTTTACTTAGAGAATGGTGTTGAAAATTAATGATTGATCTTGTACCCTTCTCTTTGATTGTCCAGGATTGTTGTAACAAGCCTGAAACTGAAACTGCTGCCACTCTGCTTGATTTTCCACTGTGCCAACCTAAAGATATTTTGGAACGCTTGGCACTTCCTCCACCCAAGGATTTGGAGTCTTTGCTTCAAGATGCAGCAAAACCGTCTCAATATTCGAGGAACACTTCTGATCTACGTTCAGGCAAGCAAATAGCTCGTCGAGTTAGCTTGCCACCGTTTCCCTGGTCACATGCTTTTAGTGGGCACTGTAGAACCAATTCTGATGCAGTTAAATTTCCAACAAGTAGGAGTACATGTCAAGGTCGATGGGTAAGAATAGGGAACATTGCCAGTTCTCATGGGGGGATTGCAACTGATTCTTTTACAAACTTGGACTCACTCACTTATGATCAGAGCCTAGTTCCTTCAGGAGGACCAAAGCTGGGTATTTTAGATAATAAAATTTCACCATCAATATATGGTAGCCTTTCTTGGTGTGAGTGGGATTCATCATCTCTTGCTGCATTTAGTAAAGCTTCTCATGTTTCTATAGGTAAGACTTTCTGGGCTTTTTAATGAGCTCTCTCTCTCTCTAGACATTTCTACACAGATATTCATTCCTTCCCCTTTTCCTTTAACGAGGACATCATTTTTTTTCAATGAAATGCAGAGTCTCGAGTGGAGCTGAAGGATGAAGAGAATGGTATGCTTTGCAGTTACCCTAGTCATGTTTATATGATTGTAATTAGAAATACTGCCAACTTTCTACATTTAGTTACATGTCCTTTTGTGCATGTACCTTTTTCTGTTCTTTTTGTACTTCGTTATTTGTTAATGCAGATCTGGCTTTACTACTTGCTGTATGCTGTATGCTGTCTAATCTTTAATCTGGCTAGCCTATATGGTAGATAATTACTCCTATTAGTTTGATAATTTCAATGGGCCATTACTTTGTTAATAAGAAGTTGATGTCAGCCTCCTAACATAAAACTCTATATATTTTGTTGCTGTGTATAGTTTACTCAAAAAAATCCATGGAACTTATCTCCATTTGCATCTAAAATCTTTTTTGAGTGATTCCCTTTTATATATTTTATTGTGATGTATTTTTGTTTGTTACAGCTGGGCATTCTCCTCGGTTATTGGCTGCTGCTCAAACTTTGTATGATATTGCAACTCAGTCCTTGTTGCAAAACCCAGATGGAATCTTTAGATGGCCAAAGAAGCCTTCGCAAAAGGTCATGAAAGCTCGCAAGTTAAAATCAGTTGAGAAACCTGAGGAAATATACGCAACATCGACTTCAGGATTGGGGTCCGACAACCAGGTAAGAAGAGGTGCGGAGCAGATAATGCGCTCAAAAAGGCCTAAGGTTTCCACAATTGAGAATAAGAGGGATCTGAGTCATACTGATCCTGTAAGAAAAGGATCAATTAATTGGTACCGTCCTAGATCAAGCAGGTCATCTCTCATATCAGTTAGGGGATCAATTGCAGAAAGAAGAAATTCTTCTGCTAATACCGCAAAGCAATCATGTATGATGCCACCACCTGCAAGGGTTTCAGATAAGGCTTGCAGCAGTCAGCAGAAGCTACGGAAACTGATGCCCATGGATTGGGATAGGCGGGAATAATCAAATATTGTTTGCAACATAGAATCTTCTTCCATTTAACAATTGTTACCGGAGAAACCTAGTTAGTTTGTATATATTGTGGCTGTTGGTGAAATGGAGTTGTTGTAAGGACTCTCTGCCGTAGGTTGAAGGGAATTTGTTGTCCGGGTTCACTTCGAAGGTTGGACGGGTTCCAATGTCATAACATTAAGGAGAGTTGTAAGAGTATAGCAGGAAATTATTTGCCTTGTGTAGAGCATTTGATGAGGCAATAGAAAATTTCAGTTCTCTCCTCTCTCAATGCACCTATACCTGTTATGCAATTAAACTATTTTGGACTGATGAGGTGGAAACTAGCAAGAACTACTTGGCCGCACGGTGATAAGTCCAGGAAATCGTGAAATCAATACTTAGAATTTTCTGTTGCTAAATCAACAATTTATCTGAAATGAAAAATCAACAACCTGGCAATCTTTACATGCTAAAATTTGGAACCACCATTCGCTCATAACAAGAACGGGGATTAATGTTAAGAAAACTACTTATTAATTATATTCAAGAAGCTTAGATCCATTGATAGTGTTAAAAAAGGAATGTAACTCAGATGGTAGAGTATTCACTTTGCATGTGAGAGGTGCAGGGATCGATATCCTGCATTTCCACTTTTTGACATCAATTTCAATTTTTTTTCTGCAGGTAATATAGTTGCTTTCAGCAACATAACTTTCAAAAACAAGCCACAAACGTTTATCCATTTAAAAGTAATTATAGCAATATTGACTTAATGATAATTATTAATTTAAGAGTAATTATATGTTTAATAATAAAAAATATTTGTAGAACTTTTCATTAAAACTTAAAACATTTCATTTCTTTTATTTTATCCTTCATCTAAATTAACAAGAAAATGTTACATTATTTTCTTTTTCCTAGGGGTAAGCATGCATGGTTTGGTAACCATAAATTTGATGGAACCATGATCTTGACCAAAATTTTGGTTTGTCCAATACTAAATCTATAAGCCGAAACATTTTTTTTATAACCAAACTTTGGTTAGATTTAGATTAAAATTTTGTAATTAATTACGGTAAACAAAAAAATTAACAAAATAAAAAAAAAGTTATACTAATCAAAAGATTAAAAAATAATATAATTTAAAAATTAAAACTTAAGTTTTAGAGAGAGAGATTGTGGTTGAGTGTGCAGTGAACTTGTGATTGTAAAGAATGATTTAGGGTTTTAGTTTTCCTTCTTATTCATATGTATGCTAATCATTATTTAAGTCTTAAATCGGATCTAATCTACTGTTATAGGGATAAAATTATAATTGAGTATATATAATTTTAAAATTATTATATTAAGTGTTTAATCAATATATCTAAAAGTCAAAAACCATGACCAAAGCAAAAAAAATAATCGTAACTATAAATTAAACAATTTATGGGTAACCATGTTTTTTGTTCAGTTATGAGATGATTCAAATTCTATAATGGTTATGGATTATTTTTTACTAGCCTACTTTTCCCTTTCATTCCTTTAATTATAACAATATTCAAATAAATGCCTATAAAAAAATATTTAAAAAAAAGATTAACTATCCATTTTTACTTTACTTTTCATTACTATTCCGTTTTTTTCAATGAAAAATGACCGTTTGAAAATCAAATATGTAAAATAGTATTTTACTAGTGTTTGGATTATATGAAAATCAATTTCATATAAATTATGATTTTACACTGTTGGGTGATAAACTTAACAAAACAATTTTCATCATTTATTTGCGCAAGCTATTTTACAAGTGATTGGAAAATGGTTATTTCTTTATAAAAGAAATCACTATCTCATTTTCTTAAAATTTCTCTCTTATATATTGCATCACTAATTTTCTCTCTTTATTTATTTATTGCATTTTCCACCATTCCTTTATAGACTTCAACCAAACAAAAAAAAAATTAATTGAAAATTTATAACTTTACATAAAACCCATTTTACATTAAATTAATTTTACATTGTAATATATTTTATATAAAAACAAATTGAGCTTAAGATACAAATTAATTTTGTTCAATAAGTGACGTTAAAAATCATACTATAGGTGAGTGTTAGAAAAAGTGACAATTGTGTGTTTGAATTGATTGATGGTCTTTAAGTTCAAAAAATTTTGATTAGTTCGGATTTAAACCCAATAGTTTAGATTAGTTGAAAATTTTATTAATAAACGTAAAAAAATTTATTGATAATGTTAATATAAATGTGAGATCCAAAAATTAATATTATCAATAAATTTTTTAAAATTATCAATAAAATTTCAACAATTTCTCCATTAAGATTCCGATATTTTTCTTTAATCAAGCGAAGTTAGATTTGTGTTTCATTATTGCTGCGAGAAGATTTTCATGAGAAAGCGACAAAAAGAGAACCCATAAAAACTGGAAAGGAGGGGGTCATTTCCAATACAGTTGATGTAGTTTTTCCCGTCACAGTTTCCTATATGTGAATGATGCAAAACCATGGACGCAACATTAGGCAGCAAAATTAAGACAAAATATTTAAGGTTTATTTAGAATGTTTAGGTACCATTTGGACCAAGTTTTTACTTTTTTTTATACCCAAATATTAGATCAAACACTTTTGATTTCTTAAAACTTACTTTTTTAGCTTTAACTTTGTTTATAAGCATTTTTTAAATGATTTTTGGCCTAACTTATGTTTATAAAAAAAAAACCATTTTACAAACTTTTTGAAATGGTATCTAAAATGTTGAAAAATAGTTTTTAAAAAACTAAATTTTAGTAAAAACAGTTTTATTAGACATTATACATATTTTAGTTTTGTGGTTATTTTACCGTAGAAAAAAAATCAAAATCGTTTTATAAACCATAAATTGAACTGCTACCAAGTGAAACAGTATCTTGGTTAATTACTTGCAATAAGAATATGCAAGGAGTTGTTAATTAATCTAGTGCATCTTAATTTTGCACCCATTTGCATCTTATTATCGATTTCTTCCTTTGTTTTTGGTTTTTCATATTAACAGAAAAAAAAATCGAATATGAATCTCTTATATGAAATATTTGAATGTAACTATTAAAGAAAGAAACAATAGTCTCTTATTATCAATTTCAAAGTTCTTTTGCGACTTGTGAGTTTAAATTTTTTGAACTAAACAACTAAAAAACAAAAAGAAAAGAAAAAGGAATACAAAATCGCTTATGAGACAAATATATACATCTAAACCAAGCTTGAATTATTAAAACATTATTTTTTTGGTTAAAATTTAAATTTTGATGATTTAAGTTAGATTTAATTAAATTTTAAATAAGGCCTAAATGCAATATGTTGGGTACATCTTTCTACGTACGGAATCATAGATAGCATGAGTAAAATTGACAACTATTGTCTTTTTTTATAATATATTGCACATTGCATAATTTTTATTGTAGGAAATAAGGGTCGGGTTGAGTACTCATGATGGGCGATCCGACCCGTCCGTTTAACTTTGAACCAAGAGACATGTAACTCTTAGGTTCAAATGCCTATAATTACCATGCATTTTTAGGTAATATATATAGGGAGAAAACGACTGATAGAAAATTATTATAGAGAGAAAAACATCATCTTCTACCTTTAGAGATACATAAAGGTTCTTGGGTTATGACAAAAACGTGGATTCTTTTATTGTGATTTCACGTCTGATCTCCAATAAGATTGAAACTTAAAGAACCGGAGATGAATCAAAATACAAGAAGATTTTGGATCAAATCAATAAATACCAGTTATTCCACTCTGTAACTCTTTTACATTTATCTAATTTAATTGATTATATTTTGTCTTGTCAAATAACTTAGAGTTTATATAGATTTCGAAATTTGTAAATCTTTTAATGTTATGAAATAATAAGATATATTTAGTACACAATTCACGTAATAAAACAAATTTTGGACACAAATTTTTCTTTTATGCAACATGCAAATAACCCTAAAATTATGGAAAAAGTTTTTAAAAAATGTAGGGATACTACGAAATATATATGTTTTAAAAAGGGATTTGCGGTTCTTGTTTCAAACAATTACTACCAATATATATCCTATAGACATATATATTAAATTTCGAAAACTTCTTGTTGATGTACTAACAATTCTACTATGGGTTGCTTTGCACAGTAGCACTGACTTTTTTAGGTAGAAGGCTACTCGTTATATATATATATATATATATATATATATATATATATATACTAACAAAGTCAAAAACTTTATTTAGTATCAATTCTTTAAAATGTCCTATAAACATCTACTTAAATATATAAATCAAATATTTAAATAAAATTATTTATATAATTCAATTGATTTCAACTTTCTATATTTTTTTTTTCATGTGTTGACATGTTTATAGGTAAAAAAATAATTATTAATATATTATTTTATCACATAAAAAATTAAATTAATACCCACGTAAATGTTTTTTGAAATTTTAATATATACAAAACTTGGCAAATGATAAAGTATATACTGTATATCTTGGCATTCAATTTTCACAATATTGATTCCTTTTAAGTACGAATAACTTGAAATCTTTTTGTTGATCAATATTTTTTTGAAAAAATGTTACGAAGCATCAATATTCTAAAAGGGAAATTCTTGTCCTTCAAGAATTCAATCATGAATCAGTTGAAGCTTTAATAGTAATATATAAAAATTACTAGTAAGCCTCGTATAATTTTTTTTAGTAAATTTTATTTTTAGTTCATTTAGTTTACCCCGTGTCCTTATGGAGTCTCCAAAGTTTAAAATGTCTTTATTGAACTTTTAAAGTTTGATATCCATTCCAATCAACTCCTTCACCCAAATGATCTAGTAATCTCGATAATTCACAATAAGTTCATTCACAACATGTTCAATCACATCAGGTTCAATAGCATAGTCAAAAACAATTTCATCAAATTAAAATAGTCAAGTTACATCATTTGTTATCCTCACATTTTCATCAACATCATTTAACTGGTTCTCCATTATATTAACCACAACTTTGTGTTCCAAATATTGTTCAATAACTATTGATTTGGGAACTTTCATGCACATAGCATACACATTTGAATCACTTGTTAATGAAACAAAATTATTTGGGTGAAAGACCTAATTAGAATGGGTATCAAACTTAAACGATCCAATAGAGACGTTTTAAACTACAAAAACCTAATAAAGACACAAGGTAAATTAAAATGACTAAAAATAGAATTTATTTATTTAATTATGTAAAAAAAATCATCTTTAAACCAAAGTAGAACAATTTTTTTTTCCAATAGGTACATGCTCATTAAGCATCACCAAGATACATAAATATATTATGGTTAAGAGGTTCTTGCAAATTTGGATTATAAAAATTTTATCTATTAGAGATACTTTTCATGATAGAAAAAGAGAAAAGATTTTCTCCACAGGACTCCTCAAAAGAAGAAGAAGAAGATTTCCCCATGAGAAAGAGGTAGATTATTGGGATTTAGGAGATCTTCCTATGAAGGTACTATATACAGTAAGATACAAAAAAATCTCTTATATAAAAAAGAAGAAGAGATAATACCAAAAATCAGACAAAAAACATTTTGATCGAACAGGGAACAATATAAACGGCTCGGATGATTTCTCTTTATCGGCTAAGGATTTGATATAAACACAATGAATTTAGATAAGCATGAATGAACTAAATCATGTATGGTAGGTCCCTTTGAGATTTTCTTAGCCCACCCAAATTTAGGAAAAAGACAAGAAAAGATTGCATTCACTTTTGCTGATCAGCGTTGATGGTAATCTGCTTGCGAGTTACCCACAAGTACTATACTTACAATGTGCCTGCAGGTATCACGTGGATCAATGGGTGAAATGTGTTTTTTACCTTCATGAAAAGCGAAAGGAAAATACAAAAGCTGCCAATTTTAAGTTCAATATTAAATAGATAAAAAAACTGAAGTATCAACGTAGTTTCAAATGAATGGATTGTTGTAGTTATGAGCAAAAGCAAATACATCTAGCACTACCGTTATAGATTGCAGCGTTTGGTTTCTAAGCTGTAAATTTAATGGTTAATTTTTTTAAAAAATAGAAAGGAGGGAAAAGGGTTTTTGTATGGCTGTTGGTGGAAGTGAATGTTGATATGACAAGATGCTTGAGAGTTTCGGGCATTCGAAGCTTCAAATTGTCTAAGCTATTTTGACTATCCAGAAAAGTGCTCTATAAATGAAACTAAGTTTTGTTGCTTCTCTGGAACTGATGTACTTTGTGTATAAACTTATAGGAGTTCTCAGCATTGAAAAGCGCGGCCCAATAAAAAAAAGTAGTTTCGTGGAACAATTTAGTGATTAGAGACATCGGTTTCAGAAGTAGATCAATCGCTACAAAGTTATACTTATCATCTGCATTTGAAAAAAGTGAAAGTGAGTCGGTGACATTTTGAAAAAATTAAAAGTAAAATTGATTTTTATTATAAAAAAACGAAAGGAAAAAACATATTTTAAAAGCAAACGCACTCAAGGGATAAAGGATGAGCGGGTTACCAACCTATTGTGTAGCCTGTTTTTTTTATAAAAAAAAGTAAAAACAATAGTTATATGATTTTACTCGAAATCATATTGATCCTTACCCATTCAAGACTTTTATCATCAGTGACAAATTAATTTTTTCAATAAAACCAGATGTAAGGCCTTTATTATTTTTTTTATTGAATTTAAGCCCTTTATTGAAAAGAAAAGAAAAAAAAAACATGTCTAGGGACCAAATCGAAAGGTTTGATTTAATGTGCATATATCATGGGCTGAGCAGCCCACCATGGCCAGCCCAAAAGTAATAGATGGGTCATTGGAAAGAGGCGCATTATAGGCTCGTCTGGTTACTATAGTTTATAGGTCCAATTCTACCCCCTCCTTTCAACCTCTGAAATTCACTTCAATCTTCTCTTCTCTTTAGAAGTCTTTACACCAATTAAGCCAAAATGAGACAAAGAGTTTTATCTTTAGATGAATGGTGAGACTACAAATTCAGCTTTTTCTATCGAGCCCATAACGAATGATTTCTCTTTGACAATTATGTTAAAAAAAAGGAACTATAAGAAATCAGTACGTTGACAGTGGACTCTCTCTCTCTCATATTCGAAATGTTTGAACGCCTCATATGATGTCTGCCATTTCTGCTTCTCGTTTTTGGAAGCCATGTGTTGTCTGCCATTGCAATTTATGAGGTCAAACATTTTACACTTGTCGGCAACTTGAACAAATTTCAAAGTTTAGTATAATTTTATTTTATTTTTTATAAATATAATCAAGAATTACATACAAGTAAATTTTGGACACAACGAATTTTTGAGTTAGTTATTTAAATAAAATATTTAGATAATTGTGTAATTACATATATTTTAAATATATATAATTATAGATATAAATTATAAAAAATAATAATCATTTAAATATATAAATTAGTCTTATTCGAATTATATATATATATATTATAATAAAACAACTATTATCTAAAATTCAAATATTAATACAAACAACACTAATATAATAATTTATAATCAACATTATATAAGATAGAGTTACTAATTTTTTTATGAAACTATCCAATCGGATTTGATCAATCTCCAATTAAAGAGAAAAAAATGAAAATTCTCATATTATCCTTTAAAATATTTAAAAACATAAAAAAATTATGTTTTATACAAGATACAATAATAAGTACATTAAAAAATTATTAAATAAAGATTTGAAATGAAATAAAGGAGTGCATGTACCATCTCTTTTTTCTTTTATCTCATTAAAAGAACTTCTCAAACAAAAATACATGTATTCCTTCATTTTCTTTTCTTCTATTAAATCCCCTCAATCTAAACACACGTTGTTAAAACAATTATAATGCTTCTGCATTAATTGGGACAATTCAGCTTTTTAGATACCATTTTTTTTCAGTCTTTTACTTTATTTAAAAATTACACACATGGAAAGAGGGAGAATTTATACTTTTTCCTAAAAAAATTATTTTATTTTGATTGTTTGGTCTAACTTTTGTTACTCGTAAATACAAACCATTTTTGAAAACTCCTGTTGGAATACTATTTAACAGACTAAACTAGTTTTTTCTTTTTGAAAATTTAACAAATAGTTAAAGGATTAAATAACTAATTAATTTGGATATTAAGGATTGGGGTTGGTTTCAATTTGATCCCTAACTATCAAACACTCCAATTTCAAAACTTAATGTTTTATTATGATATCAATATTAAAATTTTTACTAACTTCGTTGAGAAAGTTGATGAAAATCCACCTATGAGCTACCTTAATTATATTCAAACATTCATTTATTTTTTAAAAAATCATGTTAAGCCACTTTAGCAATATTTAAATCTCTATTTACCATAAAATAATTGTGCTAGAATATGTGTGTGTGAAATTTAGGCTTAAAGGGTATCTTTATAAGAAATAATATTAATGATTGATTGATGTTTTGCATAATCAAATTTCATAATTGAACTGTGATTGTTCATTTTCTTACCGTGGTAAACAAGTTCAGTCTCAAAAAACAAATGAGTCTATTGATGACTTGGAAATTTCTGGTCTCAAGTCAAAACTTGATCTTTCTCGTAGCAATTTATTACTACTACTACTTTCTTTTGCAGAGCGAGTGTAATGAATGACTCGAAGAAAAGTTTAGTAGGATTTTTACTGGTACGGGCACACAATCACCAACCCCTCCTCCCATTCTACACATTTTCTTCAAGTACGTACCGCTTGTATTACTAGCTTAGTTCAGAGTTCAAACAAGCTTTTATTGATGAAAAATGCGTCTAATCCAAGTTCGTGATTTTTCATCATGAGATGTACATGACTGACTTTGATACAAATTCTTGTATATAAAGTCTTTACCTACTCAAAATGCCATTTACCTGCACAAATGCTTTCAGTTGTAGACGGCATCATGGGAATTGGACCAGTAAGACCAATTGATATGGCCATTTTACGTAGCATCATTGACGAAGCCAGCCTTTTCAGTCAATAATACAGTATATATTATCTCTTTTTAAATTGCTTCGTTTACTGACAGCGAACTCTACCAACCCCTTACAAGGGAAAAAGATGTATGCATGTACGTAACGGGTAAGACAAGGACTACCCAATTGACACAGACCAATGGCTACTTCTTCCACGATTCTTTCGTTGAAGAAGATGTGAAATTGGTTATCTGCTTATTTAAGGCAGCGTTTCGTTTAACAGTAGTTTTGATTTATGTTTTATAAAAAAAATTTTATGAAACAATAATAAACTTAATAACTATTTAATGTGTTCAGACATAAATTTTGTTTTTTTTAAATTTATTTTTCAGAAATCACTTTTTGTGTTTGATGAAGTTTTTATTTATAAAAAAAAAAACATAATTCATTTCACAAACTCTTTTAAAAATAGTACCAAGTCTTTCATTGATTCAATCGGGTCATATATTTATTATTCTAGTTTTTTTTATCATAGGCGCCATAGGAATCGGTACTTATCGAAGAGAAATTCTTAGTTGATTTGGGTTTAAATTTAATAGTTTAGACCAGTTGAAAACTTCACTGATAATTTTAAAATTTTTATTGATAATATTAATTTTTGGGTCTCACACTTATATTGACGTTATTAATAAAACCCCTCAAAATTACTAATGAAATTTTTAACTGGTCTAAATCATTGACCTTACACCCTAATCAACCAAAGATTTTTGACCTATTGAAGGCACTCACCTAACGCATGTATAATTTGGCAATTTATATCATAGTTCTTCTTTGAAGGGTACGTGATGAAAATGATACTCCTATTTGATAAATAATTTCATTTGTTGAAATTATATATATTACTAATTACTCTACATTAATATATAAGAAGTCTATTAACTAATGTTGCTATATAAGTACAAAGAATAAAAAATATAATTTGAGCTCAATATTAATGAGTTTAAGTTTTTGAGTCATGTCGGTATCCATTTATATATATAAATCACGTGTTCGTGTGATTTCTTGTCATATGAAATACTTTCAATTTTAACCGTTCTAAATACGCTCAACTAATGAGAAAGGTCTTGACAAATCAAAAAAGTAAAGCAGCTTGTAAGTTGTAAAAAATACAAACACTCGTCAAAAAATCAAAAGTCTTTCTTGTAAAATTCCATTCATGATTCATTGCATATACTTTAGGGGTCAATGTTGTTTTCTAGTTTACTTATTGGAGTAATGCTTAAGCCCCTTATCAATCAAGAAGAAAGTGCTCAATTAAGCTCCTAAAATACAAATTAATGGTCTTGTCACCCCTAATTTGCAACAAAGAGGGAAATCTAGTGTAATTCACGAACATGCATAACCTTTTAATGTCTCTATTAAAATTAAGTAGGACAGGGCGGCTAATATTCTAGGCGTGATCATAAAGGCACGTATTAATTCACTAAGTACAACAAAAGAAAGGTCAAAATTTTTTCCCTATGACAGATCATAAAGTTTATATATTTTTAAAGATTTTATTTAGGATAAGAAATGATTTTTATTTTTATATTTATGATAAGAAGTTTTTACAGGATAAAAAATTATAGATACACAAATATATTTCATTCATATATTTAATTTTGATATTAATTTGTTAAAAGTAAAAATATTTTTGAGATACGAACATGAGTTTAATATACATTTATGAATAATAATATAATTTAAAATTTTTAAATTTTAAATTTAAACTAAATATATAATGTATTTTTATTTTTTATGGTGGGGATAACTTCCCGCTCTTAAACGGCAGCATTAGAGGACAAATCATATTGGAGAAAATATGCACATAGCAATTAATGAACAACGATGACAACAGGTATACAGGAGTTGGTGCAGGCACGTGACCTGAGAAATGTGTACGTAAGGATCTTCTGGAAGCTATCCTTTTCACAATCCACAGTTCTCTTACAAAACATTGGAAAACAAAAAACAAAACCCGTAAATAAAAAAAAAATGGGAGAATGGTTGGAAAGAATATTCCTTTAAACTTTTGTTAAATTTTTTGAAGATTTTTTTTATATTTAGATTTGAGTTATAATTTTTTTTATCAAAATTATTTTTCATTGTTAAACGAAAAGAGTGGTTGATTTTTTTTATCTGACTGTGAAAAATATATAATTTTTATAAAAAAAATCTCATGATCAAACATAGACAAAATCTCTCGTTATTTAATTATTTTTGTTTTTTTTAAACGTTAATAAAAAAATTTATATGAAGAAGTAAAATAAATTTGTTTTGCAGCCGTGAGCTTAATTTAAAATTTGCAAGGTCTTTCATGAAAAAAAATAATATTTTGATTTTAATTCTATTTATTATTTTTTAATCAAAATTAAAACAAAAAAAAAAGCCACTTTTTATTCCAATGTACCCTTACATGATATATTCCAAGAAATATATATTGGCCAGGAATTACATCTGCGTTGGGTTGCAAATGTGAAGGCCAAATTATATCAACTTCTGACCACATATTTGAGAAACCGATATAATAAATATAACTATAAATACCACCATCTTTAATTACGTTATTAGCCAAGAAAGAAACAAAATACTTTTCTTGGAACAATTTGAGGCATTGTTCACATTCATTGGCTAAAAGATTTTTTTGTAGTCATTGATTTTGACTCACCTGACTTTTTAGTTAATCTATTGGCTCTAAAGCCCAATTTCTTAATCCATGGTTTCATATAACTGAATTATTACTGCATATTTTCCCCCTCAAACTGATAAAATAGATACATAATAGTAAATATGCCTTTTATTTACCAAATTAAATCTGTACTTTGCTGACCCTGTTGAACATCATAAATTTATAATATCACATTACTGTTGTTTCCATGAGCATGACAGTATGACACCCAGTAAACTTTCTTATGATTAAAATGTCAGAATTCAAAGCTAGGAAGGATTAAAAAAAATTTGATTGATTCGGATTTAAATCAGTGATTTATATTAATTAAAAATTTTATTGATAATCTTGAAGAGTTTTATTAATAATATCAATATAAGTGTGAGACCCAAAAATTAATATTACCAATAAAAATTTTAAGATTACTAATAAACTTTTTAATTGATTTAAACCCAATAATTTAAACTCGAGTCAATCAAATTTTTTTTTAAGAATGAGTACAGTGATGATCTTGGGTTTCCAACAACAAGCAAGTGTACTATTTCAAGTTTTAATGAATTACCCAAAGCACTACATATATACATTTTAAAAAATATATAAAATAAAATTATTTTCATCAGTTTTAATAGTAGTTACAGTTTAATCTCAAATTTTTAAAAACCAATATTCTCCTCCAAATGTTTTATTAAATTGGGTATCCCGGTGCCTTCCAAAAAAACAGGTATTTGCTTTTGGTGGTAACAAATTCATTTGGTGTTTGTGATAAAACTTCTACTTTTGATAATAAAACACATATATTTGGTAGTAATTTTTTTTATTTATACCATCAATTTTGATTTTTTATCGTAAGAAGTCAGAAATTTACCAGTGTGTTTACCACCAGAAATTTTTTTCTATTTTCTCAAGACACTCTAGAATCTACGAAGTTTTAAAACCGTCGTCCAAAGCACGTGGTTAACAATTAAATCAAAAGCTAATGACATTAATTTCTCTTCCAATAGGTAGTCACGTAACATTAAACATATGGTTCTCTGTTGAAACGTTGAATGCATGTTATATATATGTGATGAATATATTAGTTGAATGATATTTATACTTAAATTATAGTTACCATCAAATCTGAAGAATATACTTATATTTTACCAAATAAAATTGATAAAAGAATCAAAGGTTGAAAAGGGAGTTACAAATATGTTGTATACTTTTCTTTTTGATATGTACAAATAGTGTATACTTAATTAAATCTATGTAACACTTGTGTTATTAAAGTATGAATAAAAAAATAATTTAATAAATATAAAATAAAATTAAAATAATATATATACGAAAGATTTAATATTAAATAAAATAATTTTTTTTAAAAAGACGTGATAACAATTGGGCTGCCAAATGAAAAAGATAAGTTTAGCATGTAAGACACATTGCAAACTCTTGGCAGCATGAGAGATGGGGGCTACTGAGTGTTGAAAGTTTTTTTTTTTACAATTTAAATTACTCTATTTCTCTAAATATTTGGGGACCGAAAGAAATATTGAAAGAGCAAAATTTTGAAGGAGTTTACGAGAAAATTTTATAAAAAACCACGGGAAGCTCTAAGAAAAACACAAGGTAATAATATGAAGTTTATTTTTGAAATTTAGCATACATAAAATTTTCCGGAATTCAAAGTAGGAATTTTCATAGGGTGTGAATTATGGAAGAATTGAAGAATAAATTAGAAATTTAATAAATATTATGTCAAGTGTTGACGATCAACAACCAAGGGAAATTGCTAGGAGGAGCAAGAAATATGTAGAGAATATTAAAATAAAGATAAATATGAAATATATAGTGATAATATTAGAATAAATTATTAACTTATGCTTTGGTGATAGATGAAAGTTGGTTAATAGGCGTGATAAGAATAGTAGATGTGTAGAGAATTATTTTATGAGAAATAATATTATTAGAATAATGAGTCGATTTAATAATAAAAGCGATAAGTGAAATTCTTAATGAGCTATGGTTGATGATTTGATATGATTTATGAGGAGAGAAAATTTAATGGATCTTAACAAGCTATGATTTATGATTTGATGTGATTTACGAGGAGAGGAATTCAGTGAAAATTTTCAAATAATAATTTGAGAATAATCAGGATAGCTAATTTAAATACTTGAATCCATGTTTGTTTTTATATTATTGTTCATATGCATATGTATGAATAAAAGAACCAGGAGGGGGTCAGTCTAATTGAAAATCGTGCCAGCCAGTGTATGCTGGAAATAAATGAAAACCATGACAACCGGTATATGCTGGAAATAAAAAAATGGGAGGGGGCCGTTCTAAGATAAAAACATGTCGACATGTGGGAGGACGTTCCCTAATAATAATTCATGTATTGCATCTGTTTTAAATATTGATTGCATTACTAAAATGCTGAAGTGTTGTTTGTTATTGTAAATTTATTTATATATGAATAAGTCTCACAGAAAGACAGTTATGGTGAGAAAGAAACATAAAAGTATGATATGATAAGAACCATCTAAATTGTAGACTTTATGCTGTGAACCTCATAACGAGATAATTATGAGATAATTGATGGTTTTAAGATGAACAAATATATAAGAAGAATATATTGATAGAGAATGAGACTTATGATATGTGTAGCGATAGTAGAATGCTATTGTCAAGTTTTATGAGATATAAATAATTAAATATTAAAATACTATTTATACAAATTGAATATTACTAGTAAATTTAATTCACTAAGTTTGCGAAGCTCATCTGTGATTGTACAATGATTTCAGGTAGCAGGCAGAACAAATAGTTTGGTGAGTTGAGGTTCAGACAAAATCATTATTTGTAAGTCACGTAAGTATCCACATCTTCATACTAATGAGAAAATAAAATAAAAATTTATTTGTAAATATTCATGCATTTTACGTTGTATATAATGTTTAAGTCAATATCAGAGTGATGTATCTCCTCTATTGAGGGTTGAGGATTGATGTAAAAAAATTTGTTGGTATTATTTTTTATTGTTGCATAAATGTGTCATGCTGGATTTTCAAAATGTGACAACACCGTTTTGAGAGTGACCAACTCGAAATGAATCGTTACAATTTCTCTATTATACTTTTCTGTCTAAGATTTTATAAGACCATTTGCTGCCAAAAAAGTGAGTAATATGTTGGAATTGCGTTATTGTTTAGGAATAATGAACAAATTTTCAATCGTGAGCGTTTCAAAAGTGGCTGGAAACTTACCACATTTGCCTAGCGGCAGAACCACAGAAAATGTTTGGTGGCCAAATTGGTGAATTTAGCAAAATCATACACTATATATTTGTTGTTTGCTTCTTATGATGGAGGTGTTGGGTTTTATAATGTCAAGCAATTGAACATATATTTCAGTTTATAAAAAGGGTTGGTGGAAGGTGTTTGTCAAGTGGATATTTTCTTTCTCAAGAATAACAAGGATGGTTTTCTCATTTCTGGACTGGAGATATCTTAAGGGACAAGTTATTTCCTTTAGTTGGAAGAAATTCATATCTAAATTAAAGTAAAATATCTCTAAAATCAGCCGCATGTATAACTTACCTACCAACTTCAATAATGATTTAAATCGTCTTTGACAATATTAAGTTATATTTTTATATTTCAAAATATATATACTAAATATATCTTAATGCTGTTCTGTTTACAAATGTAATTCACATTCCTTTTCCTCGTTAGGTTTAGTTTGTTCACATATAAAAAAAAACAATTGAGTTTGTTCACATCCATTTAAATGTGCCGTATTATCAATAAGCACTTAGTTTGTTATTTACTATTCACTATTTTTTGTTTTCGTTCTAGAATCATAGGATTATCTTTCTAACAGCAATGGTATTAGTTTGTTCATGTAATTAGAACGTGAAAGATGCGTTGTTTAGAATCAAATTTAAGTAAACTTAAAATTAATTAATTTAAATTTAATAAAGATAATTTTTGTTTTGGAAAAGATTTAACTTGTTTAAATTTCCACTAAACATCGCAATATCGATTTACTTAAAATAATTAATTGTCAAAATGAGATGGGCCATTGTTAGTCAATTTTTTTTATAAGTTTAAACTTTTGATATTAATAATAATTAACATGATATCAGAGACGAAAATCTTGTGTTCGAATTTTGATAACTTTAATTTATTTTTACAATAAATATTTGATTTGATCAATATCTCTTTTTTAGACTTTATGTTTTAGGCTCGTATCATTTTTGAAGTTATGAATTTTAAGGAGCGCTAAAATGTACATAAACTCTATGACCCATTTTCTATCAATCTAAGCATTTGCGATTAATAATAGTTAACAGTACATGGTTTGTTAACTCGTTATAATTCAAATACAATTGTTTTCTTATAAAAAAATTTCTACATTTTTAAGTATAAAGACGGGATCTAAACTTCTAACCTGTCCATCGCTCTCTCTCTCAGCCCAATGATACTAATACGAGAATTCCACACTCTGATCCTAAAACATTGGGGCAATAACCAGTGGGTACGTAAGAGTGTTCACGGCTCTAATTGGATCAAAAAACCACGATGGAACCGGATTGTATTGGTTACATAACTGAACCGACTCATTAAATGAAAAAATCAAACCAAATCAAACCACATTGAATACCATTCGGTTCGGTTTTCTTAATATGATGCCTAATATTGGCATGCTTCTGAACAGATACTAGCATTTCATTCTATATCTATGTTGATTGTTGAAAGAAACATGCTAGTTTCCTTGAAATGTCGAGGATACAAAAAATTTGCCATTAAAGGTTGATGAGAGAAAATCACTCTAAAGATTCGTCAAATTAGCAAGATCAGCAAATAAAAATTGATTTGTTGAGATTGATTTGGCTTGATTGTAGGTAATTGATTAGGTTAAATTGGTGTAAATTGTCTGCAGAGAATGTGTATAAATAAGAGCCTCTGTATAGTGTAAACTTCAACCGAGAAATATAATTTTTCTCTCTCTATATTCCCTCTGTGAAATACCAAACTCTGAATTTCTTCATGGTATCAGAGCTTTAGGATTTTGAAACTACAGAGGGCACAATCTTTTTAATTTTCTCAGTTTTCATACTTATCTCTTACAAGTTATTTGTATACTACAGGAAACAAATTAATTTCCGTAAGCTTGCAAATCAGAGAACTCCACTTGGTTTAGACATGCTGTCAAACATAGGGAGTGCATCTTGAAGCTTTCTTTTTCAACTAGAAAACCAGAGTCCAATTAGGGCTCAAATTGCAATTAAAAATTGCTTAAAGCCCAGTCGGTACCAACCCAGATTAAAATAGAATTCAATCTGTTTGCAACAAGCTTGTCCCGACCCAGACTCCAGCAAAGTTGCCCAAGCCCAACGCCACAAGGCCTGTGTGACCAGCTCGGATCAGTTCAACACGCGGACTAGCCCAACACATGGATCAGCCCAACACGCAACCCGTGTGATCAGTTTGACCTGCATGACCGGTATGACTGCCCGACCTGCGTGATTGCCTTGACCTGCGCACCCTAACCCGCTGTCCAGACTAGCCAATCCATTCCCCAATTCGATCTAGATTCCAGTCCGGATTCCCCCCCCTGACCCAAAAAAAAAACCTCTCCTGAATTTTTCCAAAAGAGCCACAAGTTTGTTAGTGGGGTTTACAGTACTCACAAAAAATACAATGTTTAGGCAAGCTCTGGCTAAGGAAAGTCTTGGGTTTTAAGCGGTCCATTATAACTCCCCTCACTTTCCTGGGAACTTACCTAGTTGTATTTTCGAGATCACTGTCTGCACCACTTTCTCTCTAATGGCTTCCAATGTTGATGGCACCCAAAGCTCTAAAAAATTTGAAGATCCAAGCCACCACTTGAATCTCAGTAGTTCTGAGAATCTAGGTGTTGTTTTGGTTTCTCAGCCATTGACCAAACCCAATTACACCTCGTGGAGTCAATCCATGCTCATTGCCCTCGACACCAAAAACAAGTTTGGCTTTATTGATGGCGCTATTCCCAAGTCTGCTAAATCATCTACTGCAGAATATCGCCAGTGGTCCCACTGCAGCAATATGGTAAAGCTTGGTTAATTAATTCTCTTTCCCAAGATATTTCTGCTTGCGTTATTTCCTATAATCTTGTTCGAGATATTTGGGTAGATTTGAAGGATTGTTTTTCCCAATTTAATGGCCCTCGAATGTATCACCTTGAGCAAGAAATTCGTAATCTTGTTCAAGGCAATACATCAGTGGCAACATACTTTACCAAGTTGAAGCTATTATAGGATGATTTTGCATCACTTCAATTTCATTTGTCCTAAGAAGACATCGCTTAACACCAGCAGTACCAATGAACCATGAAGTTCCTTATGGGCCTTAATGAGTCTTTTGGTGCCATTCGTGCATAGATATTGTTGATAGACCCTCTCCCCACAATCAGTCGCATCTACTGCTTGGTTCTTCAAAAGGAATGCCAACGGAACATTTAGGCTTCTTCACCCATCGACAGTGTTGCCTTAGCTGCCAAAGGTCTCATTTCCACACCGAAAGATGGCAAAACGTTCTGTAAGCCACGACAAAATGCACTCATTGCCACAAAGAGGGCCATACTATTGATCGCTGCTACTTTATCCATGGGTTCCTACCTAGCTCCCGCAAGATTAGCTCGGGTTCCAAACAAAGTGCACACCAAGTTTGTTTTGCTGACAACAAACCGCCCACTAACAGTTTTCCTTTCGCTCTTGATTAATGCCAACAGTTTTTAGCCATGCTAAATACTGTCACCCAGTCCTCATCTATGGCAAACCATGTAGGTACTTCTGAGTCATCCTTACTAGGTAAACCACATTTCCTCTCTCTTGAAACACTTTGGATTCTTGACAGTGGAGCTACCGATCATATGGTGTGTTCTCCCACTAATTTGACCTACTTCGTTCTTGTACATGGTCGTCCTGTACGAATCCTAGATGGCTCTCATACTGTAGTATCCCATATTGATTATGTCATTTTCTCTTCCTCCCTTATTTTTAAAATTATCCTTTGTATCCCTTTCTTTCATTTTAACCTTATTTCTGTTTGTGTGCAATGTCAAACTCTCAATTGTCTAATCATTTTTTATGCTCATCTGTGCCTAATTCAAGACCTATGCTCGATAAGGATGATTAAACTGGGCACTGAGCGGGATGGCTTGTATTACTTCACCAAAACGAATCCTGCTCGTTGTGAGGTGGCTACATCAAATTCCCAACTTTGGCATCGCCAACTTGGCCATTTATCCAATAAAATTTTATCTTTTCTTTCCAATAATGTTTCTGGAATTTGTTCAAATTTAGAAACATGTTATATTTGACCATTGGCTAAACAAACCCGTCTTGAATTTCCTTCCAGTTCAATTTCTTATATTACACATTTTCATTTAATACATATAGACATTTTGGGGGGGGGGGGGGGGGGGGGGGGGGTTACAATGTTCCATCTCTTACTGAGGCACAACATTTTCTGACCATTTTCGATGATTACACTAGATGTACTTGGGTATACTTATTGCGTCATAAGTCAGATACTCGTCACTTTCTTCTTTTTTTTATTCGGCTCATTGAAAACCAATATTCTACTATGATCAAAATTGTCTGTAGTGATAATGGGCCTGAATTTGACCTTTCCTCATTCTATTCAGAAAAAAGGACATCATTCACCAAACGAGTTGCGTCTCCACTCCTCAACAAAATGGAGTCGTGGAACGTAAACATTGTCATCTTTTGAATGTTTCCCGAGCTCTTCTTTTTTAGGCCGATACACCTAAACACTTTTGAGGCCATGCTCTCCTCACTGCAACTTATTTGATAAATAGAATACCCACTCCTCTTTTGGGCGGGAAATCTCCTTATGAGAAGCTATACAGTACCCCACCTAAATACGACCATCTTCGAGTCTTTGGATGTCTTTGTTATGCCTCTACTCACTTCTGCCATCCTTAAAAATTTGATCCCCGTGCGACCCGTTGTGTCTTCCTTGGTTATCCATATGGACAAAAAGGTTATGAGCTGTATGATCTTGCAACTCGCCAAACCTTTGTATCTCGTGATGTGGTTTTCTACGAGGATAAATTTCCTTTTAGCCAAAGTAGCTTAGAGTCACAAAGTACCTTAAAGTCACCCTCTACTGTTTTACCTCATCCTATTGACTCTCCATATCTTCTT
This sequence comes from Bretschneidera sinensis, assembly GCA_023935145.1. Classification (NCBI taxonomy): domain Eukaryota; kingdom Viridiplantae; phylum Streptophyta; class Magnoliopsida; order Brassicales; family Akaniaceae; genus Bretschneidera; species Bretschneidera sinensis. The sequence goes on from CM043698.1 coordinate 36,357,778, forward strand.
TCTAAACCCTCCACCCAACCACATACTTCCCCACCTAATGATATTCCCCTTTCTCCTACCCCATATGTATAAGTTTGGTGATCTAGAGGTCAGATCCAGCAGTGTTTACTTACAGGATTTCCATGTTGATCAAACACTTTCGTCTCGGCCTATCCCACCATCTGACTTGGTGTTGGTCCACTCCTTAGGTACTATTTATGCTTTCTATAATTTTCTTTCTTATGATTTTCTTTCTCCTACATATCGTGCCTTTACCACTGCTATCTCTCTTGCACAAGAACCCAAGTTATTCTTGCAGGCTATGTAGGATCCCAAGTGGCGCGATGCCATGCGTGTTGAAATTGATGTCTTGGAAGCTAACCATACTTGGACTTTGACTCATCTTCCTCACCACCAAAAACCCATTGGTTACAAATGGGTGTAAAAAATCAAACACAATCCAGATGGCTCTGTGGAACGTCATAAGGCTCGCCTCGTTGCCAAAGGTTATAATCAAAAGAAAGGTATCGATTACTCTGAAACATTTGCTCCTATTTCCAAAATGGTTACTGTTCGCACTGTTCTCGCCCTTGCTGCTGCACAAAATTGGAATCTCAATCAACTTGATGTTAACAATGCTTTCCTGCATGGAGACCTCGATGAAGATGTCTATATGCACATTCCTCCTGGTTTGGGACGAAAAAGGGGGAACCGAATCTGCAAGCTCAACAAGTCCCTATACGGCTTCAAACAAACCTCCAGGCAATGGTATGCCAAGCTTTCTTCCACTCTTATTAATGCCGGATATAAACAGTCTAAAGCATATTATTCCATGTTCGTCTGATCCCACGAAAATAGTTTTACAATTGTCTTGGTATATGTAGACGACATCATCTTAGAACTACTTGGGAGAATAATTTAAACTTAAAGACCTTGGCATTCTGAAATGTTTTCTAGATAAGAAGTAGTTCGCTAAAAAAATGGCATCCTTTTATCATAAAGGAAATACGCCTTGGAAATACTTGAGGAAACTGGATTTATTAGTGCTAAACCAAGAAGTCTACCCATGGAATCAAATCCGGCTCTTAGTGAAACTGATAGAGAACTACTTTCAGATCCGTCTTCATATTGACAATTGATTGGGAAGCTGATATACTTGACCATCAATAGGCCAGACTTAGTATATGCAGTACACATTCTGAGTCAATTCATGGACAAACCTCGAACATCTCACTTGGATGCAACACATCGAGTGTTACGATATCTCAAACAATCATCTGGCCAATGAATTTTTCTTTCAACTTCCAGTGATGTTCAATTGCATGCATTTTGTGATGCGAACTAGGCTCAATATAGAGATACTTGGTGATCAATTACTGGGTATTGTATTCTACTTAGAAAATCACTAATTTCTTGGAACACCAAAAAGCAAACAATAATTTCACGATCCTCAGCTAAAGCAGAGTACTGATCTATGACATTAACCTGTTGTGAAATTACTTGGTTAAAGCAACTTCTGACAGATCTCCAGATAGCACATCCACAACCAGTCAAGCTATACTGTGATTACAAAGCAACTATCCACATTGCATCCAATCCGATATTCCATGAGCGAATAAAGCATATAGAGATCGATTGTCATCTCATTCGGGAGAAGCTCCAGAACCAAGTCATTCAAACCCTTCACATGCCCACAAGTCAACAGCCAACATATCTATTTACCAAAGCTCTCGGACCTACTCAATTCAACCATCTACTGAACAAGTTAAGTGACATTAATATCCACTCTAACTTGAGGGGGAGTGTTGAGGATACGACAAATTTGCCATTAAAGGTTGAAGAGAAATAATCACTCTTAAGATTGGTCAAATCAGTAAATAAAGGCTGATTTGTTGAGATTGATTCTAGGTAATTGATTAGACTAAATTGGTGTAATTTATCTGCAGAGAATGTGTATAAATAGGAGTTTCTGTATAATGTAAACTTCACACCAAAAAATACAATTCTTCTCTCTCTGTACTCCCTTTGTGAAATACCAAATTTTGAATTTCTTCATGTAGAAATTATCTGTTAATGGATCATAATGATATTGGATTTTTCAGTTTATATATGATATGTTTCCCTCTGGTTAACTAGAATCACTGCCATCAAATTCTCTCTGAAATGGAAAAATGGCAATGCAATTCGGAAGAAGCTGTCACTCATTTTCATACTCCACATTCACAGCTGCCATTATTCTAAAGATAGAATCTTAAACTTTCAAGTTATTAACTGAAATGCTCGGACAATTCAAATTCTTTAATGTGAATGGCAGACTCGAAATGTGTGATCCTATACGCTGTAAAATCTTCAACTACTCAAATTGATGAAACAGGCTCCAATTATTAATTTGGACTACAAGTAATTACACGAGTTTGTAATGCACTTATTCTAATTTTACTTTATTAAGCCTTTGAATGACATGTATTTTATCTTATCATTTTAAAAATATTTTATCTCATTATTTTTAATATTGATTTAAATATATTTAAATCAATAAATTTAAATAATTTTATAAAATTAATTTAAATAATTTTATAAAATTAATTTAAATTTACTAATTTAAACATATTTTAATTCATTTTCGAATATCAACCTAACTATTCACATTCTCTAAAAGTTAATGTGTAACCAAGAAAAGGAGAGCCTGAAAATTGAGGCAGGCTATGAAAATCACAAGGCTAACACAAACAATACGTTTATAGAATCTTCTGACCCTCATTATTTAGTGCTACCCTGATTAGGCCGGTAAGGTTGACCCTACATATATCAAAAAGTATTTGAGAGACTCTTGTTTACTCTTGTTTTCAATGATGAAAAGTACTTTCTAATTTTTATTTTGTTTCTTTTTATTGGATGACGTAAAGTATTTATAATTTTAAAAAAAAAATCATGATACATTACTTGTGTATACGTTGCACATCTTAAAACAGAGAATGAGAAATGTTAAACAAAAAATTCAAATCCAAATTCAAATAGTTAAAAAATATTCGAACCCAAAACATGTTATTGCATCATTAAAATGTCTACAATTTTGAATCAATGAAAAACGTGTGGACTCTGAGAAAAACATAATTCATGCTTAGCTATTACTGGTTATATGCCCTTCCTCCACCCCACCATATATATAAAAAACGTCCCTTATATTTTCTTTTTTTTGTTTTTTATATTTTTTACAAGAAAAATTCTTATATAATCCGATGTTATTAAAAAAAAATTTAAACCAAACTAGATGAAGAAAGAAATATACTTTAAAATTATTAAAAATAAATATGAAATGTATGAAGATTATAAAAAAAATTTCCTTACACGAGCAAAACCTTCTCTTTTGGCACACTGCAATCAAATGGGAAGCAGACAGAAAGGAAAAAAGAAAAACTCAAAATGTTGCTGCCTATTGAATTTCTCTTATATGAATTACTAACAGTCTACTACCACGTCATGTTGATTTTTTAGCCACAAGCCTACTAATTTTCTTCATCTTTCTCGGATGAGATAAAAGATGCTTTCATCATTTTTTTTATAAAATCTCAGAGAAAAAAATATAAGGAAAAAAGAAAGAAAATCTAGCGACAGACTGTAAAATGTAAAATCAATTTCCAGATTCACCGTCTGCACGAAGTTGACTCGGACGATCCCTGCCGTCAACTCGGACACCATAGAATCTCTGGTCCCACTCTAAACGATCATGACGGAGTATAATATTATTGCCTCTCATTAATTAAAAAGCTAGAGATAAAAAAAGCGAAGATACAGACACCAACACCATTGATCCCTTCCTTAAGTCACGTACCAGTCCCAAAAACACACCACCACCTGTTCACCTCCATCATCCTATAAACAAACTAACCCCTCTCTCTCTCACACACACACACATATATATATATATATATAGATATATATTATTCGATTTTTCATCTTTGGTCCCCTTGCATTGGGCCTATTTTTTCTCTCTCTGCGCTTCAACATTGTCTTTTTCCTGCTTTTATCTCTCTCTCTGTCTCTTAAAGTGTAGAGACCTGCGGAACGCGTACATGCCATTTCTCAGAGATTCCCAACGCGTTCGATGACTCCACTTCTTTAGAAATTCACTCCATCTCACTCCTCTGTTCTCACAGTAACACCAACCTATACATACACAATTTATATATCTCTGCGAAGTTATTTTTTATTTATTCAGTTTTATAAATACAGCTATTAATATTGATTATACAGATAGTAGTATAATTGGTTGGTTGATCAATGAGTGCATTTCCGAAGCACGAACGCCGGTGGGCGTCGGACACGGTTCCAGGTAAAACAGCCGTAAGCGCCGGGACGTCACCGGGAACGGAATCCACGTCGGCGGAGGAGTTCGTCGAGGTAACGCTCGACCTCCAAGATGACACCATCGTGCTACGGAGCGTGGAGCCGGCGGCTATTGTGATCAATGTCTCCGACGACGAAGGAGGCGCCAGAACTCCGTCTTCTGCGTCGGTGTCGGGGTCGAGGTCGCCGACGATCAAGCGGAGCTCGTCGAACAGACGGCTGAGGCAGTTCTCTCAGGAGCTGAAAGCCGAAGCGGTGGCCAAGGCGAGGCAGTTCTCGCAGGAGCTGAAAGCGGAGCTGAGGCGGTTCTCTTGGAGCCACGGCCACGCGAATCGCATACTCTCTGCTTCGGCGTCGTCGTCTTCGGTTGTCGCTGCGACGGCTCAGAACGGAGGTGTATTCGACTCTGCTTTGGCGGCTCGAGCCTTGAGGAAGCAGCGAGCTCAGCTCGATCGCACTCGGTCCGGCGCTCAAAAAGCGCTTCGTGGACTGAGATTCATTAGCAAGAACAAGAACAACGGCATCGATGCATGGAATGAAGTCCAAAGCAATTTCGATAAGCTTGCCAAAGACGGTTATCTCTATCGCGCCGATTTCGCTCAATGCATAGGTTAATTAAATTTTCACTTCACATTGTTCTCTGTTAAATTTTTGAAAGTACTATCTATTTCCTTGTTTCTGAAGCAAAATTTGCATTTCTGAAAGCAATTTCTCGACGTTTCTGTTCGACTGTTGATGTGTGGTTAGTCTCTCTCTCATTCTCTCTCCCTTTTTTTTCAAAGGTATGAGAGATTCGAAGGAGTTTGCTCTGGAGCTGTTTGATGCCTTGAGCAGGAGAAGAAGATTAAAAGTTGACAAGATTAGCAGAGATGAGATTTATGAGTATTGGTCACAAATCGCCGATCAGAGCTTTGATTCTCGGCTACAGATCTTCTTCGACATGTGCGCATTACTTTTTAATAAACTAATTTCCCTTTAATTAGGATTGCACTTTCTTACTACTAAGGTTATAATAAAAACCATAAAACACATTGGTAGTAATTAAAACAGTAATTAAACTATAGGAGGACAAAACTGTCCTCTTAACATATATATATATATATATATATCCAAATTAATAAATTCATTTTAGTTAGTTAATAGTATTACTGTTTCTTCGTTGTAAACAGGGTGGACAAGAATGAAGACGGTAGAATCACTGAGGAGGAAGTAAAAGAGGTAAATTCTGTACTAAAAATCTTTTTTCTCTCACTAATTTTTAATTAATCCAGTTTACGCAGCCAGATTAAACTAATACTCTAAACAAACGTGCATGAATTAGCCAGCGCTCCATCAATGATTGATTAGATAAACAATTTGTGTTGCCGACCTTTCAATTGCTGGAGAAATTAAAATGTGTCGCTCATTACAAGTCATGTAATGAGCTACTACTTGGCTTATAGGGTGTCATTTTTTGTTATAATAATCAACATTAGGCGTGGTTTGGTGACCTTAAATACTTAAATCTAATTCTAACTACTCCAATATAAATAAAGGAATTCAAATGTTTCAAGTTTTCTTAGTCTTTGATGTTGCCCATGTTCTCAAGCATCTCATCTATAATTGGATGGATAAATATTCAAGGAGTTAGTGAACTTGTTCTTTTCCCCGTTTCCTTCTCTCTCTCCTCGAGAGTTCGTGGTTGAACAGATGGCACCCCTAATTTGCTGATTTAACTTGTTAATCATAGTTAATTATGACGTTATACAGTTGGGTTGGTGGGGGCATTTCGGTAATTTGGTCAAACGTTTGGTATTTCATTGGAGCATAAATGATACATTATATATAATAGATAATTAACTTTTCTTTTCTTTTCTTTTCCTTTTTCCATCCATTAATGGTTACGTAGATAATCATGCTTAGTGCATCTGCAAATAAGTTATCAAGATTGAAGGAACAGGCAGAGGAATATGCAGCTTTGATCATGGAAGAGTTAGACCCTGAAAGACTTGGCTACATCGAGGTGGGTCCTTATATCCAACCTGCTTTGTCTGTATTGTATAATTATATTTCCGCGATCTAATATTTTTTATATTTTTTTTGTCCTATAATCTTACTCATTTATTATTTTTTTTAATTTAAGTTTGATTTTAATTATTTTATATATATTATTTTAAAAATATAAAAAAAATTTAAAATTTTTTTAATCTCTATTTATGTATATATTAAAAAAATTAAATTTTCTTAATGATTTAACAATAAAAAAAATTGTTTATTTATTTAGATAAATAGTAAATATGATAAAAATGACGAAACAAAAAAAGTAAATATTTGAATGATATTCATAAAAAGACTTTAGTAAGGTGAGAGTTATTTTCCCATTGTTTTTGGCATTATGACTTCGTTTACAAATTAGGTTGCACATCAATTAATTGGCCTCATATTTCCTCGGGCAACATTGACCAGCATTTTGAAGTCCTTAAATATAATTAAGTTAACAGTTTTTCTTCCAAAGTCCATTGTTAGGCGACAAAGGCCCCATTATTCTTCCAATCTTTGGGGTTGCCGTGTTGTTGGACTGTACACGAAAAAAGAAATATGGAACAGAAACAAATCGCTCTACTACAGAGGACTTAATTTGGTGAAACAAGCTTTAATCATCTTATTTTGATAACCATTTGGAGTAGTTGAACAGAAATTCAAAGTTTTTTTTTTTCTTTCCTCCTTTTCCCTCTCTAGTGGTCGGTTTAGATTCTCCTGCATATTAGTCGATATGCTATTCTATTATTTTATAATTATCAGGATAACCATAAAAAATAATTGAAAACAATAACCGGATTGAGACAATTCCAATATGCTAAACAATGTCAGCATATTAGTTTGGTGAAATAGAGTACTCTGGTTCAAAAATTTTATTCAGTGTAAACATTATAAACAGGTCACCGAGACATGATCAATGTTAGTTTAATTTAACTTAAATAAGTATCAATAATGCAGCCACAATCTAATTTGATCACCTTACTGTTTCTACTAAGTTTATCAATATCATGTACATCAGCACCGTTGGGTTATTTTTAACAGTGAATCCACCATTATCGTTAAATTAGCATTCATGCTATTATTAACCTATAGTACTTCTCCATTTTTTTCAAATATTAATTTGGCAAATAATAACTTAAGAGCATAAGGGTATTTTCGTTATTTTCTCATAGATTGACCCGGTCCCGACTGCATTTCATGATTGACCATGTTGAACTCGTGTTGCTGACATAGTGCATAGTTGGATTCCAATATGTTATTCTAGTTCTCTCCAGAAAACGCGTACTACTCCTCATACCGTGCACGTACACGCACACGCACACGCGTGCCTCCATTGTGCGTCGGTGATAGTGAATGAGTTGACATGAAAAACTAATGACATTCTTGTCACTTCATTTCATGATTGAATTTCTTGATTTCACATTCTCCCTGTGGGTTTGATGATGATGCAGCTGTGGCAACTAGAGACACTGCTTCTGCAAAAGGACACGTATCTGAGCTACAGTCAAGCACTCAGCTACACAAGCCAAGCCTTGAGCCAGAACCTACAGGGCTTAAGAAAGAGAAGCCCTATACGGAGAATGAGCACAAAATTGCTATACTATTTGCAAGAGAACTGGAGGAGAATTTGGGTCCTGTCGTTGTGGGTTATGATCATGATTGGGTTATTTACATGGAAATTCTTTCAATACAAGCAAAAAGATGCATTTGAGGTCATGGGTTATTGTCTCCTCACAGCCAAGGGTGCAGCCGAGACACTAAAGTTCAACATGGCTCTTGTTCTCTTGCCCGTGTGTAGAAACACTATTACTTGGCTCAGGTCCACCAAGTTGGGTTTCTTTGTGCCTTTTGACGACAACATCAACTTTCACAAGGTTGGTACCAAATCTTCTTTTCTTCTATATTTACTTGTTTTATACGTTTATCTCTTTGGGCCCCATAGATAAGACCTTATAATTAAGGTCAAAATGATTGTTACTCACAGCCATACATTAAAATTGAGCAATACTTGATTGTTCGAGTACACTTGGTGATGATCGATGCATATATGTAGGGCGCATTACCTTTACACGCAGCAAAAATTGACAATACAGCTCTCGCCAGATTCCTTTTTTCTTTTCTTTTTTTTAATAAAGAAATCTAGAGACAACAAAATTACCTTAGCATCGAGACAAATTTAAATACAGGAAACTACTTTGTTTTTCCGTAGGTAGATATTGACTTCAACCTAGTTAATTATTTCACGAGGAATTAAAAGAGAGGCGAATTGAAAATCAAGATACCGAGTTGTGCAACAAAAGCTTCAAGTCTTAAAGCCCACGATCACGTATTCATTATGTTTTTTGGGGACATTTTCTCTTCCGTTTCCCAGTTCCTTAAGAGAAAATAAAATAATGGGTGAACTCACCGCATAAATGAAAATTTTATTTGTCGTCCGTAACGATTAACGTGGCTGCATAGCAAGTATTCATAACCACAAACCAGTGCGTGTAGAAGAATAGTCCTCTCTCATTCATTGTATACATATGTAGTTGATAACCTTTTCTTGTCCCTGCTAAAACCCGGTGCTAGCTAATTGCGTCAAAAAAAGAAGAGTGGCCGGAAATAAGTTCTTTATAGAAAGTTGAAACACGAAATTACCAGTGTTTTCTTGGGATTTTATTTTTTAGGCAAAAATATAAGAACAATAATTAATTAGGTAAAACAAACAAAAACAAGAACATAACAATTTAAGATGGTTCGACAATTTCTTTGTCTATGTTCACTAACAAACCCTACCAGTTTATTAATCTTCAATTACAAGTAAAAACAAAGTTGCTAAACTCTCGCTACTTCACAATCCAAAACCCCAATACACCAAAAGCTCTTATCATAGCTTTAGTAGTAAACTGCTATGATTTACAATATATATTGAAATTAAGAGTGTCTTAAATTTTCTACGGTATCCTTTTTATATAGAAAATATTTTCCTAATACAATTAAAAAAACACATAGAAATAATTAATACTACTACTCTTGCTGGAATAAGCAACCATCTAAATAAGAACCACTTTTCTCAAAGCAATTAGAAGTCCTCTTATAGGGATTTGAGTCAAAATCTCAACAAATCTCCATCTTTGCTTAAATTTTCTACCTCATCATCAAATGTGACATTCTTCCTTGGTTAGTACAATCCTTCCTTTTGGTCTTTCCATTTCATCCCCCTACTTTTCAAAGTAATAATTCTCTCATTGTTTGGCTTATCTCTAGTTACAAACAAATTTTCATCCTCGAACCGACTTGACCTCTTCAAAAATTATGTGATGGGATGTGAATCATTCTAGTATTAATTGTCACTTTCATAATTAAATAAAGTGCCATCTAAATGGTTATTTACGAACGATTCGAGACCTGTCAATCACGCGCATAATAAACAGAAAGAAAATAAGACATGATATACCCAGGTTCACTCCAGAATAGGGTTACGTCATGCCAGAAGTTTCACTATAATCAACCCCATAAATCTCTCGTAACAATATGCACTCAGTATATAGAGAGTATTTATAAGCAATTTAAGACGCCCTAATTAGGGTTTCCGCTCGACTGCAAAACCACGACTATTTATGGGCCCAAGCCCAAACTGTCAAGCAAAAAACCAGACCCAAAATGTACAAAATCTGAAATTTTCGGGGGCGTTGCCCTTAACTTTCGCTCGCTCACCATGGAGCAGAATCCGTGGTCATCAGGAGTTCTACAAATCTGTACTGTAAAGTATGCACAATCTCTAACAGTTTATACACCTGGTTTATACTTTATGATAGATACCCGCTTACGACACTTCATTGGATATTTTATTGCTAACCATAAAAAAGAGAGAGGGGGGGGGGAGAGAGCATCTCACTTCTATTGCAAAGATCTTGAAATTAGTAAATGATTTATTGAAGTCCTAGATTATTTTATATAAAATCCTAACTAATTTAATTCAATAGTGTGCTATTGCAATCTTTAATGTACTTAATTATACATTCTCTCTTGCTGGTAATGAATATGTGCAGACGATTGCTGCTGCAATTGTAGTTGGTGTCATCCTTCATGCTGGGAACCATCTTGCTTGCGATTTCCCAAGACTTATAAATTCTTCTGAAGACAACTATAGCCACTATTTGATTACAGACTTTGGCTCACATAAACCTACATACTTTGACCTGGTTAAAGGTCCCGAGGGAGTTACTGGAATTCTAATGGTGATTTGCATGGTTATTGCTTTCACTCTAGCAACACGTTGGTTCAGGAGGAACCTAATTAAGCTGCCAAAGCCTTTTGATAGACTCACTGGTTTTAATGCCTTCTGGTATTCACACCACCTATTTGTCATTGTCTACATTTTACTCATCATCCATGGTGTATTCCTTTATCTTGTGCACAGATGGTACATTAAGACGGTATAAGTCTGAAACTTTTCATGATTAAGTACATCCAAGAATGGAGTACTTATTTGACATCACTTATGGCTTCAATCTAAATATTGAGATTGTACTTGCAGACATGGATGTATCTTGCTGTCCCAGTATTACTTTATGCTGGAGAAAGGACCCTGAGATTCTTCCGTTCTGGCTCCTACACTGTCCGAATTTTGAAGGTAAGCACGAGCTTGCTTCATTCAATTCAATATTTTGGCAGTAGCGTGCATCTAGGGTTGTATGATATTTAGGTTGCCATTTACCATGGAGAAGTAAATATGGATTTTGAAGGGAAAAAAATTAAAGAGCTTCACTGAGTTGTGGATTTTGAGTCCAGACACTCAGATTTTCATCACTTCCTAAAAAGTCCAACCTTCTAATTTAATTGTATGATATTTAGGTTGCCATTTACCCTGGAAATGTTCTTACATTGCAAATGTCTAAGCCTCCTCAGTTTCGGTACAAGAGTGGACAATACATGTTTGTTCAGTGTCCTGCTGTTTCTCCATTTGAGTGGTGAGTTGCTATTACAGGATTTCTTGAATAATATATACTTAGTAATTTAACTTTTTTGCTACTGGTATTTTGGCATTTGCTAATTAAAGCTTTCCAAAATACTTTCACTCGGAGAACAAACATGTTAAATGTAAGTGCAATGATTTTCTGCTTAGCCAAAGAAGTCTTGGCAACTAAATACGATTGATGCTCTTGACATTGTAACAGTAAAGCTCTTCTCAGTAGAGTAGTGAAAGTGTGATACCTGTTAGTATGATTTCCAATCTTTTCTGGGTACTTAGTACAAATGTGCTTAATATCTCTGCCCAGGCATCCATTTTCCATTACCTCTGCTCCTGGTGATGACTACCTCAGCGTTCACATTCGGCAGCTAGGTGACTGGACACAAGAACTTAAAAGGGTTTTCTCAGAGGTCTGTGAGCCTCCTCTAGCTGGAAAGAGTGGTCTTCTAAGGGCTGATGAAACAACAAAGAAAAGGTATGTTATATTCGACCTTCATATGTTTTTAGGTTTTACCTTCTTGATACCATCTTGTGACTCTGGTTAATGCAGTGTAATATTGTTCTCTTAATAACAGTTTGCCAAAGCTCTTGATAGATGGACCTTATGGTGCCCCAGCAGAAGACTATCGAAAGTACGATGTCCTATTACTTGTTGGTCTTGGTATAGGGGCAACACCTTTTATCAGCATCTTAAAAGATTTGCTCAACAACATTGTTAAAATGGAGGAGCAGGCAGTAAGTAAACGATGCTGCACTTCTTATTAACATTACTACTTCACTCTATCAAATTTATTGTCTTGCTCCTTCAATACGGCAAAAGAATATCTTGTTGGGCATAGAAAATCACATTTCTGTTTCTCTCTTCAGGATTCAATCTCAGATTTAAGTAGGACATCAGACCTCAGTGCTGGGAGCAATGATTCCAACATTTCCAATAGAGTTTCTCTGAAAAGGAAAAAAGCTCTGAAGACAACTAATGCCTACTTCTACTGGGTAACAAGGGAGCAAGGTTCCTTTGATTGGTTCAAAGGGGTCATGAATGAAGTGGCAGAGCTTGATCAAAGGGTAATATATAATGTTCGTTGGAATAACTTAGATATTTTGGTTAATTGTTTCTCGTGTTCCTCATTATACTACTCATTCTGAACGCCAGGGTGTCATCGAGATGCATAACTACTTGACTAGCGTATATGAGGAAGGGGATGCCCGATCAGCACTCATCACCATGGTGCAAGCTCTAAATCATGCCAAGAATGGGGTCGACATTGTTTCTGGCACCAGGGTAAGATCTTCGATATCTGTCATTTTCATTCTTTTGCCACGGTCCCAGCTTTTTTGTGGTGTAAGATCCGTAGCCAATGTCTTTGATGTATATGCCCACTAATTCTCTGAAGTTAACTGGTGGCTCCAATGCATTAACAGCAGCCTGACCCTGTAAACTTTTTTATCATGTTCATGTGTGAAAACAACTTAAAGCAGACATCAACCAGAGCATAGTAGGGTGGTCCATCATGTAATTAGTGAATATAGATGTTCGCTTTTAAGGTTGTAGAAATATGCTCACTAACAGTTCCTTGTTTTAATGGTTAGGTACGAACCCATTTTGCAAGGCCTAATTGGAAGAAGGTTCTCTCTAAATTAAGTTCCAAGCACTGTAATGCTAGGATAGGTAAATCCATATTATCAGCTTATAACAATACTATATGATCTTTTGCTTATTCTTATGTCAACACTGTTGTTTTGATGTTTTGTAACTGCAGGAGTTTTTTACTGTGGGGCACCGGTTTTGGCTAAAGAACTCGGCAAACTCTGCTATGAGTTTAATCAAAAAGGTTCCACTAAGTTTGAGTTCCACAAGGAGCATTTCTAAAAGACTGGTTGCTGCTTATTTACCTGATATTTACCGTCTACACCTCATTCACCATCCAAAACCCATCTCTAACACCTTTACCTACAAAATAAGAATTTTCGTAATAAGCCAAAAAGGCACGAGGCATTGTACAGTTTTGGATTAAAAAAAAAAGGTTAAAAAAAAGAAAAAGGAAAGGAAAGAGGCGAGGGGAAGGGAGGGATATATAGATTAGTATATGTAAAATGTACTCCATCTATCTTAGCTGTCTTGTATAGCAAGCACAACCAGAAAAATTTATTTGAGTTGGTGAGAGATTACTTTGGAAATTCGTAGGTCAACCTGTGTCAATTCATCGTTACACATTGCACCAGTGCAGATGTGACATGTGGAAAGTGGACATGAAATCAACATTGATGGGAATCAAGAGTGCGGTACAGCTTACAATGGAGAGGTTGACCTGAACGATAATGTAAGGCCATGCGTGATTGTTTAGACATTCATAGGTGGGATTAGAAGACAGTTTTGAAAGGGACGAACTGTTTTGTCTGTTGATTTTTTTTTTCTTTCTAATTTTCTCTCGATTTTTCTAGGAGATGACTAAAGCGAATCCTTCTAGAATGTAGTAGATGCCCAGGTGCAATCATATTGGATTGCTTAGTTATAGTAAGGAAATCATATGGTAGGTAATATGTAAATGATATTCTTATACTTTCTTTTGTAGCTTGTTTTGGTCACATACAATAAGCAAGAGAGGATGAACTGTTAGTTTCCCCAAAGAACAATTTGGGCTACCATTGGATGTAAATGGGTCCATTGAGTTATAGCAGAACTTGAGTTGTTCTTCCCTGGATAGCCTTTAGACCAGTTTTCCTGTTCTGTTTTTCTGTTTTGTAGACTATGTACATGTTGCCTCTACAGAATCAGTAGTGTGTTTACGCTGGTGGAATACAAGAAGCCTTAGAAAATCAAAGAATTTCCTGATATACTGACATTTATATTCTGCTGAATACTGAAGAATTAAAAGCTGAAAATTAGTTTTTAGAAAATTGAATTTGTGTTAGAAAATTTATTTCTATGACTTTTTTATTAAACACCAAAGAGTTTTTAGTTTTATTGTTGTTTTAGTAAAAATTATTTTAAAATTTTAAATAAAAAATTATTTAAAAATCATTTTATAAACTATAAATCGAAACTAGGGGTGAAATCAAGACTCAATACTAAGGTGTTTGAGTTCGGCTTGATTTTAAATAAACATGTTTGAACTCGAGTTCGATTCGAGTTTGAAAGTTGGGCTCAGACTAGATAAATTTTATAATGGCTCGAGCTCGGTTTTAGCTTGATAACAAATGAGTCTATTCGAGTTCGAGTATAAGTTCAAACTCGAGCCTGAATCTTAGATTGCCCATTCGAGCTTGAACTCAAGCTTATACTATAATTTTAATAAATAAAAATATTAAATAAATAACTCCAGCTCGATAATACTTTATCGAACTGTTCGAAAGCCTTTTGAACCGAACTTTTAGGTATTCGAACTCTATTCAATAAGTTATTTGAACCTAATTTTCAGGTTCGAGTTCAGTTGGATTTCGATCGAATATAGTTTTGACCGAATTCAAACTCAAACTTGAATAACTCGATAAAAACTCAATTCGGTTCCAACCTCAACCAAAACTACTGTTAAGTCGATCAAATATTGTACATGCCAAAGACTTAGATAAGCTTTGCAGGTTAACATGGATATTGGATTGACTTCTTTATTTTTGGGCCTGTTTCAGCCTCCTGGAGGCTACTCAGTTTAGCCCAAATTCCAGGACTCAAACAGAACCTAAGCGTACTTATATTAGCCAAACTTTGTTTGTACCCGGAGATGAGCTTTGTTTGTATCTTAGAAGTAGATGTTTTCCATTTGAAAATTTAAATAAAATAAATTTCAGTGTTTTGCTTTTTTAAAGCTTAACCCAACACAAAACCGGTCTTGAGCTCTATTTCTTTATGTTTAATCATGCATTTTAAAATGTAAATTTAACCCTTTTAAAGCCAGAAATAATTGGTCATACATGTTGATAAGCATCTGCTGTTGCTTTATCTAATATTAAAGGGTCCAATTATTGCTGTAAAAACTAAAAGAATAATATCTAACTGGTAAAAGAAACGTGCATCAGAAAATGCGATTACACACACTCAGGGGCAAGTAATTCTTTATCAAAATTCATTAAAATATAAACTCACGCTAGTTATTAATGGACGTGAGTGGTAACATTAAATATAATATCTCAACATGAGATTAAAATCAGGATTGTTATCTCAACATTCATTGTGTACTAATTATAAATAATGGATGTTAAATCCTACTTAAAAATTGCAAAAGGAAAACCAAAACCCGTAAGGGAAAAAGAAAACCAAACCCCAAAAGGTCTTCCTTTTGACGCTTTTCCTTTTCTTTTCTTTTCATTCTTTACTTTCTAACTTCTTCTTTGCCTTTCGTTTCCCAAAAGAAAATAGCAAAAAGTCTAATAATGTGGAATTTCAGCTTCTTGAGATATATTTATTGTAAAATCATAATATAATCCTCCAATCAAAATATATAATATAGAATAAAATAGTATCTCCTGGGCCTCCAAAAAGGACCAAACTAAGACAAGCACGCGGACACATGCAAAAGACTAAACCCACTCTACATATACTTACGCAACACGGTTGTTTCCTTTTTGCTTTAGGTATATTATATATCTTTCGTATATATATATGACTCATATAACACAAACCCTTTATTAATCTCTCTTTAAAACCAAAAATACGCAATAAGAAAACCCTACAAAAATCACCCTTCAATTAGCTCCAGCAAGAAATCATCCAAGAAGCGACGAAGAGTACCATGGCTAGCTCAACAACAACAACAAAGATGATGCCAAAAGAAAAGAGCAGTAAATTTTTTGTGTATGTTCTTGTTGGGATTGTGACTCTAAGCATAATTTTATTGATTTTTGCACTGATTTTTTTGCGTATTAATACTCCTGAATTCAGGTTAAGTTCAATCATCGCGAAGAATCTTAAACATGATAATTCATCGTCTCCTTATTTTAACGTGACACTAGTCAATGTAATCGAGGTTAAAAACACGAATATTTGGTACTTCGATTTTGAAAATAGCAAAGGGAGTTTTATGCATGGAAATAGTATTGTTGGTGACTTTATGATCAATAGCGGGCGAGTTAAAGGTAAGGAGAGAAAAAAAATCAAAGTTCAAGTTGATGTGAGGTCGTACAGATTATTGGAAACTAATAAGAATTTAAGTGAGGATGTAAGTTCAGGGATTTTGAATATGAGCAGCATTGGCAAATTGAGTGGTAAAGTGAATTTGATGAGTATCGGGAAGAAGAAGAAGACTGCAGAGATGAGTTGCACTATGTCTCTTAATTTGACAAGCCAGTTGATCCAGGATTTACTATGCACCTAATATGGTTGTTAGTTTTCATTTTCTTTTTTTTTTGTCTGTATTAAAGGGATATCGTGAGATGATAATTTTTGTTAATTAAGTAAATTCTTGGAGAGAAAATTCCTTATTCATATTTGGGTTCTTTTTTATTTTAGGAGTAGTAATAAAATATTTGAGGAATACACAATTCTATCACATTAGTCTACTAATGTTTGGTTCAGGTTTTGATAGTTAAATAAGAAAAGGAAGGTTAATTAAAAACTATGTTTAGGTTTTTTTTTTTTTTTTTTGCATAAGAAGGTTTTGAAATTCCTCTATAACCCTTCAAAACCATCCACCTGTCTATTTTTTAACTCTCCAAATTGGGTTGCTAGAAAAGCACTCTAATTTGGGGAGTTTGTAGGGTTTTGTAAAAAGTAAGTACGTTTACATTTCTCAACTCTCCTTTACTTTTTAAGTGTTTGTTAGTATTGGGGGAAGGAAAAGAAATGATTTTTAAGAAAAAATGAAAGGTAAGGACCGAAGAGTAAATAAGGGGTTGAAAATTTTTCCTTATTTGAGAATTTTATAAATTAAAAGAGGATAAACAAGTTTATTTTTATGAAAATCATGTAAATATCTCACTTTGGGATGCAAAAAAATGATAGGTTGAAGGTTTCATAAGCTTACAAGAAAACCTTCAAAACTTTTTTCCTCGTTAAAAAAACTCCCAAACATAATTTTTAATTAAATTTTTTTTTTACCTTTACTTGGTCCTCATCCCTTTTTTTAATTTACTCTCATTTGCTTACCTTTCATTTCTTTTAAAAACTCTTTTTTTGTTTTAAAACTACCAAACATGTTAAAAAAAATTGAACAAATAGTCCACACAAACAACAATTGAAAGTGAGATTTTATAATCTCAAGAATCAACTTTGGATTTTTTACCACGTCTAAGTGTCTGTATATTTTGTTTTGTTAGTTGATAACACCTCCATGAATTTCAAATTAGCTGTTTTGCCAGTTCCATCTATGATGGAGTGATAGTTTAAGCTTTGATTAAGACAAGCTAAAAGCTCCTTAAGGCTTAAGAAATATGCCCACTTGCAAATCTGAAAATAGAAGTTCATTGGTGATGAAAAGTGAAAGTGAAGGGAAAGAGACTAATGTGCCATCGTTTGAGAATATGTACTTTTTATGTGAACAAGACATTAGGCCAGATAAATTGGCTTACTTTCCAAGTGATTTTAGCTTCGAAACAGAAAATATGTCAAATATTAAGAAGAAAAATATCTTAAGCTGAATATAAATATAAATATATATATAAGGTTTAATTTTTCTTAATTGTAAAAACTCCACAATTATTTTACCAATCATTAAACAAATTTTAACTCTACATACGTTTTATCAAAAGTTATTTCAAAAACCATTTTAAAAGAAAAAAAAAACTTGATAATAAAATTGTAGCCATATATCGAGAAATGACATTGAATGGAAGTTCATTGGTTTCTTTCACAGAGGTTGTGAAAAGCTTTTTAGTTGGACCAAAACTTGAAAAGGCAAAGTTTTCGTCGAGGTATAATTGAATTATAAAAATTATTAGGTAGAACGATCATATCACGTTTTTTATACGATGACTTAATAATAATTGTTCATGTTGAATTATCATAATTGATTAATTAGAGATATCTCATAGAAGAATAACTTGCTAAGATCTAATTTGTACAGAAAAAAACATTCTTTCTATTTAGTCCCAAAAAGAAAAAGGTATACCACAAAACATGTTCCCATTAATGGAAAACTATGCATATTTTGTTTAATGTTAATGATAATTGCATACATTCTCTCAAAACGGATTGAGTCATAACTTCATTTCAGCACTATCGAATATTTAGTATTCAACACACGGATGTAAAAGATATCCATATGTCAAGATTTTATATTTGTAAAACTATGTTTTTTTTTAAAGATAAAGCTATCAGTAAAACTTCTCTTCAATGGGATGAAATTAACATCATCTTATACTCACAGAACTTTCCTAATTTCAATTTATTTTAAGGTCCAAATACTATGGTGAAATATATTCAAGATCCAAGAAATTTCCTTTAAAATGTCTAAAGTCAAGAGTCAAGCCGTGTAACCCTTGCAAACGCGTTGAGGACAAAACACTACTAGACATTCTACATTCTAATTATAAAGAATATTATTTTCTTCTAGAGACAAACAAAATGGGACAAAACAAATGTGTGTTTATATATATATATATATATATTATAACTCACCAAACCCCCAATAGCCATACCATTTCCAAAACTTGGCCATGGCAGGTGACGAGGAGCAGGCCAAGCCCTTATCCTCAATTGCATTCCAAACCCGCAGCAATGAAGATGAAGTCTTGTCGATGCAATTCCTTCACAATCGCCGCCGAAAATATATTCAGTGTTGCGGTTGTTTTACTGCCCTCTTTTTGATCTTAGTCGTCGTACTTTTAGTTCTAGCTTTCACGGTTTTTCGTATTCGAGATCCTGATATCAAGATGAATTCAGCAACAACGATCCAAGCGTTCGAGCTCGCAAACGGAACTCTAAAAGCCGACGTGAATATGACACTTTTAGTTGATGTTTCAGTGAAAAATCGTAATGTTGCCTCTTTTAAATATGGTAACACCACGAGTATTATTTACTACGATGGAACGATGGTTGGTGAAGGTAGGAGTCCGTCGGGGAAGGCTAAGGCAAGACGGACGATTCGGGTGAACGTTACAGTGGATATAATTCCTGAGAAAATATTGTCAGTTCCAAGGTTGAGAGGAGATTTGAGTTCAGGGGCGTTGACTCTAAACAGCTACACTAAGATTGGTGGCAAGGTAAAAATACTTAAGGTTATCAAGAAATCTGTTGTGGTAAAAATGAATTGTACCATGACATATAATATTTTAAGCAGGGCTTTTCAGGATGAAAGATGTATGCGACATGTTTCCATCTAGCTAGCTGGGTCTTATGTTTTGTTTTGTTGGTAAACTTTGACTGCTTAAAAACGAATACATTGTTTTCTTTTCTTTCTTTTTCTTTTTTCTTTTTTCTTGTAGACAGATTGCACAATCAGCAGTATTTATATGTAAAGAGCAACTGGTATACACAGAGGGACATGTTTGTCGTCAGAGTTAGATTAACTCTTCTCAAATGCAATGTTAAATATAATTAATTATTCTCAAGCAGATCGGAATAATTAATTAATTATTATAATTGGGAATATTGGGGGAATTAGATGAAAAAAAAGAAAAATAATATTATTATTTTTATTTGTTGTTTGGATTGAACGGAATTAAAAGAAATGAAGGCCTACATTAACTTTATACTTGGGAGTGCTTTTACTAATAACAAAAGGATATATTAGGTTTCGTACCTTTATCCCCATAAATCTCTCAAAACTTTAAACATTTTAATTCTCTTTTACTAAAGAGTTTTGAAGGAAAAGTACAGAGTAAATGGAGTTTTTTAACAAACCATCGTATTTCAAAATCTTATTTCCCAATTCATTGTACTTTTAAACTTATTTCCAATATGGTAGTGCTTTTTCCCACATATGCAATCCACTTACCTATTCCCTACCACATAAACAAGTCACCTACGTGTTACCCTTTTGTTTAATAACAAAACTTCAACTGAAACTAAAACAAATAGAAAGAGAGTGATTTGTACCATCAACTGCAAATCAACAGTTCCTCATCTTCAAAAAAGTTCCTTAACAGATCACTAGAAAAACCCCATACGCTGGCTTGCAAACCCAATTATAATTTATTATTATTATTATTATTAATATCGGAATCAAATTATCATTAAAATCAAGCCAAGTGATCAGGCTTCTTTACAAAAGATGAAACATAGCTGAATCATTGAACTTTGAAGCAAAACAGAGCAGCAAATCTCCCAACTACAATTTATTATTATTTTATTTATTTTTTAACATTGAAAGCAAATTATCATTAAAATTTAACCAAGTGATCGAGCTTCTCCACAAAAGATGGTACATAGCTTAATCATAGAACTTTGAAGCAAAACAGAACAGTAAATCTCCCAACTACAATTTATTAATCAAAGCATCAATACATATGCTAAAAATACAAATATATCAACTTCATTGAACTTTGAAGCAAAGCACATAGAGCAGCAAATTTCCCAACTACAATTTATTAATCAAAGCATCAAAACAGATGCCAAAAATACAAATATATCAACTCCATAAAGCAGTCATCACGCTAGAAAAACTACAAACGCTGGCTTGCAAACCCAAACTACAACAAAAAAAAAATCGATAAAAAAATTACAACTCCAAACAAATATAAAACTAGCTACTAGAAAACTGAAAGAATGACAAGGCCAGAATAAACAAATCTAAAGCATCCACAACACACAACCTGAACCAACCCCAACACAGCACAACACAAATCACTACAGTTGGCTCTTTACGCTTTAATTTTTCATCTTGAAAAAAAAATTACCTCGAAATAATGAAAAACTAATCATTTTGTAACAAAGCAAGAATACATATTCATAAAATTATTGTAAATCACATTTCACTAAGTCCTTACTTTGTCGATTATGAATTAACGCGTGGCATTAGTTGAGACTTTTTGCGGTTTGGTTGGGTAATTTCATCGATCATGACCGGGTTCTCTACAAAGCCCACATCGCACTATTGTTTGCCCTACTTTGATGTCCATCTCATTTCGAAGCCTTGTAGAACATGGTCAACATTTCTATGATCGTTTAAGACTCTGATTGGGAATCATTTTGAGATTAGATTTTGGCCAATATGCTTCATGAGCGAGGGGATAAAATTGAGGAGACCAAGTACTGACATACACTTTAATTGAATAATATTTTTCCACATATTGCTAGCTATTAAGAGAAAAATTACCACACACACTTAAAACGTGAGAATAAGGATACTTGTCAATCTATCATTTTCCACATGTACATGTACCTTTATCTAAATTAACAATCTGCGTGTTTTTACCTTTTGTGTCACTACCTCAAACAACCCTTTATCTCGATTAAAGGATTTTAAGGCATAAGCATTTGCCTTTGACATTAGACTTACTTGTTTTGCAACAACATGTGAAGTATGCATTTCTCCTTTCTGACAAGTTTGTAGTCATCATTCCATACCGTCTACCTCCATCATGTGCAAGAACCCATTTAGAAAGTCGATGATTTACAAGTCATTCACGAGCTTTAGGTTTGATTCTTCCTATCTCCTCTATAATGGCACTAAACTTTCGAACTTGATTTTCACTGCCAGCTTGTAAACTAATGCTTTTAAGCTATTGTCACCAAGTTTCTTATAGAAGTTTCTGATAAAATGCCGCAAGCAATAGCGATGAAAACATTGTGGCTCTAACCATGGAGATCCATGCCTATTAATTACCTTGATGATACCATTGTGTCGATCAGATACCAAGCAAATCTCATTTCGTTGTTTTATGACATTTTTTAACATGATGAAAAAACCAGTGCCATGAGCTATAATTCTCTTCCTCAACAATGGCAAATGCAAGTGGTAATATTTGACCAATACCATTAACTCCCATTGCAATCAACATTTTTCCTTTGTACTTTCCATATAAATGTGTACCATCTATACTCATAATTGGACGACAATTCTTGAAGCCCTCAATAGATGGAGTAAAAGCCCAAAATGCACGTTGGACTTGTACCTCATTTGCACTCTCTAAAGCTATGGTATCCCATTCCACAATAGTACCTTGGTTATAAAATTGTAGTGCAACCATGAATTTGGGCAAAACTTCATATGAAATATCCCAATCACCAAAAATCTGCTCAATTGCATTCTGCATACCCATCCATACTTTCTTATAGGAAACTGTGTAACCCAATTTATCAATTATTTTTGCTCTTAAAGCTGATACTGTAATTTATGGTTGTTCTTTTATAAGATGCTTTACTTCATGTGCAATCAAACTTACATCTATGTGTGGGTGGTCTCGACTAAGCTTTGGGTATAAGTAAGTGTGAGGACCACTGTACTGCGTGATCTCAAATAAACCATGAGTGCTACGCTTGCATGTACGAAGCCTCCACTGGCATCTAGACTCTCTATGTTTTTTGCACCTCAATCTCCAAATAGTTGGACATGTTTCCATCACTTCATATTGTTGATTCCTTTTGATGGAGTACAATTTAACTGCTCTAATCACTTCATCTTTATTGGTAAAAACTAACCCTTTGCATATGTTGACCCTTATCTAAATTTTAATAATGACAAAACACTACTCTAATTGTACTAACAGTTTTATCTAAGTATTTAAACGATAAAAGCATTCAGTAAAGAATCAAGATGCAAGAACTCAACCCATATCAGACACTGAAGGTTGAGGTTTGACGCTGAATGGTTTGACTTTGAGAAGTGAGAGAGACGACGAGCGAGAGAGGGAAAAAGAGAGAGGAGTATTAAGCTTGTGAGTGACTGGGATGCAAAGATGTGAGAACTGAGAAGATAGGAGGGCAAGAGCCAAGAGACGTGGGTCGTTGAATGTGGAATAATCAGAGATGAAGAAGAAAGAGCCAAGAGAGACGTTGCATATTTGTCTTAGCATTCGAGTTTTGGGGATTCAGGTAAATGACTCGTAACAGGTAAGTGACTTGGTCTGGGTAACAGGTAAGTGGATTGCTTATATGGCAAAAAGAACTATCATATTGGAAATGTTGACCCTGAATGATTTTGATAGTAACAAAAATCTTAATTAAGCACTAATGAATATTACTTAAGTAATATAGATTGTTAAATAGTGTTTATACATCAAAGGAGATTAAGATTGTAGAAATTGGTGAATCAATGTTGATGATCTCAAAAGTCAATAAGTTCTCCAAAAGATCAAATTCAAGGAGAATAATTTAAATGCATCTTCAAAGTCAATAGAGACAAATTATAGGTTTGAATCCTAAGATATACTTTGTAAGCATTTCAATTTTTGGGAGCTAATTATATTTGCGTTGCATTTTATTATATAGTCTTAATTAATTGAAGATATAAAATCTCTACGTGATTTTATTAAATGCAAATAAATTATTTGGGCTCAATACTTAACATTCTCTAATTGAACTTAAGAAGAATTTATGTTGACATAGAAAATTACTTGAGCATTTGTAATATATCATTCTTCATATATCTTGCACACACATTATGCTTAAATTTGTAATATGTTTTGTCATCATAAAAAATGCCTTAATCAAGAAATTGATTAGATTAATTTTGATGATAACAAAACACTTTTGAAGTGTTTAACTCGTGTGTTTAATGTGCAAGAAAGTTTGATTCAATTAGGAGATTTTTTGGAACTTAAAAATCCAAGAAGAATAAAGAGATATGAAGAAAATTGATGCTGAAAACACTGTTTATCCTGAAAACACTGTAACAACGCTCAAATAGTGACCCAGTCGACCGGGTGAATAGTACCAATCGACTGGTAAAACTGGCAGAAGGTTCCCAGTTGACTGGTAGGTAACACTGTAGCAGCAAAAATGTGATTTTTAAAGAGGATCCAGTCGACTGGTAGTTCAAAAATATAACCGTTGAGACTCGAAATCTGAGATTTTAAAGGCATAATCAATTCAAATTAAAGTTTAACGGTCATATTAATTGATGGCTATATAAACCCACTCAATTCAGTATTCAAAAAGAAGGAGAAGACATTCAAAAAGAGAAGAACACACACAATCAAGTCATTCATTCTTTGAAACTCAAAAAAGCTTTGAAATACTCATGTTGAGCCATTCTTCAAGCTTTATTTTGAAAGAGAGACATTATTCAGTTGTATAAGCTTTCATTTGCTGTCTCTCTACCATTTACTTTACAGCATTTATTGTAAAGGGATTACTTTCGAGAGGAAGGGGATAGCTTCTAAGAGGAAGAGATTGTAAGGTTTGTACAACACCGGTGAAGTTGTACGACTAAGTTTCTTAGTGGATTACTTCAAGGAGGTTCCTTGAAGAGAGTGGACGTAGGGTCGAAACGAATCCGATATTGCCGAACTATTATAATCTGAGTTTGCATTCTCTACTCCTTAAACTCTTTATTTACAGCACATTACTTGTTTAATTGTTTGTTGCTTATATGTTTTTATAAACTTTTGTTTATTCCGCGAAAGTTTTTAAAAACCTAATTCACCCCCCTCTTGGGTTGAAACCTCAATCTACAGGAAATAAATTTAAAAGTACAATAAATTGAGAAATAAGATTTTGAAATACAATGGTTTGGTAAAAAAAATCGAGCAAATGAAAGAATTTGGAACGGTATTCTTTTCTTTTCCTTCCATCTCTCGTATCTTTAAATAATATGCATATACTAATATATTACTCATAGGCCTCAACAAGCTATCACCTAGCTATAGTTAGCGCTGAGATATGATTGAGAAATTCTTGTTTAAATCGAAGCTATGAAAGATGCATGGAATGAAAGTATCGTGCATTGATCATCCGATAGCATGAGAAGAAAGAGGAATTCTTATCATTGGACGGTGACCGATGCCTTCTATCCATATATCTCTCATAGGTACAGTCTAATCAAACAAATTCTGAGAAAAAAAATTATTGTTTAATCTCAGCCCATTGGAGAAGTTTGGACCAAAGACATCTTCCACAGTTCGATCAATAACATAAGAATAAAGAAATTTTTACTGTTAGGTGATGAGATTTGTTGTCAGTACAAATATTTTTTATGGATCAGGACAAGACACAAATTTTCTTTATAGGATTAGTCAAGTAAATCGGAAAAAGAAATTAAGTAGAAAATATGGTTGATTTGACGAAGCCATTACATATCTAGTGCTTTGTTGAATGGGTCACTAAGGTCGTTTTCAACTTGGAATTGTTGAAATTTCTCTCTTGAAGTAGTCCAACAGATTATTAAAAATAAAAATTCTTATTTGAGAATATGAACCCTGAAGCCCGAAAATATTCAACATTCAAAAGCCGGAAAATTGTAAGTTGCTACTTATCATGACATTTCAAATGAGTGACAATAGTTTCTAACTCCTTTTTGAGACTATGAACCCTGAAGCCAAGTTTTCACATTTTGTTGCGTTTATTTGTTTTCAAAAATGCAATTTAGAAAGTGAGTTTTAAAATATTGGTGACCTATCAATTAATCAAACAGGTTTCTTGAATATGTGATTGTTTTCGTATAGTTGCAATTAAATATACTTTATCCAGGAAAAACAAAAAATGCTTTACTGAATTTTTGCCCGGTCAGAAAAGTATATCCTGACTCGATCCACATTTGGGGCTCTGGCAATGGGCTTGACCCCTTAGTATCAGGCTTGACTGAAATCAATTGGGCTGGGTCAAACTTTTGGTAAAGATAATTGGTTCACCAGCAGAGCTCGTTTCATAGGCGGCCGCTTATGTTTGGGATAATTTAAAATCAATTTTAAAGTGAATTTATTTTTAAAAGGTTGTGAAATGCTTAATCAAAGTAAATTAAATTATATATTAATTGATGTTTGATTCAATTTGATTAAGTTTTAAAAATAAACTTCAACTTAAAATTAGATTTAAACTGATCCAATGTCCCTCGATTTTTAATTTGTATCTATTTGACCTTATGAAACTTGATTTTGTACGATAGCTAATTTGAACGAAAATCATATTTTAAATAGACAAATGAACGGTTTAAGAAGAGTCACCTATACAAAAAGATCCAACATTAATGTAAATTTATTTGTCTTTTTTCTTTAAAATATTAGTGGAGTTGATGTGTACAGTAAATTTTATATAACTATTTACTTTTCTTTTATTTATCTGTGCGTTTCTTAAATAAATTATTAGAAAAATTTAAAGATTTTAAATGGTTTTTCCTAAAGGCAAAAGCCCAAATTTTATTAATAAAGGCAAATATAGAAATACAGCCAATAGCATGCTTCTAAAAGCCATAGAAATACAAGCAAAATCCTAAAAGAAGCCAAAACCATGCAAAGCTATATAAAAACATGACGAAGATGTCATGCCAAGGCCACTCCCTCAACCACAAACCATAATAAAACCATCCAAAAAAAGCCCCTCACCAAGACCAGGGAAGGAGCAACTATATGAGAACAATTTAATCACCAGCAATACATCCCTCACCAGCATTTTACAACTCTCAAGCGCATACATGACCAACAATTTAATTACCAAACTCGCAGAAACAGCCACCACCCAAATCAAACAAACTTACTACTTACACTCGCGCATCAATCTATATGAGAACACATTCACCACGCAATTTTCCTTTGTGAACCGTCTAACCAGGCTCTACCTTCCGAGATAAATTCCAACATTTCAATTCTACTATCAGAAGAACAATCCACCCATAGGAATAATTAACTGAACAACTTATAACCCCCTCTATTAAGAATTGTTCTCCAACATTAATGTAAGCCTTTGAATCCTTAAGATACCCAGCAGCAAATTTATTCAACCAATCTAAATCAGCTTCCACAGCTTCATATCTGATATATTCTTCAATCCCATGAAACTGATTCCTTTTCATTCATTCTTCTAAATTTAAAAAAAAAAAAAAAAATCTAGCAGTATCTGTTAATCTTTTGAGCTTGTGCTAGGATCAATCTTCTAGTGAATGGAGCTTGAGCATCATTATTATCCTCTTCACAAATCTTTACAATTAAACAAACACTATTTTTATGACTTAATCAACTTTGAAAGAGTTCTTAGGTCTCTTAAAAATTAAAACTGCCATCAAGGAAAGGCTCATTATTCACAGCCTATTTGTGTAAGCTTTTTTATTATCAAAACAGATAAGTAGATTATATCATGTGTATCTAGCACACAGTGAATCTGAAATTAAGTAGATTAGAGTCGAAGTTAAGTATTATTTCACATTTTGTGCGATAAAAGTTTAGGTTTAACAGCAACAAATGATTACAGAAAAACTTGAACCCAAACATTTTTAACGAAATAAACAAACTCTTTTCACTAAATTAAACACTTATTGATTTTCGTAAGGGTTTTTTTTTTTAGAGTTTCTCAAGGTTATCCCATTTATTTTCTATAAAAAAAATTAAAGAATAAAACTGTAAACTGAGCCAATCTGTTGTCCTTGGATTAATAACAAATGTTGGAAACTTTCTCTATGAATTGTCTTTTGATGCATGCATTCACCAAAAAGTGCACGAATTATTCCATTTTATCACCCATTTAAGATTGAAAGCCAACCGTCGGCTTTTGATAGGGGATTTGTCCCTTAATCCACCCACAAATGTCATGATTGGTTAAAATTCTGTTCCAAACAGACCTTTTATGACTTCAAAAGGGTAAAGATAACTGTTTTGTTCATGAATTTAGTTAATTCACTCAACTTTACGGTAAGATGGGAGAAAATTACGAGGAGAGGATAAGAAGAGATAAGAATGACTTATTATAATTGAATGAGATATTTTATTATTTTTTAATTTTATTCATCAAATATAACATAAAAATTATTTTATTATTTTGTACATTAAAAATATTTAATATTTTTTTATTATTGTTGTGTAAATAGTCTTACGTATAAATCAAATATAAAAATTTATTCATGTTAAATAATCAATTATACCTCATCCCATCGTAACATATTATTCAATAAATTAAACTTTCGTTTTCAATTAGAATTAGTGTATTTCTTTCTATTCCCAAAAATGTGGCAACCAAACATGAAGGCATCACGAGGAATAGTTTCGCATAAACAACTGGCTATTAATCTTACCTTATCATCGTCTTATTATACAAGGACCACAAAAGAATGCTATTACAACATTAAATTTGTGATAAGTCAACGATAATCTGTCAAAGCCTTGGAGATATAACTTTAATGTTCATAGCTAACGAGAGACATCGATTTAATAAAATATTCGGAGGTGACTGCAACCTCTTGTCTTATCCTGTCACATTCGGTTCATGCATTTAAGAGGTTTTTTTCTTTAATGTATTAAAAATTCGAGGTTTGTCTCTTTTGTAGTGTAAATTTAAAATTAAAAAATAAACTTTATATAGATTTAAAATTAAAAAACAATTTAATTTTATCAATTAAATTAATTCATATATTTATATTTAATAAATATGCAATCGATGATATTTAGTATGGTTTTTTTTTTTTTCAGACATTGGTAATCGAAATCTTTTAAGTGAAATATTTAAAAATAACTATTATTCCGAAAAATCTAGATTATGAACTGTGTTATTACAACTATTTTTTATAACAGTTAAAATGGTCTAGTCGATGCAAATAACACCACCAATTTTTTTTAATATTTTTGGAAACAAATAATGCTATAATAATTATACCAAAAGATAAACCAAAAATTAGTATCAAAATAATAATGTTGCATTAAGCACTTTACCCATTGTTATTTTAAATCTCTGAAGATTAATATGATCGAGACCTATGATTAAAACCATTAAATTTACATTATTTTTAATTCCATCAAATGTTTTTTTTTTATAGCTGGGTAAGCTTGAAATACTGGCTCCGTAGATCGTTGTATACTTGAGATAATAATACTGCGTAGTAGCTTTAACGATAGGGCACATTAGGCGGCACAAAACAAAGGAAATCATTTTTAGTAAAAAAGTAATAGAAAGTCACTTATAAGAATCTGATTACTGACCAAAACGACAAAAGGTTTTCACTATTAGACGTAGTAGAGCAGGCAATGTTGCAGTGCTTTTGTAGGACCCAAGCCCTGCCAGAAGGAGACAAAATTGAATCTCCTACGTTACCTTCATTTTTAATGAAAACAACGTACAGAAATTAGACCCTATCATCAACATCAAAGACTGTTGTTGACTGCTTCTCGATTTCCAAATTTACAATCAAGTAACCATGATCCTCAACTTAGCTAGACAAAGAGGGAGCCCACCCACCACCACGAGACAACTCCATTTTATTATGGGTTCATTTAAGAGATCCAAAGTTAATAAAGAGAGCCTTGATTTTCTTCTTTTATTCCCACTCTGATCCGTCTTTTAACTCTGTTTGTAGTGTTGTTTATGTTCTCTCTCTTCCTTTAAGAAAGAAAAGAAAAATCTTTTTCTACTGTTTTGGTCTCTACTTTCCTCACTTCTCTGACCACTAAAGAGTAAAGACGCCAATCCCCATAAATAAAAATCCCCAATTATAGGGATTAAGCTATATCCTTTCTGATTATTGTAATTACTCAACAAAAAAAAATGAATGAGATTATTTATTTAAAAAATTGAGTGTTCAAGTTTCTTAAAAAAAAACTCATAAAATTTAACTCAAATCCAATTAAAGAAAAAAAAAACTGAAATGAAAAATAACCATTTTGGTTATTCTTTCGTGGCCCAATTTAATTTAGACTTAAAATCTCACTGTAATTCTATTTCAGTGAAAATGATTTGACGGATAAAAGTAAATACATCAGAGTGGTAATGGAGAGGGGTTCAAAATGAAATAGACTTAAATCAGTTTGTACTCAGATATAAGTAGATGGTTTAAAATCAAATGGAATGGATGATGATGTAATGATCATAATAGAATTAAAATGAAATAACTTTCATTGAGCGTTTAAGTTTAAATTCATCCAAAAAAATTGAATTAAAAAACAAAAAAAAATTATTGATACAATAAAAAAGTTGGGTAATAATAAAAGATAGAGATATATGATCGAAGACCAAATAAATATTTATCCATTTATTTTTTAATATGATTAAATGGGGTGATTACTGGTGTTTCATGGAGTGGTAGGGTTTCTGATTTGTTGCTTTTTTTAACATAGATACAAAGATCTGATTCTTCTTTCACTATCACATTCACTTAAAGATGAGCTTTATACAGACAATAGTAGGGGAAAGAGTGTTAGGGAGCTTCATCTACTCATCAGTCATTATCACAAACACCAACGCAACAACTCTTTTCCCCCTTATCCTTACCCTACCTAATGAAGTAGTAATGTACTACAGACTTGGTACTAAATTATAAATTCTACAAAAATAAAATTAACATGTACAAGGAATAAAATAAAATATATTTTGAGAAGGATTTCAAATATGTGAAAAATCAATCCATCAAAATGGACCAATTTTCCCGCTTTTTAGGGTTCTTGGTCAAATTTTCACTCTCAAAATTAAAGACGATACTCTTTTTCCTTTCATCTGAAGATTTTCTTGACAAATCGATTGATTTCTCATGAGACGGTTCGATCACTCACCGATCTTGGTAACATAGAAGACTCTGAGTCTGCAAAATTAAAGGAAAATTAAAGTCTAAGCTTTCTTTTTTTTATATAACAAAAATAAGAATATTAATTAAGCATTATTCGCTTTGTACCTCGAGAGGAATTGAAGGATCTCTTGCAGTGCATAATGGCGCTTTGGATCCCATCCTGTTGCTGCAGCAGCGAATCGTCGCGCCTCTTTGACAATCCAGGCGCCATTTGAGCCGAAGCCGATGCCGCGGCAACAGCCGACGAAGCTGATCGGCTTTTCCCCAAATGTTTACACACGACCCTCAGACCCGCCGGAATATTCCCCTGCCTATGGCCCCTCGCCGGAGCATCTGCTACCTCCGCCGTTGATTTCTCCGTAGATTTTGTTGATGATGACAACCCCGAGGTTAAGCTTAGCTGACCGGAGAACCTCATCTTCTTTTCCCCGTACCTCCTTGAAACGCGGACGTATAACGGCTTGACCTTCTTCAGATACCTCTGCATCACGTCTCTCGTGAAACGCTTCTCGTCTGAGACCGATTCGTCGCCGTTTTGCTGCTTCTGTGACCTGCTAGAACTGTGGTCTCTGGTGAAGAGAGACACAATTGGTACCTCCTCGACCTTGAATTTCACGGTGAACAAATTACGCTGCTGCTTGTTTCCCTCTCCTTTTCTTTCTCCTTCTCCTTCTCCTTCTCCTTCTCCTTTTCTTTCTCCTTCTCCTTCTTGTTTGGGAGCCTCATCAGGAAGAGATCCATTTGCTTCCGGTTTCTGGTTTCTGGTTTGGTTCAGTTTCGATCTCTTGAAGCCTAACATGAAGACTCGAAACTTAGTCGCTGATTTGAGCAATGAGACGGGGAACTGATGAGGCTTGGAGTTGGGCTCCACGCCCACGCCGTTCGAATCTAGTGAGGACGGCTCGATTGGGACCAGCCTTCCTTTAAAGAACAAGTCATCGGATGGAGAGAGCGCCAGATTCTGGTCCGTACGATCGTTGCTCGAACCGGATGAGATCGTGAAACTGAACTCACGTTCGCCGTCTGTACCGTCTGATTCCACGTTGTCGTTTTGGTCTCCTTCCTCTTCTTCTTCTTCTTCACTGGCATTATCGTTCTTGCTCTCGACTCCGTCGTCCTCCTCGCCGTTGTCGTCTTCGTCTGGGACTGTGAACTCCAAGTCGAAGAAAGGGCCGTCGTCCTCTTCGTTGCCATCGTCACCGTCGGCTTCCATCTCGTGGTGGGTGACGGCGGTGACGATGGTGGTTATCCCATCGCCGCTTACTCCAGCGGTTGAGGTGCGGAGGTTAGTTCCGACACTCTCGCCGCTAATAGCTCCACCGCCGCCTCTCCAGTACTTGAGTAAGCTGAAAGCCTCCATAGTTGGGAGAGCCAGAATAGAGTATGCAAGAGCAAGTAATGGGAACTGGTTTTATTATTAGAGGTGGATAATAGAGAGAGAGGGGGGGTAAAAGGGAAAGTAAAGTATAGAAAGAGAAGGAAAAGCTAGGGGGTTCTTTAGGTCTTATGGTTCATGGTGGGTTGCAGTGCAGAGTACTGAAAATGGGGTGACTGTGAGGCAGCGAGAGGGTAAAGCTTTTCACTGAGAGGGTAATGTGTTTGCTTTTATTTTATTTGTTTGGTAAACGTGGTTCCAGGTCAGTCATGTGAGAGCAGACTGAGATGGTCAGATGTTGAAACAGAAGATAAGAGAGTTATAGTCACAGAGACGTACAATAGTACGTACTCTTCTACATAATTGCAGATACGGACTACTCCTTAATCATTTACCGCGGCAACTGTATTTTTACTCTTTTAACAAATTAAAAATA
Source organism: Bretschneidera sinensis (assembly GCA_023935145.1). Lineage (NCBI taxonomy): Eukaryota > Viridiplantae > Streptophyta > Magnoliopsida > Brassicales > Akaniaceae > Bretschneidera > Bretschneidera sinensis. The sequence goes on from CM043698.1 coordinate 36,390,399, forward strand.
TCAAAAAAATTAATTTAATTATTTTATATGTTTTTTTAAAAAAGATTATATTAAAAAATTATATTTGAAACATAATTAAATAAATAATTATTTTACACCCAAAATCTGTTTATGAGATGCTATTAGAGTTATATGCATAGCTTATCACCCGGTATCGTGTTTTGGTTTATGCTGTTCCGTAGTCGATTGGGAGTAATCGGATTATCAATAATTATAAAGCCAAACTAGAGAAAACGGACACAAAACCGGAAAAATCACATTGAAATTGAGAAGAAAATAGAGATTGAAAAGAGAAAAAAATAAAAAAGGTGAAGAAAATGGAGATTGAGAAGAATTTTATGTATTATTGATACTTGTGATGTGTAAACTTATATATTTTACTAGCATAAACTCTAATAAAATTAAGATTATAAATATTAAATTATTACGAACCAATATTACAACAGAAATAAAAAAACTTATGTTAACAAAATGTTTATTTTTAATTAATTTTTATCATTAACGGTAAAAATCTGGAATATATATGTCGGAAGGCCTTGTGTCTCGCCTAAGTGAAGATACAAGTACAACGCTTCGCCTGTAACTCTTTTTAACCACTGCACCAATTTGGGGCACAGATGGACACAGAGACGAAATTTCCTGGAAGAGGGGAGTAAAGTAAATAAAAGGTTAAAAAGAAAGGCAAGTTGTAGGGTGAAAAAGAATACAAAAGTAAATGAAATTGGTTCCATGTATGCCTTTAAGCCTAAGTGCGTGTATGGCACTATGGCCTGAGGGACCTCTAAGGTCACCCTATTTACTTTTGCAAACCCAAAAAAAAAAAAAAAAGTATTCAAAGGAAAAAAATTCTTGCAATCTTGCAATATCAGTAGCAAATCTTTGGATTTGTTGCACCAATGAAAATTTGTTAAGTAAATTTAAAAATTTTATTAATAATGATAACGAAATGTTAAACATTATTAATGAAAATTTTAAAAGTTTTCAATTGGTGTAATCTTTTGATTTTCACTCTATACAGTTAAGAATTTTTTGTTCAAAGGGTATGCATTATTAGGTGAAAATCAAATCATTGAATCAAAATAAAATAAATAATCATGGATTTTTGGTATACAATTTCATATTCCAGCTTTTCATTTTGGGATTTCGGTTTCAAACCTTTGGTACCGATTTTTTAGTATTTGATATTTTGTTCTTATCAAATTACTGAATTTTTTACCATCCTCTTTGCAATATGGTGTCATTTTAATTTGAATTTAAATAAATTTAAATCAATTAATTTAAATTTGATCAAGATATTTTTATTTTAAAAGATTTAAGATAATTTTTATTTTAAAAAGATTTAAGTAAGTTGAAATTCCCAAACAGCACCTAAAAATAATTTGATGTGATTGTTTATTGATGTTAAATTTTTACATAATATTTTATTTTTTTAGATTAAAAAAAATTGATAGTGTGTATTTTTTTTATAGTATGTAATTAGTTTTTTTAAAGTAATTTGGTGTATTTTAATTCAGTAACCGTTCGCCTAAGTACAGTGGTAAAAGGACACATTCACCCGTCTATGTGTAACAGTTCGCATCCCCACCCAATGATAAAAAAAAATCAATAACTAAAAAGTGCATTAATCGCATATTAAAAAATATATTAAGTGTATATAAATCATTTGTAATTCGATGATGAATAATGAGTGATGTTATTAAAAAAATAATAATTAACTTTTAATTGAGATAATTTTTTGAGATATTTTAAAATAAAAAAGAGATCACTTAAAAAAAACATCGAAAGAAATATATTCAAATATAAAATATAAATACAATATTCAAAATTTTGAAATTATAGTATTTCGATTCGGTACATAAATAAAATCAGATAATTGAATTTTTTTGTTGGATAGGGAAATCTTCTGTTTAGTTCGGTTACCAACTGAATTACACTTTGCTGCGTGGAACTGAACCAACCTAATTAGCCAACACCTGCTCTTACCAAAAAGTCACGTGGCAGGCATGCAAGTAGGGCACTTAATATATAAACTAGTTCCAATGAGTATTTCCCTTACGCAAAAAGAAGGCTTTGACTTTCGGTCCCATTTCAGAGTCGTAATGGATTCGGTTAGATCCGGTTAAACGATTGCCCTTGTTAAGAAATATTTTTTTTTTCTTACCATAATAATTGTTTATTTTACATGGGTTCAAAAATTAAAACATATTTTAATAAAATATAATTTATGATTTAAAATTTAATTTTTCATATAAGATCAAGTAAATTTTAAATCGTTAACAAAATATAGGTTAAAAGTGGATATCAGACTAATCGGATCTGATACAAACTTACACATATAACTTGTGAAATTAAATTTTGAATCATCTATAAGAAAAAAAGCCAACAAAATTGTCTTTAAAAAAACATTAAAATGATGTACGAAAATACACATATAACAATGGTTTGGTTAGCAATAGACAACGATTTAGAAACAACAATGTTACATAGCTTTTGGTCTACCATCACACGGTTGAAAGAAGTTGTAGTACCACCATTAATCACACAAAACTCCCAACATAACAAATTTGGATATCAAGACCATGAAAGATAACCATTAATAAGCATCACCACACATCCACTGATTACCATCATCTTTTGTAATTGGGATCTATGACTAACAGACACGAATTTGATAAACAATTACAACAAATCACTTAATTACAGGCGACAAAAGAGAGATAGTATCAGAGAGGGTTGTCGCCGCAAGATAGAGAAGGAGAAAAAAACTGAGAAAGAAGATCCTAGATTACTCAATTAGGGACCTAATGTTTTGTTTTAAAGAGAGTTTTCATCATTCAGAGACTAGAACTAAAGAGAAAATAAAAATGAAAATACGTACAGAGTTACAGCAGAAATTGATAGCTATCGCCGGTCACAAAAACGATTGTCACCGTTGATCATGCGTTGTCGCCCGTCGGTAGAGAAGAAGAGGAAGAGACCGAGAGAGTGAGAGAGAACTTAAGAGTTAGGGTATCCATTTTTTTTTTTTTGGATTGTGTCTAGAAAGTAGTAAAAATAGAGAGCGCACAAAAAAATTCAAGTTCAGTGCATCTTTTTGTTATAATTTAGTGGCTCACTCATCTGATCTGTGGCGAAATTTCACGGGTTGAATTAATTGTGAATAAATTTTTAACGGGTAAAAAAATTAAAGTTTATGCCCATCTTTTAATAGATTCAAGTGTTTAAATTTTCACTTTTAATTAAATTATACATTAAAATGATATTTTTTTATCAATATTTTGTGTAACTGATATATTACATGGATTTTATTAAATTGTAAATTTTATTTTTAAAAGTGCTGTTTTTTTAAAAATTTTGTCCATATCGTTATCATTATTCTAAGTTCAATAAACACTAAGCATTGCTAATTTTTTATTCAATTTTTGTTACAAACGCAAAACTAGTTTCATTAACCATTAAAATATAAATAAAAAGGGAAAAATAAATAAAAGAAAAGCATTTTTGAAAATGATTTTTTTTTAATACATTGATTATTTAAGAATATTCTACACAGTTTGCTTCCTAAGTTACAAAGGAACATTATCCACTAAAACCATCTATTTCCTAAATCCTAATTATTTGTCTTGCTTATTTGAAACCTGCCCCACATTCATATATCTCATATGAATCTTTTGAAAAGAATGGCATAACTCATAACAAAATCATGAAGCTAATCTCAACTTTGGCATGTTTTTGTGGCACTTTCTTTTTTGAGGATAAAGGGTGGCCCATCAGTCTCTCATTTTCCTCTCTTTGATTTTTTGTTGTCGACAACAACACTCTCTCTCAGTAATAATTTTGGTACTTTGCGCTTGCCATGCAGGCCCCTCTTGCAGCAGCAATTTAACATCGAGCAATGTAATGCAAAGTGGAATCATGTATTCATAAAAAGAGGAAAAAAGAGATTGTGTACCATGGCCAGCAAACACTATACTGTGACTCCTCTCTCTCTTTACTCTCGTATTTCTTAAGTGCAAGTATTTAAAGATTGTAATTTTTTTTTTCAGAGAAGAAGATTGCAATGTTTTCATTTTATCAGCTATTGTGGAGAATCTACAAATCTTCAAAGTTCCTGAACAAAATCAAATATAGGAAAAAAGTTTCTGGAATATTGTCCCAACTATGTTATCACATAAAGGACCCAATTTTTAAAAAAATATAAGATGAAAAACCTAATTTAAACAGATTTATAACATAAAAATTTAATTTGAATGAACTTGTAATGTTAAAAGACCCAATTGAAACGAATCAGAAGTAGAAGATAACGTAGAATGAGCGGCAACTTTCGGAGACTAAAAATAAAATTTACCCTTATATGCTTTTCTTTTTTAATATTTTCTTCTTTATATGTTACTAGTTGTAATATTTTCTGATGGTCTTGTACTCTTGTTAGAATTATAATACCATAATAATATTAATGAGAGGGACTGAGAGAGAATTCAACCAAAGCTGTGTTGTTAATCCACCATGGTGTCCTTATTTAGGGCTTATGTTAAATTTTGTTTAGGGCTTCCTCTCAGTAACCTGATTCATATCAATCTTGGACAGAAGAAACATGGCAAGAAGGTATCCTACCATTTGCACCCAAAGGATTTTGGGACCTGACCCAATTAAATTTGGCAAAGCTAAAGGAAAATCACATTTTCTATTTCTCGAGAATTGAAATAAAATCAAGTTCTTAATAAGATTAAATATCACATCATCAAATATAATTTTTTTAATCATAAATTTGACATTCATTTCAATTCCCAAACGAAGAGGATCCAAATCCAAAATTCAAAGACTCATTATATCAGTTTTGAAAGAAATCAAATGCATTGTTTAGATAGAGCTAAATGATTCTGATCTTAAAATGGTGGGTGACTGAAAAAGTACCTACTCATTTATAGACCTCATACATCTCACCATTTCGGAGAAGTGAGTGACTAAAAAAGTAATTCCATTATAACCAGTAAAAATAAAACAATTTTTTTTTTAAGATACAACTAATCCTGCATGGTCTAATATTTGAAAAAATTCTTGCATAGACAAAAGTCAATGACGCATGAAAAATTCTTGCCTGTATGGGAGCAAGGGGAGATGCAGCATGAGGCATCGTGCAATGGCATGAGAAGAGAGAAATTCATGCCATCGGACAATACCCGATGTGTCCATGCATCTCCCATGGCTCCGATCCAAGCAAGAATTTCTCTTAACATTTGTCAAACAAGATGTCTTCCCAACTGCAACAAAGCTGTGTAATAAATGATATATAACTACAAATAAGGTGGAGAAACTTTTGGCCTCAAGTATAAACACACTTGTTACTCATTTCAGAGTGTTTTCTACAAGGACCACGATCCTCTCTATTTAAGAATTGAAATGGAGGTCAAGTTCACGGTGAGAATGAATGTCACATTGATAAATTTGAATTTGAATATTCTGTATTTAATGATGTAGCATTCAATCTTACCGTAAACTTGACTCAATTTCAATTTTCAAATTGGAGAGAATCGTGATCCGTTTTACAAAATAGCTCCTAATCACATTCTCATCCAAACATGAGGCTCAGATAAGCAAAAGTAAGAAGATTGTGTAGGCCTTCAAAACAAACAAGTCCTTTCAGACAGAAAAAATTCCCAATAACTCCCATGTCATTTCCAGCCAGTCTAGTAAAGATACAATGCATTCATTGTGCCCAAAAAACGCAACACAAGTAAAACAAGAAGGCTTGAAACAAAAGACAGATCACATCTCCTGATTTGGGCAAATATCGAGCATAGCAATTGAAGAAGGATCATAGCATTATCAACTTGAAAGACCAAGCCAACATTCAACCATTCCTTCAACTACGCAGGCTACTATTTAGCATATTTTTCCATTAAGACATTTATTGAAAAAAGAAAAAAGAAAACATTAAAATGAACCCTAGAAAAGCAGATTAATCGTATGTATAGGGGGTGGGATTGCTGAACATCTAATGTTTTACAAAATGCAGTCAAACAGAATGAAAGGGGATCTGATTGCTCCCGTGGACAAGGTAACAAAATTAAAGGTAAAAATAAGGAATCTCTTGTCGGATGCAAAATGCAGTCCAAGAGAACAAAATGGTATCTCAGTGTTCCCATAGACATGGTTACAAAGTTGAAGGCAAAAATAAGGAATTACTCGTTGGATGATTATGTAACAAGTGCCCAGAATTGGCATCAGTTGACCTCCACCACAACAGTGCACCCGCCCACTGGGAAGGTAGAATGAGGAGAATTTTATATTTAAAAAAATGGAAAAGAAAAAGCCACTCCTAACATGCATAGTCTGTCGTCTACAGAACTACAAATATTTCATGAACTGAGTTGACTACTTAAGCTAACCAAAGATCAATTAAGGGTGGATGTGACTACTTTTTAATCTTAGACTCACCAAAATGTGAATGGAGTGCTTATTTCGATTTCTTCTGTTGGTCAGAAACCCTGCTTCCCGCAATCTTACAAACAGGCTCGTCTTTTGACTGAATAAGCTTCAAAGCGGGATGAACCTTGAGGTCTCCCATTACAATCTTCTGGCCCACATCCAACTCACTAAGATCCACATCAATATAGGGAGGGACAATATCTGCAGGGCAAAGGTACTTAACAGTCCTCCTGATTGTATTCAAATAAGACCCTGCAAAGTTTTTTGAAGTAACAATTAATAGTCCATAGGTTAAATCAATGAACACCTTTTTTTTTTATATAATTCAATGAACACCTTAAATCTAATAAGAGGTAAAAATACAAAATTGATATATAACAACCATAATAATAAGTTGAAACAAGCATAAACTTGTTAGAGAAATTATTAAACAGCAGTAATATCATCAATTGAGCAGAAACTCCCACCAACTCAGTCCAAAGAGCTAAATTTACTATTAGACAACAACAAACTTGCTAACTAATCTATTGAAGGTTGTCATACTGCATGTGTATCTAAGTCAACTTTTATATGTAACATCAATACTTAGCTTTGTGCACATCACACACAACTCGATAGACAGTAGTCTTGAAAGGAAAAAAAAATCTAGAGGCTAAAGCATCAACAATGGTTCACTTACTACATGCATCAGTTTATTAACTCCAAATAGGAGTTCCAACTTCCAAAACAAAAAACAGAGGGAGAAAAAGCTTCGCGTTTATCCTAGACTAACTCAAGCTTACACTCGTCCATGCTTCGGTTGAATTCAGGTTAAGGGCTTGAGTATCTCATTTGTCATAGCCATCGTTTCCATGCTGATATGATTCCAAGTAGGCTCAACAACATACTCCAGAAAGACTATGTCATGAAGTACACCTCTAAGCCAAAAACCGCATTTCTGTTCCAAAACCAAAGAGATCCTAAACAACCAAAAGAGCGTTCAAACTGAAGCCTATAACCCACCCCTTTTTTCTTTCTCATTAGATGGAAGGCTATGACCCTGATAAACCATTATCTTTAATAATCTCAATTTTTCCAGATGTAAATTTCTTAAATGTATTAGTTCCCCTTCTGTTAAACATACCAGTCAGTCTCTCCAGATTTGAACTAGGAATTGAAATTACCAGGGAATTGGCATGGTGCTCGATCCACACAGACAAACATGCTTGAACTTTTTTGAGTTTATACGCAATTAAAACCCAGTGCAAACCTCATATTTTGCAGAGTAGAGACAGTATATATGCAGAAATCATAAGTGACAACACAGTCACAAAAAAAACTGCTAACTTATTCAAATACGGATACAATAAGACCCAGCAAAAGCCACATCTATTGGCACAAGTAACACAAATTAAAACACAAAATGGTAGTTAAAAAAATTCATTATCACTCACCTTTCTTTAGTCCAGGAGACACATCTTCTCCTCTGAATACAAGAGGAACTTCAACCTTCAATAAAGCATGAGACGGCGCTCTTAGGAATGTCACATTCAGCGGTGCATCTGTCCCCGCATGCAAATGAAGCTGATCACAATGTGAAGCAAAAAAAAAATCCATAAAATACACCAACATATTAAGAAGAAAGAATTATCACATAATGAACCAACAAATACTACGTAACAAGCTTAAACTTAACTATTTATACTCTTTACTCCTCTCATTTTCATATCCGATCCACATCATCACCCAAATTCATTTAACCAGCAATTGAAAACAAAACCCCAAAACATATGATGATACGGGATATGAATACAAGTAAAACACTACGAAATAATTTCAAATAAACTTTGTAAACTCTGATTCCACCAAATCTCTCGAGTTCAAATCACAATTCCACATAACCATATACAAAAATCTAATAAAACCCGAAAAAAGAAACCAGTACCTTTCTGGGCAAAACCCGTACTTTCTCAACAATCTCATCGGACCCGAACTCGGACCGGACCTCAAGATCAAAGAGCCTAGAGAGGAAAAACGAGCGACCCATGTGATTAACCAGCTTCCTGATCTGATTGGTTTGCACCGAAATGAGCCTCTTGTTGCCCCCGTGTTGTCCATCTTCCTGCTCGAAAACGATGGCGGGTACCCGACCCGCCTTCCGCTCCTTGGCGGACGTGATCTTGCCCGAGGCAGAGCGAGGAATGGCGAGGATGGTCTCGTCGAACTTCGGGTCGGGTCTGGGAAACTCATCGAGGTAGGTGAGCGTGGCGTGTGCTGGAGTCTCTTCGATGAGAGCCGCGGTTGCGGCTTGAGAGAAGAAGCGGAGGTGTAGGGTCTTGGTTAGTATTGTTGAGCGATGGATCAACATAGCCATGGAGAGAGAGAGTCTGAGGGTTAAGGGAGGTTTTTGGGGGAGAGAATGTCGATCGAGAGAGAGGGTTAGGGAAGTTTGGGTGGTTGGGCTTTCTGGTTGGGCCTTTAGATTGAGCTCGGTCTCTAAAGTAACCTCTACCAATTTGAGCTGAACTTGGTTTGTTGCGGCACAATGCATGCGAGACAGTGTGAGAGCGAAGTGGAAAATGATTATCGGGAGAAATTTTTGTTTGGATAAGGTGAAAAACACGATTGTATTGGATTTGAAATTTCATTTATAATTGTTTATGATATAAATAGTGATTATATGAATGTTATTATTGAAGTTTCTGAGATTATTAATGAAATTTTCATTAAATTCAAAAGTGATATTTTGAATACGATCCAAATAAATATTTCTCAATTTTTGGAGTTGAGTAGTTTAAAAAACAAGAGTAAATTACAAAAAAAGTGTCTTGAGTTTATATCTAAATTACATTTATGTATTTCATTTTTGAAAATCTATGATTACATCTTGAAATCTATGATTTTAAAGGAACAGGTATAAGTTTTAAGGATGCAAGTGTGATTTTCAAAATTGAAAGATTCAAATGTAGTTTCACATAAACTCAAGAAGATTTTTGTAATTTACCCAAAAGAAAAAAAAACAATTCTGTGAGCTCAAGCTCTCCCAAGTGAGAATTCAAGCTCACTAAAAAAAGAGTGAATGAAGAAAAATGAAAAAATCAACTAACTCGTAAAACTGTTTTGTGATTAAATCTTGCTTTGATCCAATTTTAAAAGTTGACAGGAGAAGGATTACCTTTTTAAAGTGTTAAAAATGTTTATTAAAAACAATGAGATGTTGGTAAAATTATTTGATGGCCTTCGTAGAAAAGATATGGGATAAAAATTCTATCCAAAGGGTTATGAGATGAAAAGGAGGTAAGGTACTATTTGTTGTGTAGTCCAATAAATTAACAAAAAAAATACTTAAATTTTTTTTTATCGGTTTTGACTTTAATTTTTGTCATTGTTTTATTGACTTAAAATCATATAAAAGATTTTTATTTCAAAACTTCTAAACTATATGAACATATATATAATTTTTTTTAGATATTTTATCAAATTAATTTAAAGAAAAATTATTCAATTAATTAAATATATAGTGAAACGCGACAATATTTTGAGATAAATGAAATATTTTTTTAATAGTTAGCCATAATTATTATGAAGAACGAATCCAAGATTTTTCATCAATAGGAACAAAGTTATTAAAGCATAATTATTTATAATTTGAGAGGATGTATAAAGATAGTTTTACATAACACATATATGAAAATACATCATCATGTAATGAATATGAATATTTTCATATACAAAAATTAGATATCAACTACAATAAACACTATTTTTATATGTAAATACAAAACCCTTAAAAAATAAAACATTAATTTAAGACTCGAAGCAATTCATTTTTCTAACCGTAAATATTTTTATAAAAAAATATCATATTTTTCTTATAAGTCCAATGAGATTTAAGGACAATTTTGAGTATTTTTTTAATTGGTTATCATTAATGTGAGACAAAATAAAAGAATTAATGGGGTAATTTTAATAAATTCATGAACAATATATTGACAATTATGCACATGGTACCCAGCCCGCATATTCGTTAAGATGTTCTATTTTCCAAACAGGCGATAAGCATATTAGACATAATATTCCAAGCGAAACCATATAGGAACAGCCACACATTTAAATGACCAAAAGACTCTCTCTCTACATTGTCTTTTGAACCTGCAAACTTCAAATGAAGGCAGGCTAGGCTGCCTTATCCTCCATTTCTTCTCTGTCACTTTAATCTTTTGGTGTCTAATGAGGTAATCCTGCTACCCCACTATATTTTTTCTGTTCATTTCGATGTTTTTTTTTAAAGAAAATTATGGTAAGAGTTGTGCAATGGTGTTCTTGCTTTTCTGTTCCTGTATCTTTGATAATTTAAAGAACCCTTAACTTGATTAGTAGTTATGATATATGTATAAGCATTTATATATATTGCATGTAATTGTATATTTGTATGGTCATCTAGCATTTATCTTATTCCTCATGAATTTATGTTAGACTTGCTTAAAAAGACAATGTAGAAAAGAAACTGCAGTAGTTTTTTAATTGCATTTAATTGTAGATAATACATTACTAATTTCTTTGAGTTTTGAATGTCAGTGGTTTCTTTGATTATTTTCTTACTGTTTTATGAAGAAGCTAACTAAATTGTGGCATTGTTGGATGCTAACTGTTCCTAATATTTTCCATTAGGATGTCTCTGAGTTTGAAATATATTAAAGCTTGCTTTTCTGTTCATTGTAGCTTTCTTATTAAAGCTTGCCTTCCACGTGTATGTAAATATGACTGATGGAACTTTACAAAAGAATCAAGAGTAAATAGGTTTGATAATTAATATCGAAATTTCTTGATCTGCGGCTCCTCAGATATGTATTTTTTCTATTAAAAAAAACCTGTTCTTAGTTGATTTGAGGACTCTATTGGGATATGCTAGATTCAAATTTATGATGTAGAAGTTCAGGTACCAAGTTTGTGCCAATAATTTCAGGATTTTGATTTAAGGGTTTGCAAACAAAAAAATAATAAAAGGAATTAATGCGAAGAAACAACAGTAAATAGTGTTAATAATTACCAGATATTTCCTCTTATAAGGACTTCTCCAATTGTCTCATATAGTATTCTTTGTAGGTTGGGCTGTTGGGGGTTTGGAGATCAGTATAATGGAAAATGCAGCCATTCAACTGAAACGAAAGTAAGCGTAGCTAAGCATAAAGCTTCTTGAGGGGGATTTATCCATCTTAAAAGGAATTCTTATTAACCAAAATCATTTTCAGATGACTGGAAACCTACTCATTAAAGCTAGAACAAACATTTCCTCAAACAGGCAGGTTGTTAGAATTCAGAAACAAGGGATAGACTCTCCACAGAATAGATGCATCCCTATGTGTTGAATGGTTGCCAAAAAGTTCAAATATGATAAGAAGAGTTGAATGTATAACTTTACCATTTGAAATAACGCTGAAATAAGTGCAATAAAATTTAGTTGGACTTCGGTGAGATTGAGAACGGTAGAAATGTGAAGTTGTAGAGGATTCTACCTAGCAGAGAGATGGCCAAGTAAGGGGTTTATTTAAGATTGTTGTCGGAGGAGTGGGATATATTTAGTTCAGATATCTATTTCTATGGTAGTTGATGTTAGTATCAGCAATAGAATAACACTGATAGAGTATCATCAATAGAATATCAAAATATAGAATTTTCTTTTTGACTTATTGATGGAACTCTGTATCAGTTTAATTGATGTTCCATCCCCTTGCTTTGCATTTGAACTTCCTCTATTCTAGTGCTCAAGAGTGGTGTATTTAGAGAGCAGCTGCGGCACAAAATGGGACATGAAAGGTGATTTTATCCGGAATATAAAAGTATGTCTTAAGAAGAATTATACAGATATATATTCCTTTTATTTTAATTCTAAGTAGACACCCACCAGTTCAGTGAAGCCTTTTGTCTTAGCATTAATGTCATGTTGGTTGAATTGATAAGCCAACTAATGGAAATCTGAATTTCTGCTTTCCATCATACTCAACATCGCTTACGAACTTATATTTATTTCCATTGGGACTTAACCTTTACCAATCTCATCTTCTTCTTCATCATTGAAGCCTCCGATCTCCACTTCTTCTTTTATTCCTCATGCTTCTTCAATCTCCTACTGCATTGAGGTGATTTCTCCTGTGAGGTGATTTCTTCTTTGTTAAGGTGAAAGAGCCACAAAGGAATTCAAGCATACTTTTAACCACATCAGGACTGAACAGTGTGGTTTACCTGTAACCAAGGGCCCTTCTTCACCATAAATTCGTATTTTTTTTTATGTTATGTTCATTCTCTCTTTCAGTAGAAAGAAAGCTAGAAACTCACTTTTACTGCAGATTTTTCAATTTATATAGTTAGCAGGCACCAAATTATAGAAACAATATGGCACGATGTAGTTCTTTCATTTTCTTTTACCTTGCTTGGTTAGGCAGATAGCTGTAATTGTTGCATTTGCCTTTTCAAGTGAAAGGATCACAATTCTGATGCTTTGAAGCTGGAATTGAATATCCTGTGCTCCCTTTTTATCTTGATTTGGGTCTACCATTCTTGCCTCTTGTGCTTGTGCTCATGCATTTGTGCACTTTTCATGAGTGTATCTGTCACAGAGAAGGTGGATGTAGGGTCATTAATATAATGCTAAAGTGGCATAATTCCTTGTCAGAAATAGCTTTTAATTCAGGTTATTTATAAAAAAAGCTTTTAATTCAGGTTAATTAGGCACCGATTAATTTAAGATGGTTTTTGATCTTTAGATTTCTGTGGATTTCTTGACTTTTGATGCTTTTAATCGTCAAGTTTTTGTCTCCTCCTTCCCCCATTTTGTTGATTTTTGTTTAGAAGGAGAAAATAGTATCTTGTCAGGGCCCATGAGAAGATCTTTTGGGGCTGTATGGGAAGAAAAATTTCACATTCACAATTTTCAGTGGGGTTCACATCTTTGGTCATTTCCATGTGCATGGTTAGGTTGTTATAGTGATGGCTTTAATTGAGAAAATTAAGGTGAAAATGCAACATTATTGCCTTTTTTTGCACAGGTCATGGTGGTCATCTACACAATAAGCTGAGGATAATTTTTATAAGGCAATGGCTAATTCAAGAAATCAAGATGCAGCTGCAGAAATGAAAAGGTAAGCCTTAATTAGGGTATTTTCTGCAGAAATAGTGAAGGATACATAAATGAAAGTTTTGAAAACATTTGGATGGATTACTAACTTGCAAATTAAGAGATTTTATTATTGACATAAAGCTTTTGATCCCAAATTCTGCTTGACCATGCATTATGGATTTGAAATGTCATCAACCTAAAATTTTGGTTAGAAATTTGTTTAAGGATTTATTTCTGTTCATATTTGTTTGCAAATTTATTTTTTATAAACCTTTTACATGTCAGTATCAAAATTTAATATTTCATTAGCCATTTAAATAGGTGTTAATTTGTGGTTTTATAGAGTTTATATACTAATAGTGCATTAAATTTAAATTCTCTTAATTATTTATTTTTATTGAAGGTAGTTTTCTCTCGCCCCTTTTTCCCCCACAATCTTTTTTTTTTTCACAACAAAAATTCCTTCATCCCACAATCTTTGATGTGAGCAAAATTTGATTAAGGGTCTCTTGATTCTTTTGCATGACCATATGTGACTTTATTTTTAACAACTGAGCTAGTTAACACTCATTCATTTAATGACGATGTTTGGGTGCTTTAAGCTCGAATTTATTTTTTAAAATTTGCTAAAACTTAGTCAAATGAAAATAAATCACCTATTAATTGATATTTTAAATGTTATTTAATAAAATTTAATAAGATTTTATTTTATTTAACTAAATTTTTGATAAAATTTAAAAATTAAGTCCTTTAAGCTGACCGAAACATCGACAATACTCCGTACGACATATATTACTCTTTCTCTTTACGCCGGATGTTAAAATAAAAGAGATTGAAAAAAAAAATTGTATTATTGTTTGTGATATGTATTACATTGACTTAGAACAAAATTAAGATTGGGAATCCAAACACACTTGAAAACATAAGAATCCAAACACAATAGGAAAATAAATACAATATAAAACTTAAAAGTCCTCTCAAACTCAAAGTAATAAAGTAATTGTCAACTTGAGTTTTTAAACCAAACCGAAGAAGTACTTAAAAGAACAAACTTGGATTAAAAATTTGGAGATTGATACCAAGTTTTGGAGAAAAACTCTGCAGAAGTAACTCTCCATCACATGCGAGCTCACTTTTTTGCATGTGTTCTTGTTGGAAACAAGAAAATGACCCAAACACGAATCAAAACCAAGTGAAAGATTCGAGCTCGACTCTAAAATCCTTTCACAAGATTAGGTGAGGATTACTTAAATTCAAGATCATAACTTGAAAAAAAATGAAAACTTTCATTACAAGCGAGAACCTTTATCGTAGAATCTGAATCTGATCAAAAGAACATCACATATAAAAATATCACATCCAAAAACCTAGAGAATCGAAGTAAATTGAATAAAAATCAATCGATAACAGATGAAATTGGGAACCAACAAAAGCAATTGAATCAAACTGAAAAAAGGTTATGGGCAGGATGATTTCCTGGCAAGCGATGTTAAGTCATCTACCGAATTGTGGAAACACTATGACGACTCTCAAAATAAAATTAACATTTATGATAGCATGTTAAAATAAAAGAGATTGAAAAAAATATTTTGTATTATGTATTACATTGACAACTTATGTTTAGTAGAACAAAAACTAATAGAATTAAGAATCCATATACAATAGAAAACCTAAGATTCCATACGCAATAAAAAACTAAATACTAATATACACCGACATACGTTAACAATATAAAATGAAATGGGACTAAAGAGAACTTAGGCATGAAGTATAAGATAAAAGTTGACTTTTTTTCTCCCTATTAAGTACACAAGCTCTAGAATTTGTTATGATTAGTATGATTTGATTTTTTTATTTAATTTGAATACTCTAGAAGTAGAGTACACTCGCACTAAAAATACAATTAAACACAAGGAAAAGGATAATGGCTTGAATAACTCCACGTGTCGCCAGATTATTAAACCAGTTATGTCATCCCTACACTTGCACCACATTTTTCCTTACGTTACCTTGCCGTACGCTCCTTTCAAAATCACTAACAATCCTCCTCTTGCAACGTGTACACCGATCAACGCCTCAATAGCTGGGTCCAGAATGACAAGGGAAATCCACTGAAGAAAAATCAATCAAGCAGTCGTCAAATATAACGGGTGTTAATCCCCGGCCCTATAAAATGTACCCATATATTAAATTTAAATTAAATCTGAATTAAATTTATTTTAATTTTTCAATTATTTTTAAATAAATAAATTTAATTATTAAATAAAAATAATATTATATTATCTTTTAAAAATTTAATAAAATATATTATTAATAAAATATTATTTTTATTTAACAATAAAATTTTATCCTTCCATAAACAATCGAAAGCTTAATAAAAACTTGAGAACGAGAGAATCCAAATTGACAGCTTCCTGCTCTTCTTTCGTTGGGGTTCGGATTACTCCTTACCTACAGCTTCGTATCCGAACCTATTAACCGTTCAGATCGAATTCATGATTTCAACGGACGAGATCGAATCTATTATATTCACCTTCTATTTTAGCCCGAGATTTTGCTGCAAAAAGAAAGCAAAATAGCGTGTAATTCTCTGGGAATTTCTTCTCATTTTCACTCTCGTTTCGAAACCGACAAAGCTAGGGTTTTTGGGTCGGAATTTAAGGGTTCACTGAGAGATAAGGACCATGGCGGAGGAGCATAAGCACGAGGAATCGTTGATGGAGAAGATATCGGAGAAGATCCACGGCCACGATTCGTCGTCGTCGTCGTCGTCATCTGATTCTGATGACGAGAAGAAGCCATCTGCATCGTCCATGAAGTCGAAGAAGCCTGTTCACAAGGTTTTCGGTGGTGGAAAACGTATGTCGATCTCTATTTTATTTATTTCCTCTTATATTTTTGTTTTTCGTTTGTGTTTGATCGAAGTTTTTTATTATTATTATTGAATTTGGTTATGTGGTATGTTTGTTTGATGAGAAAGCTGTGTAAAAGAAATGAAATCCTTGAATCTTATGCTTAGTTGAGCTGAACCACGAAATGGCTGTTTTCTTTATATTTAACAGTAACCAAACAAATAGCTGTTATTCTTGAGAGGTCATGATTTGAATATGCTTCGAACATTAGCCAGGCTTCTCTTTTTTACTTGTATGTTTTCAATATTTTCTTTTTCAATAATTTTTATGGTGGTTAATAAAGATCTAGATCTAGCTCTGTTCTTTAGATCGAGCTTGTGATTTTGATTGATCGTGGTTAAAGTTTTGGGATTGCTTTTTTAGATCTTAACGGTGTAGATGTGAATGCGATTGGTTCTAGTAAAGTTTTCTTTTTAGCTCTGGAAACCATACTGGGGTTAATCTAAATAATAATTAAGATTTCTTTTAACAAAAAATACTCTACTAAGTAGTACTGATAAGGTTGAACCATAATGATTATCCTGCTTGTTTGTTTGACTTAATTAAAGGATTCTATTATAACAGCGTCCCCATTTTCTTCGTTAAAAAAAAAAAAAAATTCGTTTGTGAACCTTCTATATCTATATCCTATTATAAGAGCCTAGTCATGTAACATTTCTCATGCATTTATTTTTCAATTTACTTTGTGAACCCTCTATCTCTGTCTCAGTCTAATATGCTCTCTAATATGCATTGAATTTATATGTGCAATAGCGGCTGATGTTTTCCTGTGGAGGAACAAGAAGGTATCATCAGGAGTACTTGGTGGTGCGACCGCCATCTGGGTCCTGTTTGAATTGCTTGAATATCACCTCCTCACTCTGGTCTGCCACTGCTTGATTCTAGCTCTTGCAGTACTTTTCTTGTGGTCTAATTTTAGCACCTTCATTAACAAGTAAGTTATTGGTATTGTTTTCATAATTTATTCAAGTATGTGGATGTGGATGTGGATGTGGATGTTTGAATTTTCTTAATTCACTTAACCAAAATTGTTCCATATTAGGAACCCACCGCGCTTTCCAGAGATTAATATCCCTGAGGATCCAGTTCGACAGGTTGCTTCTGCACTTAGGATCGAGATCAATCGTGCATTTTCGGTCCTGCGGGATATTGCATCTGGAAGAGATCTGAAGAAATTCCTTTCTGTATGTTAATATCTTTTGCATGAATATCTATTTTTAGATAATAGTGTATTAATTAATCCATTTTTTAAATGGAGGCACACTTGACGTGCAATCTATGTCAGTGTAATGGCTTTGATTTTGAATTGATGCTTTCAAGTTATCTGCATAATGCTGATCATCATATAATGGGAACATATTGTGATTGATTAGGTGATTGCTGGCTTGTGGGTTTTGTCTATTGTGGGAAGCTGGTGCAACTTCTTGACCTTGTTCTATATAGGTAATGATATCCATATATTAATTCTCGCATAATCTTTCTATAGTTTTTGTTAGTTCTTGATCTAGATTTTCGGTTTCATACGACAGCTTTTGTGCTGCTCCACACTGTGCCTGTTTTTTATGAGAAGTATGATGACAAGATTGACTCATTTGCTGAGAAAGCAATGGCTGAGATCAAGAAGCTGTATGTAGTCTTTGATGCAAAGGTTTTGAGTAAGATTCCAAGGGGACCATTGAAGAACAAGAAGAAGGCTTAGAATGGTTTGCTTGTGGCTCTTTCTTAGGTTCTGACATACATTTGGTAGCTGTGTTTCGTCCAGGTGTTGTGAAATTTTATCAAGTATTGGCTAGAACCCTGTTTCTGTTCTTTTTGTTTTTCTAGTCGTTGGGTTCGCAACATGGATAAATATGGATTTTTTATACTTGTTTTGCTACATACATGGTAGCTTTCCCATGGATCTATCGGCTATGAGTGATCTGGTGATATGTTATTGTTATATTGCTTATCAGTTAGTGATTGTACATTGGGTTTCAAATTCTTAAGTTCTCATTTGAATGTGTTGGTTTTGTTACTTGATTGATTCTTGTACTTCCTTTGGGGTGCATCAGTTGATTTTTATTTTTGAGAAACATTTCTTTTTGCTGCTGTTGCAAGAAGCCTCAGTTGGTACGGTAACTGTTTAATGTTAGTTCTATGTTGAGCTTCACCGTATGAAGAGGTAATGATGTATGCACTAGGCATATGAGGATGGGGTTTTAGATACAGTATAAACATTAGGTCATGTATTTGACCATGCTTGGTATTATGAGAAAATGAGCAGGAGTACATCTTTGGTTTTTGTGGGCTTGGAAAGGAGGTGTGCTAAGGCGAGGTCTCTTGATGGTTGATGTGTTGTGAACCTGAGGTCTGCTCCTGATGCATGCATAAGCTGATAGTGGTGTCTTGCAGTTTTTTTCTAATCTAGGCAATAGGGATTCAAGTGATTCGATGAAGCAGTAGGCATCGTGATTAGAGTTGTAATGAATGGTTGCTTTAGTAATATGTTTTGACATTTAGTATGATTTGGAAGCTTGGATTAGGAAATACTTGAATGGAAAATTGTGATGGAGGCTGTATTAGGAATGTTTGAAGATCTTATGAATGTGATGCTTTTCACTTGTGTAATTGTGAGATGCATCACAGTTGGACCTGGGCTGTGGAGAACATTGATGATCATATTCAGTTCATCTCTTACCGTACATGTTGTGTTTAATGACTTAGAGAAAGCATATAACCTCTAGGAGGCAGAGACAATGTTATTTTTGGGTCTTTAATTTAGGATATCTGGGTTTGATTTATCCCCTTAGCAAGAAAGAAGCAGATACGGAAGTGTGACATGCTTGATGCGTTTACAAGGCTTGACCGCCATTTTGGTAATGCTGATATAAACAGACGCAAAAGGTGGTGGCTTTGAAAACTAGACGGATATGATAGAAAGTAACAATATCTCAGATTTCTTTCCACTTTTCGCGAGCCCCTCCCTCCCATTAAAAAAAATGAAGAGTAAGAATGAAATTGTAATCAAAACTCCAAAAGAAATGTGGGTACTTTGTCCCGAAATTTTGGTAACAAATTGTAAACTGTGATGGGGCTAATATTGAACCATAGGCTGAATGGAAATTGAAGTTGGTGTAGTCCTTTTATCTCCAGCATTCATGTGGTTTTACGAAATATATATATATATTTTTTTATATAAAACTCATAAATGTAAGAGGAAAAGGCAATCAGTTATGTACATTTTTTTTAAAGTCACTGAGATTTGTTGATGTATTTTTTTAGACTATAATTAAATTATTAGTAATATCAAGGGCGTTTAATCACATGCAGAGTTGCCGTCGTTTGATTCTATGAAACTGCCAAGAAAAGCACTTATTCTCAACTTGTGATGACTTTTGAAGGCTACTTCATCTTAATTGCAAGTTGTAACATTGTAGTTTTTGGTAGTGTTAAGAGTTTGTTATATATTAAGTAAGATAACTGCTCCTTCCTTGAACCCCCTTCGCCATATAAATCGTTCCACTGCTTCAGCTCGCCCATTATAGATTCCTCAGCTGCAACTTGCATCCCAGAAATTATATAATTACAAAAAATTTTCTTAAAAAACATGATAAAATATATGGAAAAATGATTCTAAAAAATAAATACTCCATGTTGCATGTCATTGTCGAAATCTTGGAACCATGTTGAAATTCTGGCTTCTATTTCCTCAAAAAATCAAAACCAAGCACTCTAGATGAAAGATGATCCTTGAGGAAGCTAGGACCAGTAATCAGAGTGACTGTTTGTGTGTGCATATGTGTGTGTGAGAGAGAGAGAGATCAATTCTACCTGATTCTTTACCTCTCTGAAATATTTCATGTTTAATGGCCTGAGGGTAATTACTCTTTTCCTCTTTACCATCTTCTTTTGTACATGAACCATCTCCTGAATTCTGACCTTCCGCAGCTCTCTGCTTCTTTTCCTGTAAAGTGAAGTTCATAAATATAATCAAACTCTATAGTGATTTCACCAAGCATCCATTTCAAATCAAAGTTAGACAGTGAAGTTTTCTTCTTTAAGATATAGAAGGTAATAGTGAGAAAATATGTGACAGCTTGAAATGAATGGAACACTAACCAGGTCCTTTAGTCTCTCCTGATGTATTAGCTCCCTAACTGGTCGATAAGCAGCTGTTGTGCACAATTTCTGTTTCAGGAGGAATGCCCAAGTCAAAAAACCCCATCATGTATTAAACTTCTAAATACCAAACAATAACAAATTGCAAACCTAAAGGTCACTTTCAGTATATCCTTCTGTCATAGTTGCAAGCTCCTTGAAATCTAGTCCTGCTTCCACTTTTTCTTTTGCCAGGAGAGTTTTCAGAATCATTTCCCTGTTTTCTACTAATGTAAGTCCCACCATAATTCTGTTCAATACAGTTAGAATTAGTACAGGCAAACAAAGTACTCTCATAAAATCCAATTCATTGGTATGTGCTACTTTGGTCCATATTCTCCTATTTAAATCAAGGGATAATTTAGGACAATGTTGAAGTCATCTGGTGATTGTACTTTCACGATTTCCATACAATTTAATCATATTACACAATGTACATGCTGCAATATACGACTTTATTTCATGGTAGGATGGTGATTATCATGAAGGCCATATAGTTCATTGTATCAGTCTGTATATCAAAAAGTGAAGAGAGCTGTAAAATGATTTTCTCAGTATGTTATTTCATCCTCACCCGGTAAAAACAACAATGCAATGGTGCATATACTTATGGAAGTAAACTAATACCATGAAAAGTATGACATGATGGTATTCGAAGTAACTAAATAAACATGACTACCTTCGCTCAAAGCGCCTGATAATTGCTTCATTGAGGTCAAACGGCCAATTGGTTGCAGCAGGAACAAGTATGAGCTCGCCTGACTTTGTCAAGAGCCCATCCCAGTGAGTCATGAACTCATTCTTTATCTTCCGCATGGCTTCATACTCTCCCACTCTAGTCCGCTGACCTAGCATGCTATCAACCTTATCAACAAAAATAATAGTCGGTGAAACCTTGGCTGCCAGGGTGAACAAAGCGCGAACGTTCTTCTCATCTTCACCAAACCATTTAGAAGTGACAGTAGACATGGATACGATAATGAAGCTTGCTCCCGCCTCCTTGGCAATGGCCTTGGCCAGCATTGTCTTCCCAGTGCCAGGAGGCCCAAATAGCAAGATTCCCTTGCAGTGCTTTAAGAGCCCTCCTTTGAAGAGGTCTGGCCTTCGAAGAGGAAGCATCACTAGTTCCTGAAGGGATTCTTTGATCTCATCCAGGGCACCGATATCATCAAATGTTACACCAATTTCATTTGCTGTTTAACCTCCGGCCTTATACGCTTTTCAAATTCATTGTCAGGAGGAACTTCCTGTTAAGAAGATAGAGCAACATTTCAGCATGAATACTCACAGAAAAGTAAGGAAGAAGAAAACTATAAACTGCAGGAACAGATGAGTTGCATAAACCATGCCAAAACAATGACTGCATCTGAATTCTGAACTATGTAAAAACATTAGCTTGATTCCTTGTTCCTTTTCTTCAGGAGTACCTGTCAGTTCTTTAAATTTGATTCAAAACTGTTGGTAAATTTGATATGCCTATCAGTATTCAGGCATTAGACATCAGGCATACCATTAAGCAGAAAGGAAAATTAACTCACTGGAACTTTGAGGTTGGTACTGATTTTTCTCCATCTCTCTTTGCTGCTGAAGTTGTTTTCTCTGTTTCCCTTTTATTTTCAGGATTCCCACTTTCAGGTTTTGCTTCTGGCTTCAAACTTCACTTCCTACTTCCTATATGGTCAACAAAAGTTGTGACCAACCCGCATTAGTAACCTGCTTAGGTTGTTAATTAAATATTTTAAAAAAAAAAACAGGTATAAAAGACCTTAGACTTTTCGGCTTGTGCTTCCAACTTCAATGTATCTTTGCCAACTGATTTGCCTTCCTGGAAGATGGTCAATCCATGGGACAAACTGCTTTACCGCTGATACAATTAGTACATGTGCAGCCAATACTAGGAATTCCAATCAGAAAACTATTAATCTTACCTTTTGGATGATATAATGAGTTTTCCATTTCTGTATTCAGGATCCTTGTTGTTCATTAATGATAAGAAATTGCTGATACTACAATCTCTTATATGTAATCACTTAAAGCCATTGCATCCACAAAGCATATTGAATCCAGATCATCACAATCAAGATCATTCGCGGAAAGTACCTCCATGATGTGAATTTTATTATCCTGAGCTTGGATCATCTTCATGTCCTCCTCCAGCTGACCAGATGGTTTTCATCTTCTGGTGGCCTGATTTCAATGTTGTATGGGAAAAGGACAGAAAGCCTCTCATCTACCTCTCTGTAATCATTACTGAGATCTACAATTCGCGAACCAAGGACCAATACTGATCCAGAAAGTTTCTTCAACATTTTCTGAAAAAAGTTGTACGTCCTCTGTGACCTAAATATGAGCTTCTCAATATCCCTAAGACATAGCACAATTGGACTTGTTTTTGAGATGAAAACCAGGACCTACAAGTCATTTCAAAGTTGATATTCATCCATCAATATCTTCTCAAAGCAATATATGATTTGTTTATTTCTAATGCTGGTGAAGGAATCAGTGCAAATAATAACTAGCACATTATTGATTGCTGAAATAATCTTGTCATCCAAAATGACATTACCTTGTAAAGAGACTGTACAAATAGCTTCTCATCAAAAGACCAGCTGCTTGTGTGCTTCAGAGGAGCTGAACCAAAGGGAGGGAAGGGGGGAGTGAAAAAGTTAAAAGAATAAAAAGGTACATCGAAATTAATATACGTAGCATAAACAATTTATAGTGTATATGAAAATGGAACTGTTGTTCCCTAACATTTATAGCTCCAAGGTCTAAGTTTTAAAAGTTTGACTTCCTTCAAAACTTGGTCCCCCCAAAAGTGTATGAAACCGATTGAACATATAAAATAGGAACACCATGCATAAATTGTACATCAGAAACTTAAGACATTGCTGGTTTTTCAGTCAAAGAGTAAGAAATGTATAATAGAGCATGGCTTCCACTGAATGCAACAAATCATAATTTGACAGTATGCATTCCATCTTCCTGAATAACACTCCCCAGGAAAACATGTCAAACCGTTCCTAATTTCTTTTGCACCTAATTCCAGCAACAGAAACTACTTGTGGACTGCACCTCCTTTTAACACTTACAATATAACAAATAGATTACATTATGGTTAGTCAAAGATTAAACCACTGCAGTTAAGAACAAGATAAAATTAAAAAAGAAAAAAAAACAGAATAAACAGCTAATCTGAACATTCCCAGGTGATTAATATGGAAAATCTATCCTACAATACCTGGCTGTGATATCCACACCACTTCTTTGCCTCCTTAACGTGCCTACAACAAAAGTTGAGAATTGTAGTATCAATGTAAAAACATCTCAAGCAGAACACTGGATGATCAAGCCTAACTATGTATAATACTGTTAATCTCCATTACTAAGGAACTTAACAGCTAACAAAATGACATTTTCTAGGAAAGAAGTATGTCTAATAAGAAATAATTGGATTACTAATTATCCCAAAAACTTAAAAATGCTTTGCACATTTCCTGGAGCTCTGATACCATAATAAAAAATAATTGAGTTACCAATTATCCCAAAAACTTAAACTGTTGGGAAAAGGCCAATTAATTTTTTATACTTTAACAATGTCGTTCAAATGTTATCTGCTATTGATTCAAATTCATTTTCAACCTTACGTAAAAGAACAACAAAAAGAAATTAGTTGACGTTACGAAAAGTTCTTGAGCAAATCCTAATATAGTTGAATATTAAGAGTGTTCTGAAAATAAACAAAACCAAAGGCAAATTACATGGACGACATATATAGTGCAAAAAAACCCTAAATAAACAGAAGAAAAGTTGAGCTATAGGCAAAAATCGGTGGGTTCAGTCTTTGTGAATATGTCAATTAGAGAAGTTGATCAACAAAGAATTTGAGAAAGAACTCTTCATGCTAAGAATAGCTTAGAACATGGAATTCCGCAGAGGAGAAACCAGGACTTGGCACACCCTCAACCCTGTTCCAAACTGCGTATAACACCACTTTGTTGGCATCCGGGCCCACAAAACTAAACATCTAAATCCATGGCTTCTAACTAAACAAAGGCCTGTACACCTGAAGTTCAACATTCAAATCAAGGGTGCGTATTGGCATGAGAATAATAAACATAAACTGACATGCCACTAGCAATTGGATCAGCAAATAGAAAGTCTCAAACTGAAAAGAAGCGTAATAGAAAGAAAAAGAAATGCAACTCCTGAATTTTAGCAGGCTGCTGAAGATTTCATAATTATGCTGCAAACAGAAAAAAAGGAAGAAAAAAGGAACAGGAAAAGAAAACAGAAACTAGGACAATTTATCTAGAACATTCAACCTGCCATTCCACTATTTACTACCCTGAAGCACAAGCAGCATGAATTCTTCGAAACTGATTAGTATTCTATTGCGACTTTAATTTAGTTAACATAAAACTATATCCCAAAGTAATTGTACTTTTGGGCTCCTCCTTTGTGATAGGAGTGAAAATGACCCAAGTAGGCCAGATAATAGCTCAAATGTAGATTCTGAAGTGGACCGCTTGAAAGACTACAAAACAGAATCACAGATTCTGAGGAAATAAACAGAAGGAAGCTGGAATAAGGACTCCCTTTCTTATTAGAAAAGAAAAAAAAATGAAACGAAATATCCAAAGCATGATATACTGGACAGGTTATTTTCATCAAGGACCTCAGAAGCTGACAACTATGATGACCAAATTTGAAAACCCCGTCCATGCATCAAACAAGAAATATTTTCATAATAAAATGTCAAAGTACTTGCAGATTCTTTGTTGGCGCTACCATATTTGCTCTGAATCTGTACAAAACAAGCATTCAAGTATCAATATACCTTATAATTTAAAATAGAGGTGAAAAAAAAAGTAACCGATGTTAGAATTTAAGAGAGTAAAGAGATGTGAGAATTGAAAAGAGTAAAGAGATTGTACAAATGTTTACTTGAGTTCATATTATTGAGAATACAATTAAGAATATATAGGTTGTTAAAGGAAAAAGACATTCCTTAAAACAAGGAAGGAAATATGGCATAAAGTAAGCCTTAAAACAAGGAAGGAAACATGGCCTAAAGTAAGCCTTAAAACAAGGATGAATATATGGCAAGTGTGAGTGAAGTGGAATAGTTAGTGACCCTAATTAAAGAAAAGAATATGGACTTTGCCATCCATTGACAGTCCCCCTCAAATTGATGCAGGTTGATCAATAAGCATCAATTTGCTGCTTAAGAAGCAATGTCGATGGCGAGTGAGCGCTTTGGTGAAGATATCAGCAATTTGTAGGTCAGTGGAAACATGGGGAAGAGTGATAACACAAGCTTCAAATGCTTCGCGGATAGAGTGACAGTCGACTTCAATATGCTTCGTGCGCTCATGATAGACAGGATTGGCCGTGATCTAAATAGCACTTGTATTATCAGCATGTAGAGGTGTAGGATCAGTTGCAGAAAAATCTAGCTCAGCAAGCAAACCTCGAAGCCAAATAATTTTGGAACAAGCAAGAGACATCGCCCGATACTCAGATTCTGTAGATGACTTAGAAACTCTGTCTTGCTTCTTACTCTTCCATGAGATCAATGCATCACCTAAGAACACACACAAACCAGTAATGGAGCGACGTGTATCAGCACAACCAGCCCAATCAGCGTCGCTATAAGCAGTAAGTCGAGGAGAATTGCCTGCAGGAAAGAATAAGCCACGGGCAGAAGTTTCCTGAACATAGCGTATGATCCTACGGACAGCAACCAAATGAAGGTGACGAGGGGTCTGAAGAAACTGGCTGACTTGTTGTACTGCAAAGGAAATGTTCGGTCTAGTAATGGTGAGGTAGACAAGACTACCCACCAACTTTCGGTATAAACTAGGATCAGCAAGTAAATCACCCTCCTCTTTGCGAAGCTTGACATTCAATTCCATGGGAGTATCAACAGAAGTGGCCTCCTATAGGCCTGCTGTAGCCACCAGGTCACTAGCATACTTATGTTGATTGAGTGAAATACCCGACGGACTACGATGCACCTCAAGACCGAGAAAATATGTAAGAGACCCAAGATCTTTCATATGAAAGGACTCGGAGAGATGGGTCTTGAGTCGGCCAAGTAAAACAGAATCGGAACCAGTAATCACAATATCATCAACATAAACTAAAAGAACAACAATACCCATGTCTGATTTTCGAAAAAACAAGGAAGTGTCATACTTGCTCTGCTTGAATGAGAATTGTAATAAATTAGTTTGAAATTTATCAAACCAAGCCCTTAGAGCTTGTTTGAGACCATAAAGGGAGCGACGAAGCTTACACACATGTGAGTTTGGAGAAGGAAACAATCCTGGGGGTGGCTTCATATAAATACACTCTTTAAGATCCCCATGAAGAAAAGCATTCTTGACATCCATCTGATGTAGTGGCCAATCATTGGAAGCAGCAAGAGCTAGAATCATACGAACAATGGTCATCTTAGCCACAGGAGAAAAGGTTTCTTCATAATTAACACCATATTCCTGTTTATTTCCAAGTGCAACAAGCCGAGCTTTATAACGATCCAAACTTCCATCAGATCGAACCTTGACGGAGTAAACCCATTTGCAACCCAGGGGGACTATAGTGGAAGGACACGGTGCAATGTCCCAGGTGTGATTGGCCTCTAAAGCAGCAATTTCTTCCTGCATAGCTTGTCGCCAACAATCATGCTTGACAGCATGCGAGTAGCATGTGGGAATATCAAAATTGGACAATGCAGTAGTAAGAGCAGAAGCAAACCACCCATACTTATCCGGAGGTAAAGATATTCGAGAAGAGCAACGTACCAAGTGTTCTGAAGGTGCTGCAACTGACTGGAGCATGGTAGGATCAGATATCGGTTGAGCCATCGAAAGAGACTGTGGGCGGGAGCATCTCGTATATACAATACCTGGTTTAAAGCGAGAGCTGACTTGATGAAGATCTGAAAATTGTTGCTCAAAGGAGGGGAGGACCGCCGTAGAAGAAGAGAGCTCAGAGGACATATGAAAGAAATGTTGATTTTCAAAGAAAATAACATTCCTAGAAATACGTGTACGATGTAAGGTAGGATCATAGCAAACAAATCCCTTTTGACACGCATTATATCCCAAGAATGCACATCTAACAGATTGAGCAGATAATTTATGTTGCTCATGGGGAGGTAAATGGACAAAACATACACAACCAAAGATACGGAGATTATCATAACTAGGTTCTTTAGCAAACAAGCGGAAATAGGGAGACTCCATGTGTAAGATTTGGGAAGGTAAATGATTAATCAAGTGAGTAGCAGTTTTCAAAGCCTCAACCCAGAACATTGATGGAACAGATGATTCTAACAAGAGAGTACGTACCACATCAAGAAGATGACGATTTTTGCGTTCGGCTACTCCATTCTGTTGGGGAGTAGTAGGACATGAACGTTGATGAATAATACCTTTAGAAGCCAAGAATTCCTGAAACTCAGTAGACAAATATTCACCACCAGAATCTGTGCGTAATGTCTTAATAGTCGCAGAAAATTGATTGTCAGCATACGCTAAAAATTTAGTGAAAGTACGAAAAACCTCAGATTTAGAGCGAAGAAAATAAACCCAAGTGAATCTGCTATAATCATCAATGAAAGTCACATAATATTTAAATTTTTCATGTGAACTAACGGGAGAAGGTCCCCAAACATCACTATGGATATGATCAAAGCAGTGAGAAGCTCTGCTAGCATGTAAAGGAAAGGGAAGAATTTTGCTTTTACCAAGTTTGCAAGAATCACACTTAAGAGATAAATAATAACGTTCTTCATTATCAAGAAAACCATAGTGCAATACATGAGATAAGATCTGAGTATTGGGATGGCCTAAACGACGATGCCACACCATACTCAGATTTGGAACATTATTGTAAGCAAGAGACTTAATAGACGAAACTGGAGAAATTACTGGGACAGATAAAAATAGTGGAAACAAGCGCCCCACTTTAGGTCCCTTCGCGATCAGCTCTCCTGTTACCTGGTCCTGTACAACACAACCATCACCAGAAAAGTTAACAACACAATTGTTATCAACTAATTGACCAACAGAAATAAGATTCGTGGAAAGTTGAGGAGCAAGAAACACATCAGTGAATTTAGAAGAGGCATCTCCGACAACAGCAATTGGTAAAGAACTGCCATTGGCAGTCTGAATGGAAGATGGACCAACATAGGGTCGAATATGACATAGAGCGGTGGGAGTATTCGTCATGTGATTAGAGGCACCTGAGTCTACGTACTAGAGTTTGGTAGAATTTTTACCTTGAAACTCCATTGCAGATAATGCTGAAATTAGCATCTGTTGCACCATTTCGGGTGTGCAGTAATTCGCTGCAGGAGGTCCCGGAACTGGAGAGGCACTGGAAGAAGAGCCAGGAGCTGCGGAGGGTACAATAACAGAAGTTTGAAATGCTTGAGCCTGACGATTCTGTGGACGGAGACGACATTCTTTGATGATGTGACCCTTCTTCTTACAATAAGAACAGTATTTCTTAGGACAATTGGCAGCAATATGCCCATATTCCTTACAGCAAAAACACTGCAAGTTTTTAGAATGTATAGGCG
Organism: Bretschneidera sinensis; assembly: GCA_023935145.1. NCBI lineage: Eukaryota > Viridiplantae > Streptophyta > Magnoliopsida > Brassicales > Akaniaceae > Bretschneidera > Bretschneidera sinensis. The sequence continues at coordinate 36,419,569 of CM043698.1, forward strand.
GTCTGCGTCCTTGGGCAGCATAAGCAACAGTTCTTGGACTACCATAAGATTGCTCCAGAGTGGCTTGAGTACTAAGACGTTGTTCTTCACGAAGTAACTCACCAAAACAAATATCAAGAGAAGGAACAGGAGATCTATTCAGCAGAGAGGAGCGAATAGATTCATATTCCGGGCGTAGTTTCATAAGAAATTGATCACGCCATCTAGTCTCGTGGAGTTGCTGAATAGTCGAAAGAGTGGCAACAGGAACAGCCGCTGTAACAAGATCAGTATAGTCAGTCCAAAGAATCAGAAAGGCCGAGTAATAGTCTTGGATGGAAAGACTGCCATGTTGAAAGGTGGCAACTGCATGCTCTAACTGAAAGCGATAAGCATCATTATCTTGATGATAAACCTTCTTCAAATAAGTCCACATAGATTGAGCAGAGCGATGAGTACGCAAGTTGGTGACAATATATGGCTCCACCAAACCAAGAAGCCAACACATGATCCGAGCATCAAGCACAGTCCAAGAAAGAGAAGACCTAGCATCCTTCGATTGGTCTGTATTGGATGTTTGTGCGACATCCGTGCCATCGATATGGCCCCAAAGTTCTTTTCCCTTGAGGAAAATTTCAAACTGAAACGCCCGTGTAGAGTAGTTTTTGCCCGTAAATTGGACACACACAGGTGCAGAGTCCATTGCAAATAAATGCAAAAAAAATAGCCCGACCAAAAAAAAATGCCGAAACCACCCAAAGCAGAAAAAAAACAAACTGCCAAAGAGATCTGAGAACAAAAAAAACACCGAGAAATCTGAGACCCAAAGCCACAAAACACCTCTCTGAAAATAGAAGATGTTGTGAATGCCGAAACTGCTCAAACCAAAAAAATAGGAGGTGCCGACAATACCAACCCAGAAAGAGAAGACCAAAAAATAACAAAAAAAACTTTCACGTCGGGTTCACCGAGAACAACACAGAACACACCGAAACACAAAACCGAGAAAAATTACAAACGAGAGAAGAACCTAAACAACTGGCTCTGATACCATGTTAGAATTGAAGAGAGTAAAGAGATGTGAGAATTGAAGAGAGTAAAGAGATTGTACAAATGCTTACTTGAGTTCATATTATTGAGAATACAATTAAGAGTATATATAGGTTGTTAAAGGAAAAAGACATTCCTTAAAACAATGAAGGAAACATGGCCTAAAGTAAGCCTTAAAACAAGGAATGAAACATGGCCTAAAGTAAGCCTTAAAACAAGGATGAATATATGGCAAGTGTGGGTGAAGTGGAATAGTTAGTGACCCTAATTAAAGAAAAGAATATGGACTTTGCCATCCATTGACAACCGAGAGTATCCACCTTTAGTGAAAAGTCAGTTACATCTAACAGCAGCAACTTTGCTTCAAAGTAATGGGCTAAAGCCTTGGCAAGCATTTGCTGGTAAAGTTCTTCAAGATCAGAAAAGTAGCAATTAGTATTTGTTTCAAAGATGTGAATCCAAAAAAGTTTAGTACACTAATGTTAGATAAATATTCGTGGTAACAACCTGCAGGTCCTGAGAGCAAAATAGCCCGACTTGCTGGGGAAAGATTCCTTGTATACTTGGAAACATCAGCATGCCTCAAATGGACATAAGCAGCACTTGTTAGCAACACGAGTCTGCTCACTGTCATTGCAATAAACAAGACAAGAACATCAGGGCAAGCATAGTTCAATAACAGGTTTATAGTCCAAAAATTAAGTTTACTTTTGAAAACAAAAAAGGAGGATTTTTACACAATGAACAGAAACAGAGTATGTAATGAGGAGGTTTTTTGTGATTTTTTTTTTATAAAAAAAAATCTGATCTGAGATAGTAAGGGACAATAATTTTTAATTATGAATTTCTTTTACAATAATAATGAACATAATTAGGTTAACTTTTACTCTAAGCTCGAATAGCCTAGAACCAAATTTGAGTCAAGTTCTAAGCTTTTTTAGCCTACAAATACTCCCAAGTCAAATTTTACTTCAGTTTGTTAAGACCCCAAACCTAATGGCTAATAAACAATTTAATTAATTTATATTTATATTGTTCAAATGAAAAATGTATATTAGTAATTTTTTAAATAATTTAACTCGTGTTCAATAAAATGATCACAAATCTAATTTGATTTTGCCCAAACTTAAGTTTTTAAAATTAGCTTGAATTCAGATTAGTTCGGCTCGTTTCCACATGAGTTGAATGACCGTGTATTTATAACTTAAAAACTTTTGCAAGGAGTAATTCGGGAGGGTTGTATTTCGAAGATAACTCATATGCTGTTAAAAAAAATTATATAAAACTTTTAATACACATAAATTTTGATTATAGAATAGTTTTCACCACATCTCAAAATTTAAGTGATCCAAATTTATATGCAAAAACAATATACTACAATCGTTATTTCACAATTTTTATTGAAGGAGTTGATCCCAGTGTTTGGTGTGATATTACAAAACAAGAAAACAAGAGGGGTTTGAAATAAAATAAACAGATGCCTGATGAGTCGAAACATTGCAGATATACAAGCAAATAAGCTTGTATAGGTCTTATTACGGAAAAATTCTTACCTAACATAATATCATTAGAGATATATGGTACAAGCGTTCATCTCACTTTTAAATAAAAATAAAATATTTTTTTTTCTTTTTTTTATACCATTTAATGATAAGAAGGACTATTATGCCATGCAATTTTCATAACATTATACCAAATAAAAACTTTTTTTTTATGGTATTTTTGGACGCTCTCCATGCACCGCACGAGTCCGTTTATATCTGGACTGTAATTTAGATGTGGGCCAAAGGCAGCAAAGCAAATGGACGGTCTAGATGATTAGTGGCTTACCTGCTATAAATAACCTCCTCTTGGTTTTTCTGTGGAGATAGTCAGATAGGCAACAAAGGCATCCATATTATCCTTCTATTTGATTTAAAGATTAAGAGCTGAAATATTTGCTAAAACAAGAAGCCAGACAGTACTATAAAAATACGTGGGGCACTTAAACGATGGAGTATATAATAATGTCAAAAAAATGGCGGGCAAAGTTAGGGTCTGAGACAGCTGCATATTGCAAGTGAAATGGAGACAGGGAAAACAGAAACAGAAACCTTTGCATTTGCCAATGGAGAAGAAGTATGGAAGTTGTTTATGATGCAATGACCCAATTGGTCTGCCCATGTGCTCCATTATACATGCAAGTGAACTCTGTGTGTGAATCACGACTTTTGGACTTTGTCCAATTGCACACCAGTATTAATTGGTTTAGTAAGCTTGTCTGGTTCAATTGCAACAATGGTTCACTAAAGAACCATATTGATTTTAGACTCAACTTTGACAAAACCAGCAATTATGTGAGTGGTTTTAGACTCAACTTTCTGAAATTTCATTTTCTGTGGGGAATTCAATAGCAAGAAGCACCATTTTGGAACAAGCAGAACCCAAATGCTTAAATTTCCTTTCATATCCTAATCAGCATGGTGTCACATTGTCACCCATCGATGGGATGCACGCAGGGGCATGATATCTTTGTGCATGATCAATTGATTAAAGAATCTTTCCAAATATCCTTTGATCTATAAATTTCAATTGGTTTGGAAACATTAAAGTTAAAAGTTTTTACATTTGTCAGCCCACTTTTGTATGGGAAATAAAGAAGCTTGATACTTAATTAATAGGATGACTTTATAAGAGGCTTTTGGGCAAGTTCATGCTTTTTTTTTTTTATAGAAAGTGCACCTAAAAGGATGTGGACAGAAACCAAATGCCCTCAAGTCCTCAACAAACATAGAGATCTTGCCAATGTCTAGTATCATAGCTAACTCTCCCTTATGTCTGCATCATTAATTGGTTAGTTGGTCCCCTAAAAGAAAGAGGGAAGGAGAGAGGGTAAATTGGTTTAATAAGGCCACAAAATTTTATGGACTATGATTTTGAAGAGGTATTTATAACATGGAGATGCTAAATGTTACCAATAAGGCATGCATGCTTCTAAAGGTTAAGCCAATTTCATTTTTTCCTTAAAAATAATGGCTCACTCTGCACAAAACAACTTAGCATCTTCAAATGGTCCCTAAACAAACAATACTAGCTAGTACTTACCATTCGTTTTGTCTGGAAATTAACTTTATTAATTTTCTCTCATAATAAGATGCGTACCCATGAAAGTAATTAAAGTCACTGATTGGAGTTTGCTGCTGTCATAGAATCAGCTTCACATGCATACTGCAGATCAGTACTTAAACAACAGGCATGCCTAAGATAATAGGCATGATTGGTTAATACTATGGGGATGATTAACACAAGAAAGGATGCCATTAAGTAAGACAGAGAAATAAAAAAAGTTGATGGCAACATGCCCACATTAGAATTTGGTGATAAAGCTTTTATTAGCCCAAAAAGAAAAAGGTAGCCTTAAAGCTAGCAATGGTAATAAGAATTTGGAAGAGACTATCTTATGAAAATACAGTTTTTATATATTATTATATGTCATACTACAAGTTAAATGGAAGCACATGGATATGTAGTTTCTTTTTCTTGTTTTGGTGCAAAAGCTGATGTAGTAGTTCTTCTCCAAGCAGAATCATACCCTTTTTGTCAAATATCTTAAGTAATAAGTAATTTTTTTATATTACCCTTTTTGTTGATCATTTTTACTTTATTACAATATTCCCAGTTTTAATCATCTGTTTCTCCCTAATATCACCAAAAAAAAAAAAAATTGACTGAACATGGATTGAATTCAGTTTAAGCTTGATTTTGATAAAAATATTTAATTGACCTGATTAATCAAATAGGTCAGGATGGCCGAGTGGTCTAAGGCGCCAGACTCAAGTTCTGGTCTTCGTGAGAGGGCGTGGGTTCAAATCCCACTTCTGACATTTTTGGTATTTATACTTTTATCACACTCTTTCTGCTTCTTCTTTTTTTTTTTTTTTTTTATAGTTATTTTATTTTATTTTTATGAAGACCTTTTCCTGAATTAGTTCTTCCAAAGCCGAAGGGGATGCTGTGTTAGTTCAGGCCTTCAGACAGCCCAAGTTATTTGGATTCTCTTCCGGTTCTTCATCATTTTTAGATAACTTCATCGGCCTACTACTGATATGGGTTCCTCATGCTGTCTCTTTGTTACTCTTTGGGCCAACTTCTTTTAAACTTGTCAGCATGCGGCAAATAAAATCTCTAGGAGATATTTAGGCATAGGCAACTAAGGGTGGCCTGTCGTGTCGATCCACGATCCGTAATACACCGTGTTTTTATGTTGTCTCTTTCTTTTTTGAAGGTTTTTTGTGTCGATCGTGCCTTCAAAAAATTTCGATCCGACACAGGTCCAAAACCCACATTATTATTAGATCGTATCGTGTTAGACCATGAGCATCATAGGTATATAATGATTTTTTTTTTTGTCTTTTTTGTTGAAAGTAAAAAAAATTGTAAATATTGAATTGATTGTTTATAATTGTATAGAAAAACAATCATTTTATTGATGAAGTTAAATATTACAAATAACTTAGAAATTGAACAAAAATAACAACATGAACAAATAACTTAAAAATTACAACTTCTAAATAAATAACTTACAAAAACACCATATAAAATAAAAAAAAAGATGAAATGACTTGCAAATGAGTGAAATATAAAAAATAAAAAAAAACTTAGAAATTTTAAAAATTAAAAAAACAAAATATTATTAATAATTAAAAAATAATTTTTATAACCTTTCTAACTTTTAAATAAAAAATCAAACTTATCCAGTTAATAGAAAAACGACTTTAGAAATTGAATGATAAACTGTCTAACCAAGTTATGCAGCTAACTTTTATTCGGTGGATTAAAAAGAAGAATACTATATGATTTCTCCCAATATTTTAGTTCATTGTATCAAATGCAATTATGTTAAAATCAATCAATTATAACTTCAGTATTTAAATTAAAAATTCACAAATGACACTTTTTGTAATTAAATATTTGTTTAACTTTGATTTGATTTACATTAATGTGTGATTTTAGATGAATTTGTTTCATTTATGAATTAGTAAATCACGTGTTATTATGTTAAGAATGGGATAATGATTTTCATTTTTTTCACTATCCTAAAATATTAAATTTATCATCATATAATTTTTCTTGACTCATTATTCTAGTAACATAAAATTGTATATAATTTTGAATTTATTAAATGTTATGGTTGTGTCTCGTGCCGTGCTTCGTGTTGTGCCTCGGGTTGGACCGTGTTTTTTTTTCGTGCCGTGCTATGGGTTTCAAAAGCTAAACCCAACATGGCATGAGGAATAATACTATATCAAACATATCATGGCCCATGAAAGTGTGAACCTTGTCGAGCTGTGCCAAATTTGTTTCAAATCGTGTTGGCCCAACTTATTACCACCCCTATAGGCAGCCAATTTTAGAAGATAAGCATACATGCAGAACAAACAATAAAACATACATATTAATCAATAAAAACATGTCACACAAGCACGAAATAAAAATAATTTTTCCTCAATCTTTCCGTGTTATCATTCGAATTTTACAAAATTATCTCTTGATTTTCAAGCGAAAAAAATGTATATTTATGTTGTAAGCTTGTGATGTATGTGAGTCAGTCGTCAAAATAGATTGAGCTGTTTTACAAAAATTGGTTAATGTTAGTTGGGACTCTTCACCCATCCCTATTTCTATTTTTTTGGTTAGAACCCATCTCTATTTCTATAGAACATAAAGAAGAAATTCTACAAACTAATACCCAAATCGTCCATTTTGTTATGCCTGCAAACAGCAGTCTTGAATATTTGGCGTAAGGAAAACAACGGGTCGGGGCCTGTTTTGTCCCCTTTCCCGTCCTCGGGGTATAAAATCGTTCCCCAGTCCCATCCCACAGCTTCCCCCCTTTCAGAAAACCAAGAATTTTCATGAATAACAATTTTCTTTTTCTTTTTTTTTTACATGGTGTTATTAACAGTTCAAAAATTGTTATTGATATTAATTTTATTTAACTTACAACAATGTCCTTAATTGAAGTTAGATGTTTTTGATAATACAATACAATTTAATTAAGAGCATTATTGTAAATTTAAATAACAATTTTTGAAATGTAAATAACGTTACTTTTTTTTATTTGAAAAACCTAAAAAGTAAAGAAATTAATTCCTACTTATCTCTTATTATTTAATTTCATTTTCATATCAAAAGCAACAAAACATAATTTTTTTACTAGATATTAAAAGTAAAATAAATTAAATAATAAGAATGAAAATCTAATTTCACATTCAAGACAATGGGTCTGGGTGCTATACCCATCCCCTCCCCGAAACCATATCGCCCTCGTCTTCGCCCCATTCCAATGGGAATTTTTGCCCCGATCGGAACGGGAGTCAGGGTTTTCAGGATAAAATGTCATCCCTAATTTGATGCAGGAGGTCTCTACTGAAAGATATGAAAGAGGAGAGTCCATCCTGCAGAGCACATGGATTGCTAGATTTCACAAGTTCAAAATGATTTCTTTGTTTTCAGTATAATTGAAGACATCAGCAAAATAGTGGATTGAGTCTCTTAATGATATATATGATAAATAAAGCGGCTGATTAACATGCAATGGTGGATCTATACACATTTTGTAGAGGAAGATGCTGAATAGTAGCTGGCTAGTAAGAGGCATATGCTCATTGCCCTTCGAAAGAGCATAGCCCAGAAATCTGCCTCAACCTATGCTTTCACTAACAATGGACTACCCATCACTGAACAATGTAAAGTAGGTATCAAAGAAGCTATCTCATCAAATCTAAGAATACAAAGACATTCCACATGCTATGCAAGAGCATGGGTGGCAATAGATTCCGTGAACGTGCAAAAACAACACCCATCACCACCCCAAGAAAAATAAGCGGTAGCATTCTCTGTACATTGAAATGTGCTAGAGCGAAGGCAACCGAACTCACCAGTATTGCACACCATGCAGGCATGTACTTAGTCAAGGATGGGAGAAGGAAACCCCGAAAGACTATCTCCTCCCACACAGGAGCACACACTGAAACTACCACCGCATAAAGTGCCATTGCCACCGGATCCCGTGCCATAATTGACTGTTCCACACTTGAGAGAGTGACTGGCCCAGAAGGCATCAGAGGCAATAGATTAAGATTGAACTGCGAGAGTCGGTTAACCAGGGGAAACATGAGGCATCCCAGAAGAACATCTAGCTGCCAATTTCCTCTTAAGCTAAACTTAAACCAATCAGGTGGGAGAGGACGAAACCGAACCAGGCAGCGATGGAGGATCGCAATTCCAGCAAGCCCTTCAGTTACATCAGTCACAAGGCTGAATAAAGCTTGTCCTCTGAATGTCAGAGATTCCTTGTTAAAACCTGAAATGTGGGCTGCAAAGGGAATCATCCAGGATCCTATAAACCAGAAGGCGACAACCCAGAGAAGCATAACCTGCATCAACATGTTTAGTGTCATTGTGATGCTTCTAATTTTGAATTTCCAGATAGCACAAAAAAACACAGGGAGGTGATGACTGACTATTACAGCTTTAGCTGAACAGTTAAATTACTAGGGTGAAATTCTGCTTTTCTCAATAAAAACATAAGTATGTCTTATAAATAAACATGTGGGTAACATTTATCCAAATTTACAATTGCAAAATGTTTTGTCTTTATAAATATTATAAAAAGAATAATCCATTACATCCAAGAAGCATCCAATCGAAATCCATATGTAGCTTATGTCATGAATCTTCCCCCCAATTGAAGCCTCATCCTTATTAACTAATCAATGGATATAAAGCTTAGTATCAATCTGCCACTCCCTTGACGGCTAATCAACAAATAGCTAGGCAGAAAAAAATTACCTGCAGGATGGTCTCTGCTGTCCATGGAACAGTCCACCGGCTACCAAATGCCCTTGACACTGCATCTGCAGCCTGAAACATGAGATCAGTGAGCTTCTTGAGATGCACCGATATTTTCAAATATCTAAAATCACATTTCCCCAATAACAACAAAATTTATGGTACTAATCAAAACTCCTTTCTCATCAACAGAATACTTGTATTTCCATTCTAAAAAAAGAGAAAGAAGCATAATCTGTTCTGTTCAATTACTCAGAAAGCAGAGGCAATGGAAGAAGAAACAGTGAATTCTACCACCCTAGAGGCAGAACTTTATGGAATCATAACTGTAATCCAACTCTGTACGAAATCCATTCCATCATCACTGTGTAAATCAATCTCAACTGTATCAGGTTGGATATATGGGCGACGTTTGGGTTCTGATTTAAGACCATTTAAATTGCCTTGAAGCACTTTAAGGGTCAGTGCCCAAATGTCGCCATGATCCTCCAGAGTTTTGATCAAGTTAGCCATTGTCTAATGTTAAGTATTAAAGCCTAGACTATCACCATGGACAGTGGATCCATACGCAAGTCTTTGTTTTAAGACTAAGACCAATTCCAGAGCAAACACCAACCACTATACAAAATCTCCTCAAAAGCAGATCATAGAAAATGAATTTCATCATTCCACAAACCATATATCACTTGTATTTGAGCAAATGTTACTCCTGTATACTAAACTACTACAACAATATAAGATACCAAACCCTCATAGTAATATTTGACAGATGATATAACAAAACTACTGTCATAACAAGTACAAAAGATAATGAAACTATATCCTGTTTTCAATAACCTATTCAAGATTTAATTGCTTCACCTATGCCAAATACCATAGAAATAATCAGTAAGGTATTACCTTTCTAAGGGTTGATGTCCAATCTCTTTTAACGGTGCTCGACTTATCGTGCTCTGGCTTCACCAATTCCTCGGGCACAAGATGCTCGACATATTCAGGCTTGGGAGTTTGTGGAGAAAATTCTTCACGCCTAAAGCACGAAATTTTCCATTTCTGCAATATATAAGCCAAATAAATGTAATACATGGATGATAATAACTCAATAAATCAGTCACATAACAGGATAAACTAAGCGGACCACTATTTCAACTAACACAAACACAAAAAAAGAGTAATCAAAGTGTACTTCGCTATATCCAACCAACTTAGCTTCATTTAAACATTAGTACTTGCTTGGTTGCTGAGAAAATGAGGGTGTCCAAAATATAGTTCATTCTATTCGCCTCTATTTTCTCGGCAACCAAACGGAATCTTCAAAAATCAAACTTAAACAGATACAAAAAGAGAACTTTTGTGGATACTAACATTCTTTGAGAACCTGGAATTAGATGCAGAGATCGGAGAGGCCCGGGTCAGGGGAGATAGGGTTCCAGGTCGGTTCGACACCGTGAATTTAGAAGGAGAAGGTACAAGAATGGGGCGTTGAGAGAGAGAATGAGAGAAAGGAGAACTCAACATGAGAGCGAATTCGGGTTGGTAAGAGTCGGATGATGAAAAGCCCTAATTATTTGCATTAAAACAGGAACTATACAGTGGATTCAAATTTCTTGAAATGAGTTTAGAAACTGGAAATAACAAGAAGAAAAACGAAGCCCTAATCCATGACTATGGACTGTATTCAGGCAACAGGTTGTTTCTGATTGATAATACAGTACAATAAAACGAGCTACTGTTCTGAGAGATAAGAGCAAGAGAGGGGATTTGGAATTCGTCTGTTGGAATTTGAAATGTTGGGAATAAATTTTCTAGTAGAGAGAAGATTTCCGGGAGCGTGTTTGGGAATTCGTTTCCAAGGCCTGTGATTGGATATCCGTTTAATTCGGAATATTTTTTTGGGAGGTGGTGGGCGAGTTTGTTCCGTAGCAGTACAAATTTATTTTTCACCTAATGATTGATTTCTATTATTATTATTATTTTTTACTATAATACTGATAACTAAATTGAGTTTGCAAAGTTATTTATACAAAAACAAAGATATAATTGATGTGTTAAACTTATGATCGTATGTTACATTTGAATTTTACGATATTAAATTTTTATATCTTACATTAATTATAACATATCGAAACAAATAAATATATATTTCACTTAAATTTGTTATCTTTACACATAAAATTCAATCATTTTTATTTAACTCATATAATACACAGAAATACAAGATATAAATTTTGTCACAAACCCCTCCGATTATTGGTGTAAATGAAATTAATTTTAAGTTCTCGACATAATCATCAAGAAGACTTCATTTGACTTGCATAATTCCGTACCATGTTTAATACTTTAAGCTCTCAAGAGATGAGTTTTAAATGAAAAGAACTAGATTTCTGAATGTAGACTTGCTTTGTGTATGTTCTTCGATAATAGTTTTATAGCATTCACGAGGATACCGTGCACATGATAATTTAACAATTAATATTTAAAAATTATTCTCTACACTTTCAATAATGACCATGTAATTTAATCTATTTTTCAATTTCCGTCATGGTTGGTTTAACTCGTTTTTCGATTTTGGTAAAAAAAAGAAAAATTCTTGTTTTCACCGAACTTAAAACTCATTTTTACATTGAGGTGAAAACTTGACTGGTAATTTTAAGAAAGTTTATTGATAATGTCCATACATATTCAATTAACGTTACCAGTGAAGTTCCAAAAAATTATCAATTAAGTTTCCACTCGGTGCAAAAAATGAGTTTTGCACCTATGCAAATAAGAATCTCTCACAGAAACCCTAAAATCATGCTTTGTCAAAAATGTTCTAATCTGATTTAATAAACTCCTTTCAGTATAAAGATACTTGCCTTCAAAAGCTATGAAAGAATGTACAAAATTGATTCCCGTTTGCATAAAGTCCATCAAAACAGGTGGGTTTATGTAACAATTTTAGATAGCAAATTCGGAAAGAAAAAAGAAATCATGTGGCTTTGAAACTTGTGGCTTGTGCTGCTATCCTACTTTCCATACATATTTGGCGCAGAAAATGCATCCCCAGAAGATATAGCACCAGAATATTACTACAAATAGTAGTTCATACCCACCTCAATCAAGCAAATATGAGGAATGTTCAAGATCACAGCTGGACCCCGGCAGTTTTTACGCAAGAAAGAGTATACCACATTGACCACAAACCTCTTCAAGAATGGTGCAGTCCATTTTGCCTTTACATTAGAGTTGCCTATGACATACGATACCCCAGCATGCTTAGCTTCCACAAGCTCGAAGAGCTCTTCCTTGACATGTGGCTCTCTGTACTGTGTATCCAGCAACTTAAACTGAACCCGTCGCCTTAGGCTGAGTCGGGGTAATTCCTGCTCATACTCGGACTGCAATTTCTGCAATGCAACTGACTTGCTACTCACAGTGGTTGAGGGCCCTGAACTGCTGCTACCTTCTCCATTGACCTCAGATACTGACTTTGACAATCTTTTCCCGAACTTTTCAGATGTCCTCACAACTGCCAGCCGGCCATCCATAGAGCCATCAGCAGTTCCAGAACCTTCTGCTTCTAGTTGGATGAACTCTGCTATGCTCGTCACAAGGTCATTTTCAAAATCCTCTCCATCTTTATTGACATCTTTGTAACCATATCGAACAATGCAACGATACATCCGGTAAGATTTGGGGCCAATGCGGCCAATGAGATATCTCTCTTTATCAGGAACGTACGGCACAGGAACTGTCTTGTTACAGACAAAGACAACCACTTGGTAAAATGCTGGTAGGTTGGCTAAGAAATGGGTAAATGTGGCTGGGACTCCAGTTGCCAACTCAGAGTAGATGAGGCCAATCCCTGGGACCCTAACAATACCGAGACTAGGGCCCAGGGTGAGGATCTGTTTCATGGGTAGTTTGTTATGCAGATCATATAAATACTTCCTCCTGCTGCCGTAATGCCACACATACGTGATAACCACGAAGCTTGCAGAGAGCAGAAGAGCAACCCATCCACCCTTGGGGATTTTCATCCAGGATGAAGAAAGGAAGATGATCTCGACTGACCCAAAGACTAGGATGAACAGAAGGGAGAGCACGAGACTTTGATGCCACACAAAATTGATTACTAGTGGCATCAAACAGGTCATCACAAATGTCAGAGTCATGCAGGCTAGTCCTGAAATTAAAGATAGCAACAAATTTTCAGTTTTTTTGGTTACGTGCAAAATTAGTTTTCAGTTAATTAGGTAAGAAAACACGATCTCTGTTTTATACAATGTCCATCCATTATTTAATGATTCCTTTTATATTCATTATCAAACAAAGACAACTTACCATAAGAGTTTCCTATGTGATTTGTGTCTCGAAGACCAACTGCAACAGCCAGAGTGAGAATCATAAGGACCCAATTTATCTCTGGGATATATATCTGACCACGGACCCATCTTGGTTTATGTACAATCTTGACACGAGGGAAACATCCTAATGCATAGCACTGTTTGACGGTTGAGAATGTGGCAAGAATAACAGCCTGACTTGCAACAATTGCAGCAAATACTGCCATGACAAAAACTGGCCAAAAAAATTGATCTGCAGAAATTCCAAGATCAAGCTGTGAGAAGAATGATATTAATAGAAAATAAAATAATATATTTCAAGAAGTACAAGTCCAGATGTGATTCCAACAGAAGCTATAACATAGAATGTATTGTTCTTCATTAATGATAGTGGACAAAAAAATTGAAATAAATGAGATTACGAAACTCTAATTAATCCTTATGATGCTAAAACAGAGATTGATGGAGAATGGGCTCATAACCCCCAGATGAATCACCATGCAGGCAGTATACTTAACCATATTATGTCTCTATTACATTAATATATTTTCTTTTCGGTGAACGAGAATGTTTAACTTGAATTTTAAACCAGTAATATTTAGGCCCTGGGGGAGGGGGCATACTTCTCAAAATTTCCAAACTATATATCAAGTCTATGAGTCGTTTCGTAATTTTGATAAATGAACGTAGGGCATTTTTCTAATTCTAAAAAGATGGAGGATTGTTGCAAAAGAAATTAAAACACAGAGTGGCAAAGGAGCACCACATGATCATTTGTTGGTGCCTACTTTTGTCTCTCCCTAAAGCTTTGTTGAATTGCTCTTTAGTGAGGTTTAAAGAGAAGTAGACAACAAGATAAAAGAAGCACGAAGTGATCCCTTAAAAGCTTGAAATGAACAAAAAAGTTAGTGCTATATGAAGTATATTCCTTAAATATTTTTGGTACGATTTTCATATTTATATAACATGGACAAGGGTTAAAATCATAAAGTACAATTATTTAGTTTTTTTTTCAAGCTTCTAATCTTAATGCTTGATCATTCATTTATTGATTATTAACTTATTGATTTAATTTTGCCAACAGTTGAATTATTAGGGTCAGAAAATTAGCATTATTGATAATACATAAACATATCATATTATGTAACCTTCTATGTTTGATTATGTTTCTTATTACGTATGTAATAATCTTGCCACCCCTGAACTAAAATCCTGGCTCCATCATTGCATTTAGGGTGTTTAAGGTATCTTGAGCACCTCTAATGATATTAAATCCTCCAAAGAAATCCACACGAACACGAAATCATCATGGAAGATATCTTAAGAGTTTGCAGAGTTACCCGGAATGGAAGCATAGAAGCTTATAGGTAGTGCAGAAAAATTCTTTGAAAGAAATGCAGCCTGACCCATGTATTGAAGCACTAGACATGGGTAAACAACACAACAAAATGCAAACTGCACATGCCAACTAGTTGTTAGTTTTATTTGTAGAAATATAACACATACATGAGAAAATAAAAAACATTAAAAACCAGAAGGAAAGCTAGTTATTAAAATAAAACCATAAACATTAAAGTAAAATTAACAAAAAGAATATATCAAAAGTACAAATAGAGTAAAAAAAAGATAGAACTGCTGATCACTTATGAAAGAAAGATAGAATTGCTGATCTCAGCACAATAACAACAAGATCAGAGTTTAAGTCAATCATCAGAAGATGAATTAGGCCAACATTATTAAGGAGCACTGAAACCTCAAGGTAAAATCCAGGTATCAGCTTCATTTTCCAAAGAAATTATCTGAAAGTAAGAACTGCTCAACTACAGATCATGAGAAAAGAGGAACACTTTCTTGTTTAACCAATACATATCAAATAGAATTTTGATTCAGCATACCAAAATTTTCCTTTCACCTTCCTTCTTTACTCATGTCAGGATAGGAATTAATAAATGCACCATTTAATATTAGCAAACCAATCTACTCAATGCATAGCAAAACAATCTCCTCAATGCCAGCCATAACCATTGGGCATCATAATTCTTTAAATTATACAAACTGAAGTTGAATTCAGAACTATCTAAGATTTTTTTTTTTCAATAAATAACAAAATGCACTAAAGGAGCACCTAAACAAGGACAAACTCAAGTACACAGGACATATACAAGAGACTATCTGAGAATACCTAGGCAGTTAAGCATGCTCCTTAGAAAGAAATTCTGAATGATTGTCTCAACATTATGATGCCCCATAATGAAAATGTGAAGTGGGTTTCGGAGAAGTAAAAACTATTTAAGAAAATGAATTGCCACACCCTGTCCCTCACCCCTCTGCCCTTCATAGGAAGGGTGAAATGATAACATGAAATGTTGAATAAGCCCATTAATGCCTGCTATAGAGAGCATAAAAAGAAAAGCAATATAAAGACATCAATGTTTAATGAGCAGAAAAAGAATAGTAGACTAACCCAAGTTATACTTCGTATGTTTTAATGTCAATCTCAATCGTTTTCAATAACTTAAATCAATATGTCCTTTCAATGTAAATTACCTAAACACTTCAAAGTCAACTATGCTTAATCTCATTGCATTGCATGATTCTGATGTGTGCATTTTCAGTGCCTGACAGCCGGCTCTATCATCCCGCATAACATGGAGACGACAATTTGATAAAAGTATGTAAAGGAATCCACATAAACTAAGCAACAGTAGAAACAACACATAAAGACAGGTTCATACACATGCATATTCACAAAGAAAATAGCAAACGAAGTTGCATATCAGGCTTAGTGGTAGTCCTAAACTTTAGGGGACTGATTGTATATTACTTATAAGTAAATGCTTCTCAGTAAATTCTTACAGGTGCACATAATTAGTAAGCACCAACCATTGAATCCAATTGATCGACCACTCAGGTTCCATTGTTTTGGACATAGATATTTGAGATTGGAATCCTTGTTTTCTACTGTCCAATCTGTTAAAATTTGAAGAACTATCTAGGTTGATACTTGGCTGGCAAGAAAAGTGCAATAATGCAATCTACTCCTTACAGTACAATAATAATGGTATGCAGTACCATGCAGATCATGTCTTTCTCCAAAAAAGATTTTATTCATGCCAATATTGGAAGACCCAAAGCCCTGATCAGAACTTAGCCTCAAAAGCTCTTTATAGTTTTATCCAAGAAAATTCAAGATCCAGAAATTGTTAAAGTTTTATTCTGATGGACTTAAAATCCTCCTTCATAGTCATTGGTTTGCATACCCTTATTGATGCTGCTGTGAATTGGCCAAGTTCTGCAAAGATAGCTTCAGTTCCTGCAGTTGCACAAAAAGCCTACATGAATCAGATGATTACAGAAGTTAGTCGAATAAACTTTAATAAATTTCAAGCTTCAAATTTACCAGTAATACATAAAAGTATTCCTCCAAGAGATATCCAACCATCTTTTCCTGTATCCCTAAAGAACTTGTAAATATAGTATGGAGAAAGGGCCATGTATATTCTTGGATTCCACTTGACAATATTGTAGATACCAGCAGTCGCAATGGACAGCAACCACAAAATCATGATAGGAGCAAACAGGAAGGCCACCCTGTAGGTGCCACTGTGCTGCAGAAGAAAAATCCCAACCAATAGAACACAAGCTATCATAACCACGATACCTGCATATTTATAGAAGTGTTAGTAACTTAGATGGAGATACATATATCTATACTGAAGAAAATATGTGCATGGAATAAAGAGAGAGTTCAGGCAATACTCCCTCTTTTCTCTCATCCCCTCTTGCAGTGTTTTCACCATTGATGCTAAAAGAATCCGACACAAGTCTATTTCACAGGGATTGAAGTTCTTCCCTTTGCATATCATTGTAATCTTAACATTTGGTGTCTGTTGACTCTGTTTTTCCACTTAACTTTTTGATACAATCTTATTAGCAGAAATGACTTTGTATTAACTAAATTCAAGAAGATATCAGAGGTATATAAATATAATAAGATAAATTTTCTTTTTCGAGAGCTCCACTCACTCTGATTCATGTTCTTTGAGCGGACTAGTAGCCCTTCAATGGACGAACAGACTGCAAAAGAGAAAGTATCTATTAGCAGTGGTACCTAAAGAGATGGTGGCTGCATAAGGAACTGCGATAAAATGCATGAAACAAAACAGCGCAAAGCTAGCTGGAATGCCATAGCGTAAGAGATTAAAGTGGTAAAAGAAAATATTTTTACCAGAAATTGCTGGTGTAAGGACGCCAACACTAATGACCAGGGAAGTACCAAACAAAACTAAAAGAAGCAAAGCAGTTTTTGATTTTTTATGTCTCTCGATAAGCCTTTTGAATGTAGACGAAGGTAAGTTTCTATTTGAGTAACATGGGCTGTGATACATAGAAAGTTCCTCATCGGCTGCATGATGATTAGGAAGCAAACAAAACTTTGCGTGTCTGCAAAGGACTGAGTACAATGCAAAAATTCCTCCTGCAAATGACACTAACAACATCAGCACCAATCCATGAAAAAACAAAGCAAGGAAAAGGAACTGTGATACCATTGAGAAGCTTATTACTTATCAGCTCTTACCTTCACCATTATCATCTGCATTCAACATGATAATGACATATTTCAACAATGAGAGAAGAGTGAAAGTCCAAAAGATCAAGGAAAATGCCCCAAATATTGTATCTTCAGTTTGGTACCGACGCAACCTTCCAGAAAATGTACTCTTATAAACATAAAGAGGAGAAATACACAAGTCACCAAACACTAATCCGAAACTCTGATAGGCTAAAAATAGGACTTGTTTACACCAGTTTCTTCTCTCGACCTGCTTCAAGAGAAAACAGTAACATAGTGCACAAAACTTGAGTTTATTAAGCTCAATAGATATATACATTGCGCTAACTAAGCTTTTTGTTAGCATGAGTATTAGAGCTAGTTTTTTACATATGACAATATCTCCCATTAACTAAAAGAACCACAAAAGCTCCATTTCATAACATCATGCATATCTATGTAACATATATTCATTACTTAAACGAGAATTTTCCACACAAAAAAATCTCTTGAATCTTGAAGTTAACAACGTATTTGTTAATATGTCACAGTGAGCTATAAATCACAGATAGCTAGTCTTCTCTTTACCGCTTACGCAAATCCAGAACATAACACGTTTCGCACTTCCTATTTATTTATTTTTTATTAGTGACATAATATTTTTTTTTTTTTAAATTAGGGAATAAATCGTGAATTTTAGATCAATTATTGAAATTGAACTCCAAGAAACAACAAATTCATCAAATGTTGTTTAGATAGGAAATCTTAATAACACAAAGGCTTAATCGAATGGAAATAATAAAGTGAAAAATAATCGAATTAAACTCCATTTAGTTCTTGAAAACAAATTGAGAAGAGAATGGATTGATTTCTCGAGCATCAACATTTTCTTCCGCTTTCCGCCCAATTTTTTTTTCTGAGAACCAAATGGAAAGTTAGGGGTCTTGATTTCGTATCAGTCTTTAAATTAAAAGTAGAATTCAAATGCAGGGTTTTTGGTACAAACATGTGAGAGATATACCATGATTCGCTGCAGAGAGAACTGAGAAGGAGATGAGTGTGGGTGATCCTCGCTTCCTTTTGCGGCGTCGTATGGTTAAGCTTATAGAGAAGCGAAGAGAGGAGTATTATATTATATTCCTCTACAACAACAAGAAGAAAGTAACCCCGAGTTGAATCTGTCGAACGTTGTATGTAAAAGCAAACTTTATCCAAATCTCGCGGGATTTTTTCCATATGTTTTTGTATTCTGTCAATGAGGACACTAAAAGAAAACATAGAAAACAAATTATTAATTGGATTCCATGAGGTTTGGAACTCTGGATCTCAGCTGGATTTTACCACATTAAAATAAAATATTTTATTATCTCTAAAAGGTAAAATATTTCTTTGCGACTAAAAAATCCAAATTGGGTCTTGTAAACATGGTCAAATTAAAGTTAAAAGCATCTAGCTACATTCAACATTATTAACATTTCTTTTAAAAAAACATTATCTCAAGGGGGAATGAATTTGCAAATTTGACATTGATAAGACTTTAATATTTTGAAAACCCCTTATTTAGATATATTTGATATTGACAAAAATCAACTGAGATTCCTGATCAGAGCCTTGATTTTGATCAACACCTCTGGTAAGCTCAAACCCCACCAACCGGAAGAATAGCCTGCTCAACCAAAAGAGAACCAACTTAAATCCATGAAATTTTCAGCACATGACCATTCCACAGAGTTCATACAGGCAAACTGTTGGCCAACCTCAAAGGGTATTAACAGACTGAAGTTATGGAGTCACTTAAGCCAAAACCATCCACTTGCGACCCTGATCCTCTCCGGTCTACTGGTCATCTTTGAGTCCTCTATAAAGGAGATTCGAGATCAATCCCCCTTCTCACCAATGCCAAAAAAGAAAACATCCACTTGCATCAAAAATGAATTCCCATGAACTATGACAAAATAACAGATGGAGCTCTTCAGAGTCTCACCAAATAATGATGGCCCATAAAATGCATCAATCATGATCCAGGCTTCTATAACAAGACAATTTTGCAAGTAAACAAACGCTAAACTAAAAGCATCAGTTATCCACCAGTCCTTTACATGGATTCTTCATTTGTAAATTAATCAGCTGTAAATAGGCCAATCTCTATGCAAAATAAATGTGGTCAAATTAAGAAATAGCACGTACAAGATTAAATCTTAAATGTCATTTATATTCTCCTGCGATATGATGGTGATCGATCGATCTTTATGCACGAAGGGTAAAGTAAACCACAAACTGAGATTACACACACAATCCCAGTCAAAAGAAACCCCGCATAAATTAACGAACCATTATCCCATGAATGAAAGCTAGCAAACAAGCAACTACGTTGAACTTATTTACGTCGTCGGTTGGTGACCAACTCAGGATTGCCTTTCCTCATCATAGCTACAAACTCATCATAGTTAATTCTTCCATCCTGCAAAAAGGTTTCAAAATATGGTGAGTACCTGATACTACCACTTAACTTTTCTAAAAATTACAATGGCAAACTAGGGTCTGGAGAGTTTAAAGAGCTTATTTTGGAGAAATAATTTATATGTTTCCAATATTAAACGCAATTTTTGAAAAACAAAGTTGCTAAAGATACTTTCTACAACTACAGCTTTGCAATTGACAAAAAAGAAGACCTGTATCTAAAGAAGAATAAGAAACATACTTTATCTGTGTCTACTTCTGCAATGATCTCTTTTATTGTTTTCTCATCACCCATATTATACTTCTTCAAGGCATGCTCCAATTCTTCCATTGTAATGTACCTAAATTGAAGAGCAAGGATCGCAAACACGGGACAAGATACTCAAGAATAAGCAGTGTGTTAGGGAATCAAAATTGCTATAAAACACTATTAAATATGGTTTAAATTCTTTAGGCCCAAGTCCAATAACAATAGGGCCTTTACTAGAGCGTTGCAGAGCGACAGTAAAAGCCTATCAGAGGCTCATTGCTCGGGACCTACGGTTTATGTGGGTACGATTAACTAGTCCACGGTGCGGGGCAGTATGGACCATATTTGTAATTTTTTTCCTTATTTCAGCTTTTTGGTAGCTGAAATTGGAAGTACTGGGGATTAGGGTTTTTAAAGTTCTATCTCTCGGCAATTTTATACTCCTTTCGATTTTAGTGAAATCTCTGATCATCGCTAGTGGACGTAGGAGTTTTATCTGCGAACCACGTAAATTCTATGTGTTCTGTTTGATTATTTGTTGCGCTATCCTTAACCAACGATTTGATAAAAGATAAGATGAGAATAATTACCCGCTGTTGTCCTTGTCAAAATACTGGAAGGCAGTGTATAAGTGTTCCTCTCTTTCCATTCTATTCATGTGCATAGTGGCTGTTATAAACTCAATGTAATCAATTGTTCCATTTCCATCCACATCCGCCTGAAAAAACAATTAACTCTGTCACTGTAGTTGAAACATGAAAGAAAATGGTCTAGGCCCAATGTTAATCAAACAATGATCAAGGTTCTGCTAGGAAAACGATCTTGTTCATCAAAATTCTCCCTAGTTTGTAGAATGAGAGTAATGCATTTGAAAGCATAGAGAATCCCACGAAGAACATAATACAGAAAGGCCAGAGATTTACCGCTTCCATTAACTGCCTCACTTCAGACTCGGAAAGCTTGGTACCCAGTTTTGGAAAACCAGCTTTCAACTCCTCATAGGTAACTGTTCCACTGTTATCAGTGTCTATGGATTTAAACATTTCCTTCAAGCCCATGATTTCTTCTTCAGAAAGGTTTTCAGCAATAACCTGAAATGAACAAAAAGAAGGGGGGGTCATAATTGTAAACTAATTCACAACTGGATAATGATGAAGTGATGATGTATTTAACCATAATTGAAACCCACTATGTTTTCATACATGCTCAGGCACCAGGGAATATTTGCGTATACTTCCAAGAGTTAAACTCATGAGGAGTCATGTTTACTTTGGGTTGCCAAGTAATCAATAAAAAAGGTTTTATGGCAAAAAGGGGGCTGTAATTTCAACGCACTATGGAGGCCAGAATAAACTCCCTTGAGCTTTGTTCTCTTTGGAGATGGTTTTCTTCTCCTCTATATTCTTAGCTTATTGTCCCTTTTAGGATACGAACATGTCATCCCTCTTTTTTCTTCTATTTTTGATAAATAATCCCTCTTTCTTCTTCTTATCAGTGAAAGTTCTTAGTTTTCTATTGGAAGGACGATGGCAACAATAATAATAATATTAATAACATTTTACCAAAAAAAGGAAGAGAATACTAACGATACAAGATATTCTCACCTTTAAAGCTACTTTTTTGAGTTTGTTCATTGCTCTGAATTGTTTCATTCTAGTCAAAACAGCGATATCAAGAGGCTTATCAGATGCATCACCATCTTCTCTAACCCATGGATGATCTGCATTTTAATTCAATGGTGGAAGTTTATTAAATAATTAGAACACAAAGACTTAGAAGAAAGCAAGCACAGATGCATGCATATACTTAACAAAGGGGACACGATATGAATTTATCTTGCATGTTTTCAAACCTCGTAATCGAGTAAAAAATCCGTGCATATTTTATTTATACATATTCAATATTCAATTTAAAACCAACAAACATATACCGAATGAAGTTATTTGCCATATACGGTAAACACCCAAACAACCAAGTTTCTTTTTTACCACTTGTAATTGTCCCAACAATTGTGACTTGCTGGGCTGCTAGGTCAGTTTGGTGAAACTATGACAAGTGATTATGCCAATTAACAATAATGAGAGAGCAGTAGTCCATCCCAAGTCCAGAATTATGCAAATGCATACTAATTTTAATGAAAACTACACATATATTTCTTGTTCTAGCTAGCTACGTGACTCCAGCCAAGTAATACATGTCTATACAGCCTTTTCAATGCAAAGAAACTTACTTAGGGCTTCAACTGCTGAAAGCCGTTCTTTAGGATCAGCTCGTAGCATCTTCTTCACAAGATCTTTGGCACTACTGGATATGGAAGGCCAAGGATCAGATGAGAAATCAATATGGCCCCGAAGAACAGCATCAAAGATATCCTTTTCATTCTCTGCATATGTAAGAGAACAAAGAAAGGTGATGATCCACCATCAATCCACTGAGCATGACCAATTAGTTTGGCTATGAGGCACTCAACCAATACTGAAATGCTTCTTGTATAAGCATTAATTACAACCATTGAAATGTGGACTATGTTACAGTTTCGGCGAAACTTCACAAGAGTAAGAAAGTCATACCTCCCCAGAATGGTGGAACCCCACTAAGAAGAACGTACAATATCACCCCGACACTCCAAATATCAGCCTCAGGTCCATAGTTTCGCCGCAACACTTCAGGGGCAACATAGTACGCACTTCCAACAAGGTCCTTAAAGACATCTCCTGCACTAGCAAACAAATTGTATAGTTCAAGTCCATCATCAATACACTCCCCAGGGCCAAGGTGAAAAAGGAAAGTAGTCAAAGTACTTTTCTGTCCAAAAGCAAACACTAACTGAAAAACTATGGCAAAAGCTTGAACTGAGGGAAATCACTGATCAGCCTGAACAAAACAGTTTTAGCACCTATAAGATTATTGTTCATGGTTCATAACAATAACGAATCAAGAACCAGCGGACGAAGTTGGTGGTGTGTTTTTCTCTCTTTCTTTGTCTTTTCAATGCATATTATTCCCAAATTGTTTCACGTATTATTAATAGAGCATAACAGCAATGTCCTAACTTTGCAACCAAATGAATAAATCTAGCTCTATAGACATGTCAAATCATAGTAAGAAGCAGTGAAAGGATCTAAAAAGCATTATGCATGTACAAATAAATACCAATAAAAGCATCTTTGAAACACTACCAAAGGGCCTATATTAGATCACCCACATTAAAGCATAACCATACATCATATATATAAATTAAATTAAACAAATTCCAGACTACACTGCCTCTGCCCAATTCAACAACACTTCCCCTCATCAGCGACAAACAGAACATCAGTTTCTTTATGAAAATTAAAACAGACCCAGATTAAGAAAAGACAATTAATCACCTGGTTTGAAGAACACAGAGAGCCCGAAATCCGTAGCCTTCAAAGGGGAATCCTCGTTCTTACCCAAGAAGAGGAAATTCTCAGGTTTCAAGTCCCTATGCATCACACCCATGGAATGACAGTTGTGCACCACAGTCAGCATCTGCCTGCACAAATTGGCCGCTGCTCTTTCCGAGTAATGCCCCTTGGCTATGATCCGATCAAACAGCTCTCCTCCCTCGCACAGCTCCATCACCAGATTCACAGAATGCCTGTCCTCATACGCCCCCTTCAATTCCACTATATTCCTATCAACAACAACAACATGAAAGTTGAAAAGCTTGGGTTTTTGGGTTCCTGGGGTTTATGTATAGAGAAGGATCTTTCCTCTTATGATACCGATGTGGGATGTGGGTAATCCCAATTCACAAAGAGTATATGTGCTAGTGAATAATAAAGTAAGAGTTTAATGGGGGTACCGGTGGCCGGTGAGGTGGTGCATGATCTGGACCTCGCGCCGGACGTCGTCGATGTCATCCCGGCGGATGAGCTTGCGGGTGGCGATGGACTTGCAGGCGAACCTATGCTTGGTCTCCTTGTGGATGACGAGGTAAGTGACGCCGAACTGCCCACGGCCAAGCTCGCGGCCGAAGGTGTAGGTGGATCGGACGTTCTCCATGGGCCTGCCCAGGACGCGGCCGATACGTGTCGTGGTGTTGGCGGAAGCGTCTGCGGTGGTGCATACGGAGGAGAGTCGGCTGCTTCCGACGGGTGAGTGGTTGTGGTGGTGGTGGTTGGAGGAGGGCGGTGGAGGGGAGGGTTTGGTGGTGTTGGAGGAGGAGTCGGAGTCGGAGTCGGAAGCGAGCTGGTTGTGGGAGGAGCGACCATGGCGGTTGCCCATTTTGTGTTTGGTCAAAGGGAGTCAACAGAGAGAGAAAGAGGTGTATTGTAACTTGTGAGTAATAATGGGGTCAGAGTGTCTGAAAGTGCAATGAAGAAAGGAGACCTACGTGTAAAATGACTGAAATGGGGTTGATGGAGAGGAGGGTTATTCTGTGATGCAAGCATGGTAAGTGATCTAGAGAAAGAGTGACATGGCTGCCTTGAGAAAACTTTTCGATACTCCTTAAGGATCCATTTGTTTTAAGGATCACGTTGAGATTAACATAAGATAAAAAAAATATAAATGAAATAAAAAAATAATATTTTAATTTTATATTTAGTTTATATGATTGTTTGATTGAAATTAAAATGGAATAAAAAATTTAAATATCAAAATAAATTAATACTATTTATCATCATTAACAATCTCTAATTTTTTCACAAACCCTAAAATTTAATTATTACTATTATAATTATAAGAATGATAATTATTATGATAAATAATCATAATTATTATTATCAGTATTATAATCATTATTATTATTAATATATTATTGTTATTATTATTACCATTATTATATATCATCATCATTCAAATTTTATTATATTTATTATCATTATAATTATTAATTATTATTAAAGTTATTAACATTTCCTTTTTATTATTATAATTCTTACGGTAATAGTAATAAGTAATAGATATTATTAAATTATTATTTTATCATCATAATCATAGTTATAATAATTATACTTATAATTACCATAATAATATTTTATAATAATAATAGTAATTATCATTATTATTATTATTATTATTATTATTATTATTATTATTATCATCATTTATAATTATAAAAATAATATGCATTATTATGATATTATTTATTATAACATAATTGCAATAATATTATAATAATATTATTATCTTATTATTATAATTATTTATATTATTATCATAAGAAAAAATATTATTATATTATAAAAATACTATTATTATCAATATTATTATAATTATGATAACAATCATCATTATCGATATTATTATAGTTATTATTCTTATTATAAATATTTTTATTACAATAATTATTATCATAAAAAATATTTTTAATCATACTATAATTATTGTAATAATTGTTACTATTATTATTCAAGGGAAAAAATAGTCCAACATGAATGTAATAGATTCTATCGCGTGAAGATGGTGAAAACAAAAAATGTAGGATTAAAACTAATTTTATCATACCTTAATCTCACGTGAATAATAAATCTCCCCAACAAATGATGAATAGTTCAATCTCACCTTAATTCCACCAATCAAATTGACTCTTGCTCCTATGTTTTGGGATGCTCTTATTAAAAAAAAAAATTAATACACGAAAGGGTGGCAATTCGTGTTATGTTGTATTCTTGCATATCAAAGATTGGGTATAACATTAATTTCATTGATTGATCATGATACAATTAATTAATAGTGTCAAAAGCTCAAACATAAATATGAATTTGCTTATTACATGAATGACATGATACGAGTCATACAACCCATAATACACATATAATAAAGCAAATTGTTTAATCGTTACAACTCATTTGCATAATTAAAAATATCATAAACTAATAGAATAACCAATTTGATGACACATTTATTTTTTAATTCAATTTTTTGTTTACTAAAAACCAGAAAAATATGAGCACAAGTACATAGATTCTAACCGATTGTTTTGTTCATGTATAAGGTTTATGTTAGAACTTAAATAAAATCTAAACATGCTGAACAACTTAAATAACATATAGATTAAATGCAGAATTATAAAGCCCGTAAACATACCTCCAGCCATTGAAGCTTTTCACTTACACAATCTGTTATTCTCTCGATATTGGTTCTTCTAGACTCTCAGAACTCTCTTCAATTTGATGGTGTATGAAAGAAAATGAGAAGTGCCGAGTCTAGGGACCAAACCTGTATTTATACATGTTCTTTCATCAAGAACGTTTGTCCGTATTTCATACGCTTGTTACCACAATCAATAGATAGTCAAAGGGTTAAACATGGACCATATATATAGGTTGGTTACATATACCTTATACTCTCAATACAACCATTGAGAATATGAACCAAGATTCCTTACGCATACACCTTGTGTTTTTTCTCTAACACTCTAACTTGCTAACTCTTAATATGTTCTATGGTTATCCTATTTATAAGAGAAATGCACTAAGAATAATTGAATTAATTTGGCCACAATTAATGCTTAGTGGAGCACATCTACCTCTACTTAATTGCCACAATTAATGCTTGAATTTATTACATTCTCTCACTTGGTCCATATGTTTAACCTAACTTAATCCTATTGATATATTTTAAGAAATAAATACATGAATCATGGCGATAAGTCCTCTAAGAGTGAGTATTACTTTCCATGTATTACAATGTATTTAGTTCCTCAAGTATTATTCTTCATGTGGTAACATTTCTTAATGAATAAACCCTATGTTTATTCTTGGTCCTATACATATGAATTTTCTCAAATAAATTAAGGTGCACATAAATACGAGAAAACATCAAAATATGTAAGAGTTTCATTAATAAACTGTATGTATACACTTGCAAAGTGGAACCAAGTCCCATTTTCTCTACATGATCCTTGAATTTCAAAGGTGGCATGCCTTTAGTCAAAGGATCAGCGATCACCAATTCAGTGCTAATGTGTTCAATGACCACTTTCTTTTCTTTTACACGTTCTCTTATGGCTAAATACTTAATGTCGATGTGTTTACTTCGACTTCCACTTTTATTGTTTTTAGCCATAAAGACAGCAGTTGAATTGTCGCAGAAAATTCTCAATGGCCTAGATATAGAATCTATGACTCTAAACCCAGAAATGAAACTTCTAACCCATACACCATGTGAAGTGGCCTCAAAACAAGAGACGAACTCGCCTTCCGTAGTAGAAGTAGCAGTCAATGTCTGCTTGACACTTCTCCAAGAAACAGCTCCACCAGCCATTAGAAAAATGTACCCTGATGTTGATTTACGTGAATTAACATAGCCAGCAAAGTCTGAATCAGAGTAGCCAATCACATCCAGATTGTCCATCTGTCTATATATAAGCTTGTAGTCTTTAGTTACTTGAAGATACCTCATTAATTTCTTTGCAGCTCTCCAGTGGTGTATACCTGGGTTACTCTGATATCGCCTTAACATCCCTACAACAAATGCAATGTCAGGTCTAGTGCAGACCTGAACATACATAAGGCTTCCAACTGCAGAAGTATATGGAATGTTCTTCATGGATTCCCTTTCAAAATCATTCTTCGGGCATTGATTCAAATTGAACCTATCACCCTTCACAAATGGGAGCTACACTTGGTGAACAATCTATCATCCGAAATCTCTCTAAAACTTTGTTGATATAGGTTTCTTGTGACAGACCTATAACACCTCGAGGTCTATCTCTATGGATTTTAATGCCAATGACATAAGATGCCTCACCCATATCTTTCATATCAAAATTTTTAGAGAGAAATTGTTTCACCTCATGCAACAAGCCCTTATCATTGGTTGCAAGTAAAATATCATCCACATATAAAACAAGAAAACAAATTTTACTCCCACTGACCTTCTGGTATATACATTGATCCATGGGATTTTCAACAAAACCGAATGAAGAAATTACTTCATGGAATTTAAAATACCATTGACAGGAGGCTTGTTTTAAACCGTATATGAATTTCCTAAGCTTGCAAACCCAATGCTCACCATCATTAGAGGAGAAACCTTCAGGTTGTTTCATATAAACCTCCTCCTCTAGATATCCATTAAGAAATGCGATTTTCACATCCATTTGTTGCAGCTCAATGTCAAAATGAGCAATTAATTCCAAAATAATACGAAGAGAATCTTTCTTAGATATAGGAGAGAAAGTCTCTGTGTAATCAATTCCTTCTTTTTGAGTAAATCCCTTAGTAACGAGTCTCGCTTTGTATCTCTCAATGTTTCCTGATGAATCTATCTTGGTTTTAAAGACCCATTTGCAACCAATGGCCTTCGCCTCATTAGGCAACTCTACAAGATCCCAGACTCCGTTGCTTTTCATGGAATTCATCTCTTCCTTCATGGCATCGTGCCACAAAGTTGACTCTTTGCAACTTATGGCCTGTGAAAAGGTTTTAGGATCATTTTCGGCTCCAAAATTATAGTCAGATTCTTGTAGATACACAATGTAATCACTAGGAATTGCTGATCTCCTGACTCTAGTAGATTTTCTTAATGTTGTACCAATGTCTCACAGGGGAGCTGGTGATTCAACTAATTGTTCAGGAACTTGTGGTATTTCCTGAACTACTTGATCTATTAGAATGTTGTCAACAGCTTGTGAAACCTTAATGATCGATTGGTCAACACGAGCTTGTACTTGAGGCGTGTTATGAACTATAACCAATCTATCATTTGATGAAGATTGAGATTTTGTATGATCATGTGTAGGTTATGTATAATCATGTGCAGGAACTAAGTTCTTGAACCGATCCCTCCTACTGATCATGTCATTCTCTAGAAACTTAGTGTTTCTTGATTCCACAATCCTAGTAGTATGAGTTGGACAATAAAACCTGTAACCCTTGGACCTTTCAGCATATCCAATGAAATACCCACTAATGGTCATCGGATCCAGTTTCTTCTCTTGTGCGTTATAAATCCTCACCTCAGATGAACATCTCCAAACGTGCATATATCGCAAACTCGGTTTCCAACCTTTCCATAATTCAAATGGTGTCTTGGTAACAGCCTTGGTTGGAACTCGGTTTAATATATACGCAACCGTATTTAGTGCTTCAGTCCACAAGGATGTAGGAAGGTTGGAGTTGCTAAGCATACTCCGTGCCATGTCCATCAATGTTCGGTTTCTTCTTTCTGCAACACCATTCTGGTCCGGGGAACTAGACATAGTGTATTGGGCAACAATCCCATGTTCTTGAAGAAACTTGGCAAAAAGACCAGGTGCTTGTCCACTTTCTGTGTATCTACCACAATATTCTCCACCTCTATCGGATCTCATAATTTGTATTTGCTTTTCGCATTGGTTCTCAACTTCAGTCTTAAAGACTTTGAAGGCATCCAATGCTTCATTTTTCTTATGAAGCAAATAGATATACATATATCGTGAGTAATTATCGATAAAAGTAATGAAATATTTCTGACCATGTGCGTCCATGTCTGGACAACATATATCAGTATGAATGATTTCTAATATATCCGAACTCCTATTAGCACCTTTCTTGGACTTGTTGGTCTGCTTTCCCTTAATGCAGTCCACACAAGTCTCAAAATCAGTATAATCTAGAGTACTAGGTACCCTTTCATTCACTAATCTTTTAATTCTTTCTATGGAGATATGTCATAATCTCTGGTGCTATAACATAAAGGAGTCTTCGTTAATATTACACCTTTTAACGCCAGTGTGAACATGCATTGAACTATAAGTGGCATCATTTTGTAAATAAAGACCATCAGACAAAATACCATTCCCAACACAATCAGTTTTATAAAATAAACTGAAAGATGTGTTTGGAAAATTAAAGGAATATCTAAATGGTATAAGTTTGGAAACAGAAATCAAGTTTCGTGAGAAACTTGGTACATAAAAGGTCCTTTCCAATTTTAAAATAAAGCCACTACTTAAAGTTAAAATGTAAGTTCCAATCGCCTCTACATGTGAGCCCATCTTGTTGCCTGATAAGATGCTTTGCTCACTTCCCACTGGTTTCTTTAGGTTTTACATACCTTGGAAGAAGTTTGCAATATGGATTGTAGATCCAGAATCAATCCACCAGGTGTTAATATTAACATTAACCATATTAGATTCATAACAAACAAACGAGGATGGTTCTAATATGTCCTTCCCACGGGTAGTAGCCAGCATTGCACTCTCACCCAGTTCCATCACAAGCCTCTCTTCTTCTTGAACACACATTGTCATTAATTCATTGATTGACCATTTGTCTTTATGTGTGTTATACGAGATTTTGAAAGGCCCGTACTGAGTTGGAAGGGTGTTCAGAATATAGTGCACTAGGAAGGACTCTGATATATCAACCTCGAGTTTCTTAAGTTGAGCTGCAATGTCACGCATTTGCATCATGTGCTTGCGCACACCTTTTACGCTGGTGAGTCTGAGGGATGATAATCTCATTATCAGGGTGCTTGCTAATGCCTTTTCTAAAGTGACGAATTGATCATCAATGGCTTTCAGCAAATCACAGACTTTCTCATGCTGGTCGACAGAACCACGTATACCAGAAGTTATCTTAGTCTTGATAAACATCACGCTGAGCCGATTGGATCGCTCCCATTGCACATATAGCGTGACAGCAGTTGGAGTGCTGTTATCGACGATTGTCGGTGGTTCGTCCTTCTTAATAGCATAATCTATGTCCATCCACCCTAGGATGGAGAAGAATCCTCTCCTTCCATACCTTATAGTTATCTCCTCTAAGTTCGGGTATGTCACAACGGATATCAGAGAAACTAGTGGGTTGAGTAACTGCATAAAGTCCAAAAGCTTATGTCAAGATTTGAGGTCTATTTTTCTAAATTGCATGTTTTACCAATGTAAAAACACGCTGAAATTGAATCTAATTTCATTAAAAATTACCTGTGGGCTAAATTTTTAATTCAATAAGATTCTTTATACTTTATGATAAATTTTATCAAACTATTTTTACTAAATTCATAATGTATATTATTATTACAGTTTGCTGTTTTTCTATCTTTAAACTTTATGATAAAACTATTAAATTAATTCTTCTTAACTCCTGTGGGTAAATTAAGAAAAACTAATTTTAATATATTACCATAATTAATTATATAAACACAATAAAATCTCTGTGGGGTAAAATCATTATATTCATATAATTAATTACAATTAATGTCCATTATGTGATCCTAATCCACTTAATATATAATTTTATATAATTAAAGATGCTGTGGCTACTCTTTAAATATTTTAAAATTATATGGTTCACTAGACATTTATATTTACTATATTTTAGGCTCTACTTAATGCCTAAAAGCAATTATGTAGTAACATAATAGGCAATCACTAAGAGTGCTCCCAGGATAATTGGTCGGGACAAAGCCTCATTAAAAACCAGAATCCTTACACAGAGCATTGTCCTAGATCATGCTGTCTTATGCCAACTACAAATTGTTTATGAATTATTCATAATTTTTAACTTAATTGTTCATAGTAATGTATTATGAACCTTAATGTGTTATGCACAAATTAAGTTTTATGAGAATAACCTAAGTTTACATAATCTAACAATATCTAAATTTAATAATATGTTATCATATGTAAATAAAGTTCTCATAAATAAAACATAAATTGCATAATTAAATATAATATAATACAATTAATTTAATTCATTGCACAAAACAAACTCATTCTAAAAGCATGAATTGAAAAATAAAAGCATGCTAAAAATGAGCATTTACTGAAATTGCATATATAGAACTAACATAAATAGTATATATGTGTAATCTTAATTTGAGTAAAATAATCACAAAATTAAAAATACATGCCCAACATTAAATTATTTATGCACTAAAACTATTTAAACTTAAATTGAATGCATAACTCAAAAAAGTTATACATACATAACACATAATTTTAAGCACATAAATAAAATAAATAACTATAAGGGTTTATAAACTTTATTTTTGCAAATAATTACAAATCGTATGCAACATAGTGAAAATCCATAAAATTGGCTTCCAAGATTTTAAAACTCATAAATACTAGAAATCAAATTTCCTAATGATTTCTAACATTATTTTCCATCAAAAAATACTCGAAAAACAAATTTTGAAATCAAATTATTTTTCGGGTATAAATCAAAAGTATTACAGATTGCTTAATACTTCAAGGCAGAGACAAACAATGCTCTGATACCAAATGCTAGAACTTAAATAAAATCTAAACATAATGAACAACTTAAATAGCATATAAATTAAATACGGAATTATAAAGACCGTAAACATACCTCCAGCCATTGAAACTTTTCACTTACACAATCTGTTATTCTCTCGATATTGGTTCTTCTAGACTCTCAGAACTCTCTTCAATTTGATGGTGTATGAAATAAAATGAGAAGTACCGAGTCTAGGGACCAAACCTGTATTTATACATGTTATTTCATAAAGAACATTCATCCGTATTTCATACGCTTGTTACCACAATCAATGGATAGCCAAAGGGTTAAACATGGACCATATATAGGTTGGTTACATATACCTTATACTCTCAATACAACCATTGAGAATATGAACCAACATTCCTTAATCATACACCTTGTGTTTTTTCTCTAACATTCTAACTTGCTAACTCTTAATATGCTCTATAGTTATCCTATTTATAAGATAAATGCACTAAGAATAATTGAATTAATTTGGCCACAATTAATGATTAGTGGAGCACATCTACCTCTACTTAATTGCCACAATTAATACTTGAATTTATTACAGTTTACATATGCGAACATCAAAAATGGCTTATGAGAAAGACCACAGTAAAAGGAGGCAGAAATATATATATTTTTTTTAAAAATATATCACACCTTTTCTGATGGAAAAAAATGAAATTAATGAAACAATGTGATTTCTTTTTTGTCTCTACAGTAATGCGAATCAAACGCTAGAAAGCAAACATATATTAATTAAATTAATCCAATCATCTAATATTATCTGTGTTTGTGAATCAAATAGATCATAAAGCATTACGTATTTTACATAACTTTTCAAAATAAACTTATTACACAGAGTACATAAATCTCCTCCAATATACATAATTTAATCCTAATTTTCTTTTTTAAGATGCATAGATAATCATGACATCAAAATTTCTTTAATATTATACTAAAATTATAACACTTTATATCATATTAAATAATTAAAATTAGTATTTAATTAAACGTGTTAAAATATGTCATATATGTGTGCAGGTCATAAAATTATCAACCTGACACATTTAATTAACTATGTCATTCGCGTGTTTTTTTTTTTGTTCGCAAATCTATTCGAGACACAACATAAATGTTTATTGTTATATTCATGTCGACATGAATACAATTAGCGGATTAATTAGGTAAATCAAAATCCACTTATTTTTCTCTAAAAAGTTATCTTGCAAAACTAATGTGGTAGTAAGTGAGTGATTTATGTAGTAATTTTTTTTTATGAAGTGATTAAATGATGCAATTAAAACGATCTAAGGTAAAAATTGTTTGCAAGAATAATATTTTTGCAATAATATAAAATGTCAACCTATAAATTTCAGGTAAAGCTAATGTTTTTAATCGCATATTTTTCCTTGAGGAGAAATAGAAAGATTAATTGACATATATATTTTTTAAATAATTCAATTACTATATATAAAAGTATTCTAAAATGTTCACAAATTTTCACATAAATAAAATTATTTGTAAAAAATCATATTATATAAATATAATAACTTTGACGATAAACATATATATTGATTATAATTGAATTAAGATATTCTTTAAAAATGGTTTACGTAGTTATCAAATTACAATATCTTACGTGAGAGCTTGAGTTGGAATACTAAACTGCCATCCAGCTGCATGAATGACAAAAGTCCTTGCTCCTAATTTGGGAATTAAACTCTCTTACCAAACTGAATTGAGTTTAACAGAGATTTTGTTTTATCAGAGACGGTAAAACTCTCAGATAAATTTATAATCGAAGTCGAAGATGATATTTTCATATCCGTTTAAACCCTCAAATCTGATTTTTAATCATTATTATGTTATATTTTTATTTATGAATATATTAATATAATTTATTTATTTAATATTATTATAAGTGTTACCGATTTTTTTTTAAAACCAATGTTAACAGGAATCTTCATCTATATATTTATAAGGAATTTCCATCTATATTTTATAAATCACGATGAAGATTTAGAACCAAAATTTTTTATTGAAAACATAAATAATAACAAAAGAAATTTCCCATCAGAGATGAAGACTGAAAAAATACTCCCCACTTCAAACTCGTTTAGTTGTTGCATATGATAAAAGACAATTTGTTACGAGGTTTCCTTTTATGTGACAATCATTTATTGAGTTTTTAAGTTTGATTTTTACATTGTAGTAAAATTTTGATTGATAATTTTGAGAAACTCTATTAATAATATTTATACATATTTAATTAACATTACCAATAAAAATTTTAAAAATTATTAGTCAAATTTAAATGAGTTTTGCACTTGGTAAGTAAGAATATCTCCGTGAAATGAGAGTCACAAATGAGTTCAACATTCAAATGCCTTGGTTCATCTGGGACTTCTGGTTTCTCTAGATTAGAGAGAGAAGAGATGCTTATCTGGTTTTGATTACTGTAAAAGAGGGAGATTGGAAGAAGATGAGATGTTGGGGAAGATGAGTTTTAATGGCTGCGTTTGATTAGGAAGAAGAGGGTGTTTAAGGGTTATTTAGGAGATGGGAAAGGAGATACTTATAGGAAAGGTTAGAAGTGGGTTGGAGTGGGGTTGCTGGTTTGACACTTGACCCGACTCTTGATGGGCTTGACGAAAGTTTGGGCCTGCTAGGTTAGTTTAACCTGATAGGTTTAGGTTTGGGTTTGAGCTGATTTAGTTTACTTTGGAGTTGTGTTTTTGGGCTTAATGCTCGGTCCAATCTGATTGAATGGGTTTTTGCAATTTATTTGGCCCAATTATTAGTCCTTGTTCCTTCTACTCGTCCTATTTCTCTTTTTTATTTGTTTTCTTATTTTCCCTCTTTATTTTTGTTTATTTTGTATTTTGAATTTTGAAACCAAAAGAACAAAATAAAATTCTCTTCTCCAATTTCTCCAAACTTAATTTATTTCTCAAATTCTGGTTTTACCTTAAACAAGATTTAATTTGAAAACAAAATTAACTCCATTTTTGAAACCAAAAGGTCAATTTTATTTTGAGATTTTAAAATTCAAACTTTATTTAGGGGAAACAATTCTTGTAAACTCTCACTAAAAAATTGATATCCTTACTAACGTTTTCTTGGTATACATTGAATGAATAAATGTTATTTACCCTTTGATGAATAACACTTGGGTGATGTGGGTCGAGCACGCACTACTATAAAAAAAATGTCAAGTGTATTGTAGGATAGGGTTTACTAAATTTATCTATAAAATCAACATAGCTTATACAAACAACATTTTTCTACTCTATCAAAATTATTAATTACAAACTTTTACACCTTATTAATTCGAGAATTTTCTTATAACCTTAGAAAGCGATTTAAAAAAATAAAGAGTCAAAAAATTGTTTTTAAGAAACTAAACCCAATCCTTATTTCTTCTTCCTTCAACTCTTGTCCTATTTTTTTTTTTCACTTTCTTATTTTCCCTATTTATTTTTGTTTATTTTATATTTCGAATTTTGAAACCAAAAGAACAAAATAAAATTCTATTTTTCAATTTCTCCAAACTTAATTTATTTTGAAAATTCTAGTTTTACCTTAAACGAGATTTAATTTGAAAACAAAATTGATTCCATTTTTTGAAACCAAAAGGGTGAATTTATTTTAAGATTTTAAAATTAAAAATTCAAACTTTATTTAGGAGAAACAATTCTTGTAACCTCGCACTAAAAATTTGACATCGCCACTCAATTGTTATGTTTTTTTGACATACATTGAATAAACACTATTCACCTTTTGACAATTAGCACTTAACCGATGTGGGTCAAGTACAACAAACTAGTCTAAAATAAAGTAAAAATGGCAAGCGTATGGTAAGTAGGCCTTACCAAACTTACATAGCCGATACAAACAATATTTTTCTACTCTATTATAATCAGAAGCTTTTACATCTTTGGCTTTTGAAAATTTTCGTATAACCCTAAAAAATTATTTATAAAAACATTAAGAGTTGAAAAATTATTTTTAAAAAACTAAATTTGCATTAAAAAAACTATAATTATAACAATTTTACTAAACATTAAACAGTTTTTAATTTTATTATTATTTTATTAAAATTATTTCAAAACTCATTCTATAAAATATAAATCAAAATTACTGTTAAACTAACCCGTAACTAAACACTAAACCACCAAGGCAACCAAAGAGGCTTCTTATAATTTTTTTGTTGTTTTTTTTTATATTTTTTATCATTTAAGCAAAGCTAGATCTGAAATATAGAATATGACGATGATTGCAGTATTCCAAGTAAATGGAGGCTGCAACTTTTAGTGGAATCAAGAATCAGTCTTAAATCATCTTCAAACTAATATCCTACAACATCCTATTCTAAGTGCGCTTGTACATTTTGAAATGCAATTTTCTATCCACTTCATGAAAAATCTCAGTTATTCCAAAGTACAACCCTTAAAGCAGGAATTACTGAGAGTACATTTTGGTTTTTTCCTCCTTGGATTTGAAATTTTATAGGACTATTTGCTATATAAGGACCTCATTTTTGGTCAAAAGTTATGTCACTTTTGTGATCATTAATATATTTATTTTCTTATGCAAAACACTATATTTTTCATCATTTTATCCCTCGAATATTGAATATATTCCTCACCTTCATATGATTAATGTCTTCCTCGATCTGATTTCAAAG
Source organism: Bretschneidera sinensis (assembly GCA_023935145.1). NCBI lineage: Eukaryota > Viridiplantae > Streptophyta > Magnoliopsida > Brassicales > Akaniaceae > Bretschneidera > Bretschneidera sinensis. The sequence goes on from CM043698.1 coordinate 36,456,896, forward strand.
AATAAATTCTTTTTTTTTCTTTCACAGTGCTAAAAGTAGTGAAGGAAATAAAAATAAGAAAGTAAATTAGAAACAAATTAAATTTTAATTTTTCTATTTACAGAAATAATCTAATTATTTTTAATCTCTACCTTTTCACACAACAACTCTCATTATTCAAAATGGAATTGTTAATATTAAGAATTGAGGATCTCAACGCACACAAATACAAATGATTTGAGGCAATAGCTTACTTTTCTAAAATGAAATAATAAAAGTAATTTTTTTTTAAAAAAAATTGTTCAAGAAACATACATATAGAGAATGAGAAATGAGATAATTACATATCATACTGACTACACACGACAACTTCAAAAGAGTATCCCATGAAAGTATTTAAAAGACAAAAATCATAAATCACAAACTTAAATACCGTTTAATTTAATTGTAATTTCGGTTGTGGTTGTCAAAATAGTTTTTGAAACAATTTTTGATAAAACATAAGTGAAGTTAAAATTATTTAGTGTTACAATTAAATAGTTGTGAAAACATTTTTACTAACATAAATTCAGTTCTTTAAAAACTTTTTTTAATTTTTAATTCTTTTTAAAAATAATTTATTCGATTATAACTTGAGAAATATAAACTATAAATTCATGTGAGCTAATATGACATGTAAAGTCAATATGAATGTGAGAAAATCGATAAATCACATCTGGCTTTCAAAAAATTCTATGCATCTATTCCACTCTAAATTAAACAAAAACAAAAATAAAAGAAACATTATTATATATGAAGATAATAAAAGGGATGGAGAACAGTTAAAAAACGAATAATGGCATAAATCCCTAATCTAAATTTAAGGAATTATTGGATGAGGTAATAAAAGCATATATATGATCATGAATAATTTGATACCTTAAGATTTATCATTTTTTTTAAGCTATAGAGTGGTGATCCCACAAACCTGATTTTATAAGAGTTATCATGAAATCAAGAAAATCCACTAGTAATCATGAAAAATTAAATAGTAATTGCTTCATTTAAAAAAAAATTAAATATTAAAGTTACTATTCAATTTTCTCGTAATATTAGTAAAATTTCGTGAAAACTCTTATAAAACCGGGTAAATAATAACTTTCACGGAATCGAGTTTGTGATATCATCGCTCTTATATGAAAAGAATTAAAAGAATTGAGAGTGTAGAAGAGTAGAACAAAAAAAAAAGTGAATTTAAAGAAAATTTGGGTGACAATGGTAGAAGGATTGTTTTCTCTTATATTTTCTTTTCAAACTCCCAATCAATGAAAATTAAAATATATGAAATTTCGAGGGGATTTAGAATAATAAATATATCTCTCATTTTTATTTAAAAAAAACAAGATATATGCACCCACTAATCTCATTTCCTTTTTATTACCTTTAATCAAAACAAATGGTAAAAGGAAAAATGAATATGACATGGTTGGAACAGTGATATCAGGATAGGAAAGAGAGGCTGCAATACACCACTGAATATTGGATGATGAGGGAGCGAGAAAAATTCTTCAGTGTGGCTATACATTTTAAGTTGTAATTAACAAGTTGTGTGTCTCTCTCAAAATAAGAATTGAGTGCAAGTAGTCTTAGTCATGGTATAATTCCCACAGAAGAAAAGTAGGGGAGGCTTCTATGAATGAGGAGTCTCAGCTTCTTGTTTTAAATATTCTTCTTTTTTTCTAATGCTTGGATCCTAAAAGTGGAAACAAATGAAAATAAAAAGATAAAAAAATGAACATTTTTCTTTGTTTTGAAGGATTGTCACTGTCTACTTTCAACAAATTGCAAGATGCAACATGCATATCGTGAATCAAATTAGCCAGCTGATCATTTACTTGCGTCTCAAGAGCATTCTCATTGCCGCAACAAAATTTTTCTTTCTCTTGGTTCTTTATCTCAGGATGTGGCGAAGCTTTGTCACTCGGATTGTAATGCCTGTTTTTCCTTTTGTCCTCCTTGAAGAGTTATGGGGTTTTGTTGTTTTAAATTCTGCTCTGTAGTTAATTAGTCATGTCTTTATCCTTCTAGGGGCTATTTTGTTGCCCCGTGTGGTCTGATTTCTCAGCCTTGTGTTTTATTTGTGGGGCTTTGGATTTATGTCCTCTTCGTTCTATTTGTATTTTTCTTCATTTTTAATAAATTTCGTAGGATTTTTTGTCAACCCTCTCTCCATCTTAAAGAGATTACGTTAAAAAAAAAAAAAACTAAAGTGAAAAAAGAGGTTTTGAATGAAATTTTCCTTTTTATTTTCTTTCATACTTTTCAATATCCAAACATACCCTTCATGATAATTTTGAAGAATTCATCTATTAAAATCAAGAAATTAATAACCATAACACAAAATCCAACAAGTAACCATTTCATATTGATTACAATTAATCTCAAAATCCTTTAAAAGAACATAATATTAATATACAAAACAATTTTTGAAGAAGTTAGTGCCTAACACAAGTTCATTAGAGATAAATGACACAAGAGTCCATCTTATCATTAAATAATATGAAATGAGAGAAAAAATATTTTATTTTTATTTAAGAGTGAGATAAACCCTTGTGCCATGTATTTCTCATGAATATGTGCTTAAACATGAATTTTTCCAATTTTTTCCCTTTATATATCTTTTCAATATATGCGGATAACAATCAAGAAAACCTTTAGTAGATGCAAACCCTTACTGCATGCATGCAGTATGGCTTATCTGCTCATCACCATCAGTCATGGAATTTTCTCTATATATACCATCCTCGAATTAGAAAAAGAAAAAAAAAATCCATGGAGCAAACGTGTCGATTTTTTGAAAATTGCATTTCCTGTGAAATATTAATTAGAAGATTCTAATTCTCCATCCATGCAGCATTATTGAGGTTAAGCATCCTTATCCTGAGTTTTTAGCTCCGTCTTCTCTTCTATTATTGTTGTGTTTATTCTTTTCCGCTGTATATCACTAGACATACTGTCTTCCCCTAGTTGTACCTACAAGCTAGGCTACAACTTAGCTTGCACCATGCTCTTATATATTGCTTCACTTCTTCTCACACAAAATCCATCCTCCAAAATCAAATTACTGTTCTATATATACCTCATTTCCTTTCTCCTCTTGCTCCAAAATCTAAATCAGAAAATTTCAAGTGATTTTTTCTCTAACAGTACGGGGAACTTGTAAAGAGCTGCGTTAAGAGAACTAGAAGAGTTTATATTGTATCATTGTAAAATGAATGGAAAAAAGGGCAGTGTTGAGATCAACATTCCATCTGTTACCAAATCAAAAGAGGTGGGAACTGGGAAGAAATCAGGCGAGGGAGGGTTCTCATCGTGTAAAGCTTGGATTAGGAGTGTTTGGAAATTTGCTAAAGAAGATAGCAGCAGAGTGAAATTCTCACTCAAAGTAGGGCTAGCTGTTCTGCTAGTGTCCTTGCTTATACTATTCAGAGCACCTTATGAAGTTTTTGGTACTAACATCATCTGGTCAATCCTTACAGTTGCCATCATGTTCGAATATACAGTCGGTATGTACCTAGCTACCTACATGCCTTTAATTATAAATGAACTAATTAAGACCTTAAAAAACCAATGTTTGGATCTAGGGAGAGGAGAGGAGAGGAGAGGAGTATCCTTCCAAATTCTCTTATCTTTTTCCATTTACTCTCCCTCCAAAATTCTCAAGCAATAGAGAATTAAAATACTTCCTAGTGTTGACGGATTTGGAGGAATAAAGGTACCCTTCCATATCCTCTCTCAGTTCCATTAAAAAAACGTTCTCCAACAAGAGGTACATGTCTCCCTCCATTTTCTCTCCTCTTCTTTCCTACCATTCCCTTCAACCCAAACAAATATAAGCTAAGTGCATATACATAGTTTACTTCACTTACAGATATACATTTTTAATACTGCATGCATGTTTCAGCAGAAGATTAGCTACTTAATTTAAAGGAAAACAAGTCATATTGCTGATCAAAAGAGAAACTAACTAGTATTGATTTTCCATGGTTTAATTATATCTAATGGGTTGAATTTCTTTAGGTTCAACGTTTAATCGAGGATTCAACCGAGCACTTGGGAGCTTGCTTGCAGGAATCTTGGCTATTTCAGTTGGTCAGTTAGCTCTAGAAACTGGTCGGGTTGCTGAGCCTTTTATAATTGGCATAAGCATCTTCCTAATTGGTATGACTTCCCAAATATTCTTTTAAAAAAAATACTTGAGTTTTGACACAGTTAAGTGTCACGGGCCGAGAGTTTCACACCCCAACTCGAATCATACCCGTCCGTGACATAAGCACCAGAGAGAATATATGAACCTAAGCAATGAGAATTTTTTGCAGGTGCTGTTACATCCTTCATGAAATTGTGGCCATCACTAGTGCCATATGAGTACGGATTTAGGGTCGTACTCTTCACCTACTGTTTGATCATAGTATCCGGATATCGGATGGGGAACCCAATTACAACTGCCATGGATAGGCTTTACTCTATAGCCATTGGAGGTATTGTAGCAGTTTTGGTGAATGTTCTTGTTTTTCCTATATGGGCAGGGGAGCAATTACACAAGGAGCTAGTCAATAGCTTTAACTCAGTGGCTGACTCTCTTGAAGGTAAAGCTACTTTGAGAATTCTCCTATTATCACATTTATCATCAGCACTATGATAAACATAATAATAAGATGACATTTAAAAAAATGGTAATTAAGATTTGGCTTGACAATCTTTTGTTTTGTTTCATATTCATATGGAAAAATTGTTATTCTACTTATATATGAAAATAAAATTGGTTTAGTTTCTAAATCGGTTTGTGTTCCTAATAAAAAACAGAAGTTATGTCAATTAACAAAAAGAAAATGGTTTTTCAGAAAAATCGAAAGCAGAAAAACAATTTATAAGAAGTTGGATTTAGCGTAAAACACAGTTTGACAATTGTTTTACCCAAACACTAAATAATTTTTAACTCTACATCTATTTTACTAAAAAATTATTTTAAAAACCATTTTAATAGTGTGACCAAACTGTGAAAACTAATAATTTAATGAAACCAAATATACATGAAAGCTTTCTCTTTTGCGTTTTCAGAATGCGTGAAGAAATATTTAGAAGAGGAAGATTTAGATCATCAAGAATTTGCCAAGACCGTCATGGATGAATTTCCAGATGAGCCTGCTTACAAGAAGTGTCGAACCACGTTGAACTCCTCAGCAAAGCTAGAGTCTCTGGTATGTTTTCTAAGTTCTCTCATAGTTCTCTTTTCAAAACAGTCATTATGAGGACTAACAATGAATCTGGGTTGTTACTGGTTCCAAATTGTAAAGGCTAATTCAGCAAAATGGGAACCACCACACGGCAGATTCAAGCACTTCTTCTATCCATGGGCAGAGTATGTTAAAGTTGGAGCAGTTCTCCGATATTGTGCCTACGAAGTTATGGCACTTCATGGTGTGCTTCACTCTGAGATCCAGGTAATTTCCTCTCTCAATTTCTCTCCTTATGTAACTGTTTGCGTAACTTTCAAAACGATTTTAGTTTCCAAAAAATAAAACTTTGACTTAAAACACTTAAAAATACAATTTTTAAAAGAATCGGAAGCCGAAAAATAGATTTAATAAAAGAATGAAACTTCACACCAGTTCTATCAAACCCAAACGATTAGCTCTGTAACTGTTTTACCAAAAATAATTGGTGATTACTAAAGTGCCTTGATTAAAAAATGTGTGTGTATATATATATATATATATATATATATATATATATATATTATACACCAACAAATGGGATATTCATATTCCATTTAGCAGAATCAGAACCTTCTTTACTACTAACTGCATATCTTTCTGGCAACTCATGAATCTAAAATTTCTGCGTAAACTTGTGCCTCTCGTCCTAATTTCTCATAACAAGGGAATATTTTAAAAGAGAGAAAGGTCCAGGAATCGAAATCTTTAGGAATTATGCCATGTGTTTATTCTTAATTATAGTTGGTCTGCATTTTGGGGTGGAGGGCATTTACGGGAATATTTACTCAATTGGGACTAAGTGGGGGAAACATTTAGCTGAGAACATTCATCTATTCTTTCCATATATTCTTTGTTCTCAGATTCAGATCAGCTGCAATGTTTACCATAATAACCACAAGAACAAGCACCTGAAAATTCCTATAACCTGCTTCACATAAACAACATCACAGAAAAAAATAATAATAATAGAAGTTTTAAATCAGTTAGAACCATTCCTTTTTTTCTCATAGTGAGCAGATTAGCAATGACTCTACCTGCAGACTCTTTAAAAATGATACATTCTTGTCATGAGGCGGCATCATAATCCATGGTACAGCACAAAATTGTATTATTTCTAATCCTATTTCATGAAAGTTACTGTATATAATTTGTATATCTTATTGAAACTAAATATGGGTATGACTCTCAAAACACTTCAAATTAATGAAAAACTAAGAAAAAGTGAACGATTCAAAGGTACAGCACAAAACTATATTATTTTCAGATCCTATTTCATGAAAGTTAGTATAATTTGTATATCTTCTTCATTGAATTTAGGCACCATACTATCTTCGAACCACATTCCGGTCAGAGATCCAAGACACAACAAGCCAGGCAGCAGAGCTTGTAAGGACCTTAGGCAAAGACATCAGCAACATGAAGCAAAGCCTCAAAACTTCTCTATTAAAGAGGGTTCACAACTCAACTGAACAACTCCAACGAGCCATAGACATTCATTCATATCTCCTCACAACCCAATGTGACCCTCCTCCTGACAACTCCTCCAAGCCGCTTTCTAAGCTCTCTTATGCCCTATCATCCACTCTCTATGATACCTCAAACCAACTGGCCGAGTTCGACAGCAACAGCGTAGAAAAGAACTCGAACCCACCGACCCAAGACACCCAATCAGGAATGCTTCCACCAGGACAAACAGAGTCTTACCATGAGACAATGAGAAAGCAGTCAAGAAGGCTGCATTCTTGGCCATCTAGAGAAGTGGATGCTTTTGAAGAAGAAGTGGACTTTTTGCCCAGGATGAGAGCACTTGAGAGTACTGCAGCACTGTCACTTGCCACCTTTACTTCCTTGCTAATTGAGTTTGTGGCTAGGCTTGATCACTTGGTTCAAGCGGTTGATGAGCTCTCAAAGCTGGCCAAGTTCAAACATGAGGTTCTATAGAAAGATGGTATTTACGTATAGACATTTTAGCATGGTAATATTGTACCAGAGATACTATAGAGAAAGGGAGAAGGCAGATGAGAGGTCCCAAAAAATAAAGTTTGGGTTATTGAAAACAAAAGGTTTTCATTAGTTTCAAAACCACTGTAACTTCAAGAAAATATCAATGGCATATTTACATACAACCTTGCTTGAAGACATGAGGACTTTAAAACTCATAAATGGATGCTAACAACACCTATCAGAAGGCCTATGGGATGAGATTTGGCGTTTGGTATGGAATAATAGTAATGGAGTTTCATCAAGTACAAGAAGGTAAAGGACATTCAATACGCCAAAGTGATGATAATTTCTACTGCAGATACCACAAATGCATTAACTCTGGCAAATCATCGTCTTAATCCATGCCACTTTGTTTCATTTTTGCTTCTCTTTCATGTGTTTGTGTTTGGGATAAGAATGAGGGTGGCAAAGAATAAGACAAATTACCAGACTCTAAGAACCTATAGAACCTGCAATTGATTAAAGCAAGAGGTTGTTTCCTCCTCTTCTGCATCAGTCATAAATCAGAACTCGTGGTCAATTCTTTCTTTACACAGTACGAGACAATATTTCCCGAAAGATCTCATGAATGGATTTTTTTGATAAGATCTCATGAATGGATTTATCAAGACAAAGCATCTCAAGCTGAAGTGCTCAACTCTGTCGATGAGTGTTTTTAACTTGTCTTAACAAAATAAAACTTAACAAAGAGTGCATTAGAAAAAAAGAATCGTTTGTTTATTGTTACATACAATACAAAAGTTTATTAAACTGCAGAACCAACAATAAAATTTATTAGATATGAACTGGTCCGACCCCCAAATAACAGTTTCTGGGTCAGAGCAAGGTACATAACTTCTAAAAAATGTTTGCTTCCAAGTTGAGTGGTTACCAGATAGTAATAAAATTCAACAGAAATAAATAACTAGAGGCACTGCAACAGCAATCACGTACCCAATAAAGACTTTATTATAACCAGCATGTTTGACAAACTGACCAACCTACAGGTAGTAGTAACCTGTATTCACAACAACCTGCTGAACATATATAGATATTTACAGGAAAGAACATTAAAGACCTGACTCAATGCTAACTAGGTTCTACCTGATTCCCCAAATTGTCACAATGGTATGAAACCTCCTGTACGTTCTCGCCATTTAACCAATGAATGAGAACAATTTTTTGAACATGAAAGTACTAAACAAACTAAAAGGGACATGAACTTGCAAAGAAACTCTGCCAGCTTCCAAACACCAAATCGAGGACACAGTGTAGGCAATAAACTTACATCCAGCTCTGAGGCATCATGAAAGATTTTCTGGGCTCTGGTGGATCACCAACGACACATTTTCTGCTACTGCTTGGGCCAAATTCAGAACTGCCTGCCAAAATTGCCATCAAGCTTCCACCATGCACTCTACCTTCTGGAACAAGCACTGGCACTGATGAGAGGCCCCCTTCCCTAACTGAGATATGCATCAGAACTTCATTTTGTTTCAAATCAGAACAAGTTTTTCCCGCTGAAATCCCCACAAAACTCCCCACTTTCATTATATCAACATTCATGTCTTCCACACAGAAAACCTCTTTCATCTTCTCAGGTTTGCTGAGTTTTGGATCCTGGACAATAGGTCCCAGAGTGGCACCTCCATGAACCCTCTTATCCAGCACCAGGCCACTGTGGTGTACACAGAGACCTGTCTTCCCTCTAGCGAAAGAGTTACAAGGACCAGAACGTTGGTCGCCATACTCTGACCCAAGATGACCCCAGGAGCATCTCTTCCCTCCACCATGTGCCTTGCAAAAGTCAGTGCTACCTTGTGCACTCTTGTCACACCCATCAAATTTGCATCTCTTGCCTCCACCATGACGGACACAAAAGTCAGTCCGTCCCCTTGCACTCTTTGTGCATTCGGGCACAGCGCACCTCTTACCACCGCCATGTGCTACACAGAAGTTGGTCCCCCCATGGACACTCTTTGTGCAAACCCCACCACCTTGGAAGGCACACCTTTTCCCTCCTCCATGTCCCTTACAGAAAGGTGTGCTCCCTTCCGCACCCTTGGTGCACCCTGGAGCTGTGCATCGTTTTCCACCTCCATGCGCCTTGCAGAACATTGTGCTCCCTTGTGCCCCTTTTGTGCATCCTATAAATTGGCATCGACGGCCTCCTCCATGTGAGATGCAAAGTCCTGACAGGCCTTCTGCACTCTTCGTGCAATTTTCAATCTGACATCTCTTACCACCGCCATGCCTGATACACAGCCCCGATTTTCCTCTGGCAGCTCGAGTGCAACCGTCGCGACTGCATCTCCGACCACCGCCATGGGCAATACAAAAATCAGTGCGACCTTCTGCACTCTTTGTGCACCCAAGGAATTCACATCGCCGACCACCGCCATGGGCCTTGCAGTACACAGTTCGGCCCTCAGCTCCCTTATGGCAGCCAGGTTTTTGACACCTCCGGCCACCACCATGAGAGATGCAACGGCCAGAAGCACCTCTGGCTCCCTTCCCACATCCCTCAACCTGACATAACTTAGAACTAGAGCTGCGCTGCTGTGGCTTTTGCTGCTGTGTTATCCCGGAAGTACAGGTGACTGAGCTTTTTGGTGTTGTTATCACGCTTGATGACAGGTCCAGAACAATGGGGGTAGGATTATTATTTCTTGGAACCTGGATGAAAAAGAAGCTAGCTTCTTCAGCTGAAGTCTGCAATGGAGGCAATGCAGTCCCTGGTTTCCAACGACATGATGTTGATCCTTCATCCGCATTAGGGCCCCCCCCAGCTACCATTAGCATGTCCATGCCAACTTGAATATGAGTTGAGCTCGGATGGATTGTGGTGATCTCAGATTCAGAGGGCCCAGTGGAGAGACTTAACTCCAGGTCAACTTTCGGCTGAAATTCCAGTCCTTTCACATTAGAAGTAGCAGATATTTTAGGGCTGGGCATCTTTTCATTGCCAAGATGGAGGGAAAAGTCCAATTCAATGTCCACTGAGGACTCCTCATCAGTTTCTTTGGCTGAGGACATCGTAGTGCCAGCAGTCGCAGAACTCGCCTTACTGTCTGAGGAACTTGATGAGCGGCCAAGCCCAAGGGACAATGAAGAGCCAATTTGATGGCCCATATATCCATCAATCAGGCTCTGCTTTCGTTTGATTCCCTTTGGGACAGATATAAAAGGAATTGACGAACCAGGGGAATCAAGTCGTAAGATGGTATCTGCACAGTACTCGGCCCCAGCTTCTCCAAGTTGCACTGAACTTCCCAAAATCTTGAATGCATTTGAAGAATAATTACCAGAAAACCCAATGTTCTGTAACCTGGCATCCATGTAGCTACAGCTGAAATGCCACAGTCATACACAAACCAAATCTCAACTGCAAAAGAACAGTTCACCTGACTTCCGGGTAAAAAATTAGCCACAAAACTAGGGGTTAGATGTCTCTGTAAGCATCTATCCCACCCCCACTGACAAATCCAGAAGTATCACACCGATCCATTACTAAGAATGTAGATTTAACCCAAACTTTAGCAAATCAGTTGTTACTGAAGAAGGTGAACCCAAGCAGACTATATACCTTCACAACAATATCATGGCAATGAATCATTCTGTTTCACAGCAAATCATGTTGTAAGAATAAGATATTTTTTGATAAGTAATAAAAGCAAAATGGGAAAAAGTTGTAAGAATAAGATATTGCAGCATTACAAAATTAATCAACACCCAGTTGAGTTATAATTAACAATCATGACATTAAGAAACATAATCTGCCTATTTGTCATGCCAACATCCCTCAATTCTTCAACAGGTAACAATCCAAAATGCAAATGTGGGAATTGCAATCAATGTACCAAGGACTTATATGCAACAAAGAAGTAAGTTAATCTGTTCTGCAAAGTAGAAATGCATACACCACCAGTTCCTTGCATGCACAAATGGCATGTCACGATCTTCAACTTTATTTTTTTTCTTGGTGTGGGTTTTTTTTTTTTTTTTTTTGGGGGGGGGGGGGGGGGAGGTGTTAAGTAAACACGCTGGAATTGCAAGAAATGGACCAAGCACTTATATGAAACAAGAAAATTGCAAGCAATGGACCAAGTACTTATAAGCAATATGAAAGTAAGTTGACATGTTCTGGTTACATCTATCATGCAGTGTTAGAACAGGAAGATACTACTTGTAATTCAGAAATATCACAAGCGATCTAGACTAAGTGTACCTAAATTTTATTTTTTTAATATATATATATATATATAAAATAAAGAGACATCTAATATTTAATAATGCATTTGGAAAACAACATAAGGAAGCCTATCAGCAAAGAAAGCATATATAATGAAAACAGGGGGCTTTGAGACAGAACATCATGATAAATATGGAGGACAGAAAAAACTATCTACATTCCAGAAAAATAAATATCATCAAAGGAAAAAGAGGGGAGGGTCTTTCCCAGATATATCATAATAAAGTTGGTTGCATTTTCATTAGGTGATGAGACAACTAATGCATATGAGAATCAAAAGCTTTATTCCTGTAACTACCAAGAAAATAAGGAGGAACATGCACCAAGACACCCTCCTTGGCCCCACTAAAAGAATTAACAACTACAGACACGTGGAAGATCTGTCAATTTGGGATACTAGCACTGAAACATTTTATAAATGTGGTTGAGTTTCTCCTTTCTAGATGGACCATATGAAACCAGTGCATAAAATTTCATACTACGAGTAATTACAAGTTCACTTGACAAGACTTGTAAGATTCAGGTCCATAAAGTCTAAGAAATCTTGTGGAAATTATTTTTAAAAAAATGCAAGAGTGAGAATCCTACCTTTCAGATCAACTGCTTGAACACCAGTAATAAGTGCAAAAAATCTTTAATCCACATTTGATGAATCAATTTTTGCAGCAGCTTTTGAGAAAGACATTATTCTCAAAATAAATATAAATACAATCACTTGCAAAAGATTTACTCTATACAACAGATTAATTCTAAAGAAAAAAGAAATGCAGATTGAGAAGAAATATAGCTTCCCAAACCTTCTTACTCCAGAAATAGAGCAAGAATATGAGACAACAACAGTAAAAGCAGATGGAGTCAAATCAATCCAGGAGGGACAATTTAAAGAAAAGACAATTAGAATACAGAAGTATAAATAATTACAAATGAATAAGAATGAAGAAGCAGCAGAGTTCGCTGAAAGGAGAAATTTTTGGAAATAGAGAGGGAAAAGGGAAAGAAGCAATCATTATCTTATGAACAAATTTTTTTGACATGATGACAACCAATATAAGAATAGAAATTAACAAAAATGGACATATTTCCTCCTCTGCCAGCATAACAACGAATAACTCAGCGCTTCCATTGCAGGAAAATTCAAGGAAAACAATTAAAGCATCATTACCTAATCTGAAAAAATGAATCCAGTCCAATAATTAGACAATAACTCATCTAGTTGGTTTTCTTGTTTGCTGGCAATTCACTGGATTCGAACCCAGGGAGTGACACTCAATAACACCGTAAGGTTGTGTTCGGTATGAGAGAGAAGTAAAAGAAAAGAAGAGGGAGAAAATAAAAAATAGAAAATAGAAAATGAGAAGAAAAGAAAAGAAAGTTTTGATCTTTTCCATCGTGCACTTTGTGGAGAGGATGAAATAGTGGAAAGAACAAAGAAGATAAAAAGTAGTTACAACCTCTCTCACTTTACTTTCCACTCTCCAATCCTCCCAATTTGGGAGGATTTTTTTTAATTTCATTTTCTTTTCTCTCACTTCTCTCTCCTACCAAGCAGAAAAAAGTTATCTCCTCCCTCTTCATTTCTCACACTTTTCTCTCATACCAAGCACAACCTTAGTGGAGAGGAGGCAACTGATGGGCCAGGCCTACAGTTAACTCACATAGTTGATTACTTTGTTTCAAATAGAATCACAAGGTATATGGATTCTTTATCATCTTTACTTCTTACAGAAAAACAAAAATATTTGTCATCTTTTCTTTTCATCAAGTTACTTCGCAACCAAATAGAGAATCAGAAAGAAAACAACAATGTGATGAATGAAATCCATAATAACGAAAAAATGAAATCTTAAAGACTAAAATAAAGTTAAAAGGAGGAAAAAGTTCAATACATATAGGGCTGTTAAAATTCAGAACAAAATTAGAATCCTTATCAAATTAAATCACAGGGTCTGACAGTTAAATTCATACTCAACTTAATCATAATCAGCTAAAGTTGAGATTAATTCAGACCCAATTCAACAAAGTCTTGAATTTTAATGAAACATATAGTCGAAGTTCAAAGTTGACTATAGTTCTGTTAGGTATGAAAGAAAATTATAAATCTTATCAATGAAGCTTTTACAAATGAAGTGAGATTTCCATTTATGATGGCAAATATACCATCATCTTTCAGGGTAGAATAAAAAATCTACAATTAACTGTCTAACACCAATATTTGGTTCCTTGAGTTGTATTTTTCATTTTTTGTATTTTCTTTTGCTCAGTATTGAATACCAATCTAATTATAACTGACAGATTCATTATCTTAGCCATCATAAGAAAAAAAATACAGTAAAAGGGACCACTTAAGACATGTATCAACATTCAAAGAATCAGCTACCTTCTGAGTTAAGTCTATCAACTAAAACACACATCCAAGAATCAAACAAAAAATACCAGTAACAAATTATGTAATACGTAATGGGAATAATGATTTGAAGTGAGATCTGGCAGATACTTGAATCAGGAAGTAAAGTGCAAAGTAATATACATTTTGTGTAAAAAAACAGATTAAATCATAATACAGAAAGTTCAAGTTCACTGAAAAAAAGATTTGACAATAAAACTAAAAAAATCCACTCAAATGAGCCTAAAACCAGATACTTCTAAGGTAGAGATAGTTCAAAAACCCGAAAACGAAATTAATAATAACTCCCTTTTTTGGGCCTAACTTTCTCATGGATCACCAGAAATGTGAAAAAATAAATAATGAAAAAAAAATCTAATACGGAGCTACAAAGATAAGATTTTGTCACCAGATTTGCCACTAGAAGATAATAGCTAAGCGATATCCTGAACTTGTATGTACCCGTATAAACTCACATAAAACTAAATTACATCAACAAACGATTTTATATATATATACACATACACCGACAAGTAGCATATATGGACAAGAGACAGGACTTCACTGCGCTTACCCTCTGTTTAGTTGCCGAGAAAATCGAAAAAATGAAAGAAAGAACGATAATTCGCTGCTAAAGAGTAAGGCAAAGAGATGCATTCGGAACAGATAAGTAGTGCTTTTTTTTTTCCTTTTTACGTCTCTTAAGAAAAGCAAACAAAAACATGTAACTCTATACCAATTTTTTTTGTTTCTTGCAGTTTCTGAGCAACCAAGCGGAGCCTTAATTTATCGAAAGAAAAAAAAGAAAGAAAGATATAAAACCAAGTGATGGAGAGATAATTAATATAAATAAAACGCGAAGTTTATGAAAAAATTACCTTACAATTGGACTAGATTTGACACAATCGTTGGAAATGAAAAAGGAAGTGTACGGATCAAGTGATAGGGTTTAGGGTTATGAGCAGGGGATTAAAGCTTTTTGTTAGGGCTTTGAGCGCCGGCGAGAGAGGGGGCAAGGCGAAGAGTGAGAGAGAGAAAGAGATAGGCGCATAAATATGATGGACTGGGAGAGGGAAGGAGTGGCCTAAAAGGGAGTGGAATTATCGAATTTGAGGACAAGATGGTGCACGTGTCAAGAGAATAGTGTGCACGTGCCAAGCTTAGGGATTAAGGAATGATGAAACAAAAGTTTACCTGCCCAAAAACATGTCTATGCTGTTTCCACACCATTTTTTATATGTCCAATAATTCATATTGCTAATAAGTCATTAAGGATTGATTTATTTATTGTAAAAATTATTATGTAAGACTCGCAATTTTTATAATTGAACTTTTTAAATTATAATACTTAATGAGGTCATTTTATAATTGTATTATATATTTTATTTTATAATTTTTTATAACAAATTAGTCTCACTCCTAATTAATTGATCATAATTAATCTCATACCAAAAAAGTCTTTCTTTTTTAAATCATACCAAAATAGTCAAAAGTTTGATTTTTATGATATTCCACAAGGGAATATTATTAAGTAGAAGTATTTATAATATTTTTGCTAAAAAAGAAGTATTTATCATATTATTTGTGTAACCAATCAATAATAGGTAATGCTTATCACAAAAAAAAAATCAATAATAGCTAATTTATAGAATTGTTATCCTACATATTTAATACATAAGATACAAAATAAATATTTTAATTATATAATAAAATAATTTTAACAATTATTGTGGTTGAATAACCAATCAATAAGCGAAATTCACGTAAAAAAATAAATACACAAAATTATTAAAGATGCTTATATTAATGTTCAGTAAGTCTCAAATTTATGTTTTCTTTTTATTTAATATGAAATAATAGGAGTGATGAGACTATATGCTTGTGATGAAAATTAAATAAAAAATATTGATCAAAATCCACCATTTCGTTTAAGTTCTAATCTCAAATTTCTATTAAAAAAATAAGTTTATTTGAAATAAAAGTCATGAAACAAAATGCTCAACAAAATTATACCTTTTTAGATTTTTTAGTTTATTTTCTTTTTATACTTATAAAAATTAAATCTATTAACTATCTCAATTCTTCTTTGTGCTCCCTCCTTACGGGCCCACAGGCAAAAAATGAGAGAACCGAGACAGTCAGGGCAGGTGGGTCCCCCTCCACCGATTTCCTCGGTTTTATTACCGCGGCGGTTATCGATTTTTCCTTAAAATCATTCAACGCCCAAAACTGCATCATTATCAATCACTCTCACCTTATGTGCGTGATACTGACCGTTTTTAACAATTCGCATATTACGTATAACACGCACCTCCTTAGAGCGTGATGGGGGGATCCGTAGATATTTTGTCTGTTCGCTTCGTGTAAGGGTCTGTTTTCGAAATGTCTGTTTGGAGAAAGATAAGATCTTTCCAGGTTTCGTTTGGCTAATCTCTTTACCCGAAGTCCAAACAGAGGAAAAAGCTAAATTCAATGGAGCAGGCGCACCCAAAGATTTTTATAACCTGCACAAGGGTAAAAAAATCTATACAAAAACAAACCACAAAACAAGTCAGAGAATTGATTCCCTATCTTTGGATCACCAAACCGCTAGATGTTGACACGTTAACATGCACCCACCGTTTGATCATCATATCTAACAAAAATGGTCAGTGCAGAAGATCTATCGCCTATCTTTCACCGGTAATAAGATTATTGGTCCCTTTAGTTGGCTCTTTTGATAAAATTAGTCCGTTGATTTTCGAGTGTGGTAAATAAAATTTTCAATTTTCAATCATCAATTTTATTCAATTGAATTTTTTGTCAAATTCTTTTGATTTCTTATTTTAACTACAACTATGTTTTAATATATTTTTAATCTTTGTTTATCATTGAAATTATTGGGTATACAGTGTAATTTATACAAGATGTTTGCTCGTTATCTTTTAAGTCATCAAATTTTTTTTGATGGATAGTTGGTATGTACTCGGTGTGCAAGTGTACTCGGTGCACCCAAGAATTTCTCTTACTCACCGACAAAACTCTTCTTCTTATTCATAAAGAAGTTGATGATTTGAATAATCGAACTCAATTGCTCAACGCACTCGAGAAATTCTTACTTGTACGGGATGCAAAACTCATTTTTGCATTGGTATGAAAACTTGATTAGTAATTTTAAAGAATTCATTAATAATGTTTATACATATTTAATTAATATTATCAATAAAATTTTTAAAAATTACAAATCAAATTTTCAGTTCGGTGTAAAAATAAATTTTGTTAAGAATCTCTCGATTTAATCTCTAATAAAAATTCATTGAGATGAGTAGTTAGTTGGGAGAGCGTCAAAGGCTTAAACATAAAAGTTAAAACTTAGCTTGCTAATATGAGATAAATGCTTTAAAATATTTCATAAAGGCTTAAAACTTATGTTGTTTGGATTCGGATATGATTCATGAGGGTTTGGTACGAATACGTATTTTGATATCAAACTCGTTTATTTTAATAATTTTTTTTAATTTAAAATATCTAAGTGTCAAAAGTTTAACAGAAATTACAATAAGATAAAATGAAAAGTGGATGTAAAAAGATTACTATTAAATCCTTTAAAATTGAACGTTGTTATCAGCAATTCAACATCCTTACTTTCTGCCAATTCTTTCCATAATTGACTCTAAATAATTCACAAAATTATTCCGATTCATGCATTACAAATGTATGGTTCTGTTCGAAACGCAGATTGAGACCAATAAATACCGCCATAAAGAATCCAGTCAAAAAGATTTCTCCTTTGGTAGAAGATATGCACCGGCTGTGATGGAAGTTTTGTTCAAGACAGTAGCCATACATTGGGATTTATTCTTTGGTATAAAGTTTCTAGTCCAACAATATAAAGTCAGAAAACATTATGGTATTTGTACCTTAAAAATAATGTCCATTGGTTGGTTCATCATTTTCACTTTGCCGCATAAATGTTATCCTTTGATAAATATCTATTGGAATAATCTAAATTTGATCATGAATTTAATTAAATGATCATATTATTTTTTTGGTAATTTCTCAAGTTGGATTAGGGTTATCATTGTCACAGTAAATAAAGGAGATGGCTTTCATGGTTCCAAACAAGGAAAATTGGCTGAAAATGTTGGCCTTTGTATGTGGAAATTCTGCTTTTTTTAACTATTGTGAGTTGTGAGGTGATGTGTACACACAAAAAAGTCACAAATTAACAAAGGTTGGCTAAAAGATGTGGCAAATTTTTGGCAGACGTGGCAAACCCTAGCCCATCAACGGAACCTTTTACACAAAATCAAAAAGGATAATTGTGAAGGTAGACAAACCCCACACTCTGACCCTGCCCAAAGTTTTTCCTATTTTTGCTCCGTACCTTGATTATTTGTCTAATGATGCAACCACACTATTTCCCATTCTCTTCTTAGCCACATAAATAAAATATTTACTTTTTTATTGATAATAAATTATGAGTTGTAATTTTATATTTTCGGTTTTGTTAAAGTTATCACAAAATCATAGAAATTTATCAATAATCACAATAAAATTGAATAGTAATTATTTAAAAAAATTAAATATTAAAATTATTATTTAATTTTTTTATAATTACTATTGAATTTTTTCGGTTTTATGAAAACTTCCATGAAATCGACCGGGTCAATAACAATACCACTCATAAATTATTATTTATAATAATATGATTTGTCATTAACATAAAAAAAATTCACATGACTTGATGTTAAATTTCACCCCTAGTAATACAATAATAATTTGTTTACACTTATCCCAAACACTCTAAAAAAATATTTTAAAATTTGAGTAGTAATTAATTGAAAATTCAAATGTTAGTTATCATTCAAGTTTTTAGAGTATCTGATTTGAGTGTTTTAAGTGAGTAAAAAAACGTATTTTATGTGAGTATTTGAATAGCACAATCTCTAGTAATTAATATTCTATATCTATGATGCGGCAACATAGGAAAATTGCATAATACTGGTAGAGTTTTTAAAATCATATATGTTTCCAATAAATTTAAATTAGACCAAATATTTTTTTTAAAAATATTAGAAGTAGAAAAATCATTTTCTAAAATTGTGTCAGAACAAAATAGTATAAATAGATGTTTTACGAAATGCTATTTTTTAATTAATCCCGTATGTTATTGCTTTATCAAAAGCTAGTTATTTCAAAAATCATTTTTCATGCCAAAAACTAAAAGTATAGTTAAGCCAAATAATTTAAATACGCATTTATGGATGAATTATTTCAAGCTTTGTGAACCATCGTTGTTCTATTATACTTAGATTGAATCATTATTCGTTGTGTTCAATGTAATGCGTGGAATAACACAAAACTAAAATGAAAAAGAAAAAAATAACACAAAACTAAAAGATATTATTGAATTCCAAGTAATTAAATTTGTTATTTTTACGTGTAAAATTAATATATATGTTTATTATCAAACAACTCATATATAATTTTCCCTATATATACGATTGATATTTGTGCCATCATATTATAGTAAACGGGATCATCGTGTAAAAAAAATAATTATAATGATAAATTTTAAGGTATAGTTGAAACATCGTGTAAAAAAAATAATTATAATGATAAATTTTAAGGTATAGTTGAAAGTTTGGAAGAAAAAGAAAAGAAACGATACCGTATAAAAAATAAAGAAAAATTTGAGAAGTTCATGTATTTTTTGTTTAAATGTTTAAAAAAAAATAAAGGTTTGAACTTTGAAGGGAGATCATGAACCCTCCATTTCTTTCTGCTTCATTTTAGAATATTTCAAACAATGAGTTAATTAGTAATTAAACACATTTGTTTAAAAAAAATAAGAAAGAAAAAGTTGATAAGCCACCATTATTATTCTTCTTGTGCTGGTAAATGAGAAAGAAGTTTTAGGCAGAAGATCTTGTGGGACCTTTTAAACAGATGCTCCAAGGAAAATGAGCTTTCAATGAGTACTGTATGACACAAACAACCATGCAGATACAACAATGATTATAATAACCTTAGTTACGCAGGAAAAAACACACTTACGATTATTATATGCACTCCAATCTACAGGTGATACAGTAAGTAGTATTATTTGGGTTGGTAGTCACGTGAAGATGAAGGGGCACGTGCAGCTTCAACAGCAGAATATTTAACGGCATATTCTTCAAGGAAAGCTTCAGGAAACTACACCGCCCTGCCCACAGCCCCACTAACATTCTTAAAGTAAAATTATATTATTGGTCCAAAAAAAGGAATATTTGAAAAGGAGATAAAGATAGGAGAGACACAAGCATGCATAAGCTTTTTTCTCTTGGGGAAAAAACTTCTTTCTGCTCTAAAGAATTGGGAGTAATGTGCACATAGTGAGTTCTGACACAAACGAAAAATATAAATTTTTTTATTATGGTTCGATATATATATATATATTTTTTTTCATACGTCCACAAGATAATCAATTCATTATTAATTCTCAATTACATTAATTATACAATTTCTCTAACCCAAATCGAACTCGAAGTATTATCCACACAAGAAAAGAAGTCTCATCACTTGGCTAAATCCGCAATCACATGTTTCATCTAACTCTTAGGTCAACTTAATGGGTTTATATATGACTAATCCACAAAATAGAGCCACTAAACAGAGAGATAATCAAGGATAATCAATATGAGAGATATATTAATATAAAGTTTCTTAGCTTAATTCTCCTGCCCAAGTATGGCAATAGAAAGCAAATACTGTTCATGATGAGCTCATGTAAATCTCCACTTTTAACTTTTATGATAAAGAATAAAAATGTGAGGATTCTCTGATTCTAACTCCCTATCTCAATCAATGTCACAAGGGCAAAAAAAAGAAAAAGAACCCCTCCAATGTAGGCAACTGCCTGTACAAAGAAATAAAAAATGATATTAGTTTTCTTTAAATGGATAAAATTTAACAGAGAAAGCTTTCTTATAGTAGTGATTTCCAAAAAAAAAACATTATGCTTGTTAAGAAATCACATATTAAGAATGAGAAGTTTAGCCAAAAGGGTACGAAGAATATGTCCCACTAACAAAATATAGGCCACTGTTTAGATTATTCCAATTGATCAAGAAGTATTAGGGGATAACATTTATGTGGTAGAGTGAACATTATGAACCAACCAATTCACCTTCTTTTTAAGGTACAAATACCATAATGTTTTCTGACTTTATATTGCTGGACTAAACAATTTATACCAAAGAATAAATCCCAAAGTATGGGCAACTGACTTGAACAAACTTTCATCACAGTCAGTACATATCTTCTACCAAGGGAGATATCTTTTGAATATTGGATTCTATATATATGGCACATATTGGTCTCATTCTGTGTTTCTAACAAAACGATACATTTTTAATGCATGAATTGGAATAATTCTGTGAATTATTTAGAGTCAATTATGGAAGGAATTGGAAGAAAGTAAGGATGCTGAATTGCTGATAACATCAGTATGAAAGAATTTTGACAGTAATCTAAAATACTCAATAGTAGTTTTGAGCTTTTCTGGAATATCTTAAAGCATGTATCTCTGATTAGTATGATAGTTTTAAGTTCTATGTTTAAGCCTCTGACCCCCTAAACCCAAGTAACTACCCTTCTCAACAAAGTTGTAACAGAGAGATGCTGAAATGTCCATATTGACAAAATATATTAGAGGGAATATAGATAAATAATGTTTAAATTTTAATTTTACCTTCTCTGACAAGAATGTCCCCAATAAAGAACCTCCCAAAACAGCAAGCTGTATAGAAGAATTTGTGAATTGTTAGGCTTGTTAATTTCTAACGAACAAGTGAGAAATAAAATAATATAGAAAGTAATCGAATCGACAAGAGTATATTAGCTTGTCTCGTTATTCGGTATAACCAATCTGTGAACCTTTGATTTTGAGATGTCGAGTTATATGTTTGATTGTCAAGATTTTTTAGCACTAAGAAAGACTATCCAAATTGAAATCGGTATATAGGTATGCACACATTCTAACTTCAATGAGCATTGTCAATTAGTCCAACATCCAAACCACAAACTCACAATTTTTAGAAAGGTTTTAATCTTTAGAGTGATATTAAATCTAAGTAAAACTTTACCAAAGTTGCAACACCATGGCCAGCCAGTGCTCCCCCAATGACTCCAAGCGGTGAAGAAGCAGCTGCAAGTGCTGAATAAAAGGAGGGTGTCAATGCTGTAGCCAGAGAATCTTGAGAGGCAGGGTTGTTATGGGTACAGGAGAGTGGGAAACATCTGTCAGATTTATTTGGCCCCAAAAACTCACAAATAGATCCTATATAATCTGAATTTCAAGTAGCCAGATTGGTATTTGGGATTAAACAGAAAAGAAAAATCAGAACTAAGTGCTAAAAGCATAGACTTACAACAAGAAATAAACCATTCGATTGTGTTGTTGTAACAAATGAAATTTTATATTAGAAAAAAACCCTTATTTTGTTATTGTAGTTTTGGACATCTATTCTGCATTGTGTATATGATCCATTTGGCATTTTTAGACACCAGAATATGATGACTGTCATTTCTCATTAATGTCTTCTTAAGTAATTGATATACTATGCAATAGCTTACTTTTTAATTTGTAACGATTTCAACCCAGAAAATAGAATTTTTTCTTCAAATGTCATTACACCAAGCATCATCTCTGTTGCAACAGCATGTCCGAATATAGTTGGGGTCTAATTAATTATTATATAAATAATTCCTAAGAAACCCTTTTCCAGCTACAGTTAGATAATTTAGGTTTCCAGCATTGCCACTCACCTATAGTGGAGAAAAATGATTTGTCACCCCATTCAGCAACAAAAACTAAGGCAAAAGTGCTAATGACAGTGTTCGCAGCAGCTAAGATCCCAGCACCATTTCCTGAAAATTCCGAAACTGCTAGCTCTGCCTGTAAATTAAATTAATATTTATTATGAAATGAATACTGGAAAGGTTGCATGGAATTCTGAAAAGATGAAGGTAGAGCCAGTATTAGATTTTGAATCAGAAAGAAATTTGTATCTGAACAGATGAAATTGAAAATTCACCTCCTTTTGTTCATCTTCTGCTTTTAGACCATCATCCGAAGTAGCATCAAGCAATGTTGAAACTCCAAAATAGACCTAAAATTTATTGATATCAGTTTAGTCTGATGGTTAATTTGATTAAGAATAGACTGCCCTAAATTTTTTATTCGAGTCATTTTAGACATGATATATCATGTGATTGAGCATACTGATTAGTTCATTCCTTATAGCTAAAAACAGAAAATAAGAATGTGCCAGCTAGCCTAGGTGGTAAATTCTCTTGGCGTTCTACCACACCCTTGCCAATATCCCCCGAACATAGCCACAGCCATACCATAGAGAGAGCGAATTACCAGAAGGCAAACTGCAGCAATATCATCTACTGGCAAATCAGTCTCACCAAACCTGTGTTGAAGCAGTAGTTATTAAAATGGTATCAAGATCCTAAATATGATAATCATCTCAGAAGAAGTACCTGAATGGAAGGATTTCATCAACATAGTGAAAACTTCGTCCAAGGACAACAGATACTATGGTCATTGCCCTGTCATCGACATAAAAAAACCTATCAATTAAGAATCATAAGTTTCCATCTCTATCTCAAAAGAGGCATGTTGAAATGCACAATCTCTTTCCTTTGATGATACAATCCCTTGGAATTCATCTAGTATTAGATCAATACATGATTCATCACTTTGTTTGTTAAGGCCTTTTTTTTTCCCTAATACAAGAGTAAGGTAATGCTTTTGGGGGAAGAAGTGATAAGTTTATTTATATTCACTTCAATTGATACTAGCAGGGCTGCTATAATCACTAGATAGAAAGGCATCACCAGACCATTTTGGTTACGGCAAATTACTTATATTAATAATGCAGGTTTACTGGTTGTTCCATTTGTCAAGGTAGAGGAGGTTGCTTTCCAATATCTACTTAGAAACGCAGTCCAATTGTCTTAAGCATCTTATTGATTATATTATAAACTTATGAAAAATATCATCAACATAAAGTTAAAAATGCAGAGGACATCTAAATCACCATGCATGAGCAGAGAAACATACGCAAGAGCACCAAAAGTCCCAATGAAAACAACAGCGCCAGAATTCCTAGCTGCTAGAAGTGCCTGTAAAAGAAATAAAGCACCCGAATAAAGGCATGTTGAATGTACTATCTTCAATGGGAAGCTAGAGAGAACTACCTAAAAATATTCATGAAAAAATTAAAGGGCAAAAGATGGAACACAAAAATGAAAAATTAGCTATAAAATTTCGTTAGATATAGGTTAGTCCTTGACTTATTATGTATTATTTTTATTTTTTATCCAGCACATGGTTACACAGTTCAATAAGAACACTACCTAAAACATGTTCATGAAAAAATTAAAAGGGTAAAAGATAGAAAATGAAAATGAAAATATTAGCTATAAAGTTTCTTTAGATATAGGTTTGTCCTTAAGTCATCATGTAATTTTTTTTCTTTAGCACATCAAGACTAAATACAAGATCCCATTTAAGGACAAGACTGAACTGTTACACAGTCGATAAGAACACTGAAAAGTTTCGAGGTAAACAAACTTGAACTTTCATGATTACCCCAGCCAAAATAGATGTAGAGTGAGAAGGAGAAAAAAGAAAAAAAGAAAAAAGAAAGAAAGATCATGACATGTACAATAAATTAACTGGGCATGAGAAGTACTTCAGTTGAATGACTCAGTTAAAAAAAAAAAAAAAACCTTTAAGCATATGAGAAACAAACAGGAACTTATATCTGCAACTACTAAGCATGTTTAGTTGCCAATATGCATAGTCTCACCCCATTTGGAGAGGTTTTATCTTAAAAAGCCCAGTGACTGAAATCTTCACTACCACTAAACTGTCACTTGGTTCACTCTTACCGCAATGAAAAAGGTCTTGTCTCCCAGTTCAGAGAAAAATATCAGCAAGAATGCCTGCAAAAACCAAATTGCATTCATAATTTTAGTAGTTGGATGCACCATTCCTATACTTTTATTGATTCTGGTTAAAGGGAAACCAACAGCAAATTTCTCAGAGCTCATTTGGCAGGGCATAAGGAATGGGCCAGTAACTAAGGCTAAATGAATGGACTGGAAGAGAACATTTTCATCCAAAAGTACAGACTACAATTGGTCCCAGTTTGCCACTAAAAAGTTAAATATGCATCTGCAGAGAAAAAATTAAAGATAGATTTAATCTTAACTCTGCTTGGATTGTAGGCTTAAGAACAGCAAGATTACGTAGTTAAGCTTTATGAGAAGTTTGATTGGTCAAAAAAAATATTATATCTAATTGGTGGCCCCCATAGATTAACAAACAGATTGTCATCTCTCCTCGGTCCTATCTTCCCTGCCACCCTCACCGAAAAGTTTCCAAAATTCAATAAAGAAAAGAAAGTGAAAGGAACAAGGAGCATAAAGAGATAAAATAAAGGTCAAGAGCACATTTGGACTGATATATATGGAAGAAAATAACATAAGAAAGTCTATCATAACAAACCACTTTAAATTTTCAAGGGAAATGAAGTATATAAAACTTGGAATGTTTAACAGAAGAATCACTTCACACTTTAAGTAAGATAAGATGCACCAAATATGATACTGGCTTTGCATGTGAAAATATAAATTACAGTTGCAAAAGTAACAGGGAGATTCTCCTAACTGAAGCAAAACCTGTGTTAATATCACCGAGGTCTCCAGAAGAAGGAATCAACTGCAACCCACTAGCAATATCTGAAGCAGCAACTGCTGGTTCAGAGCCTTGAAGTGTAAGCAACCCAAAGAGCACCATAAACTTCAACAAACCACCAAATGATATATCAAAAGGTGTGCTATCTGTGTCATCTTCCCTTCTTGAGTTCTCCTTTGTGGTTGATTTAACCGAGGAACTACAATAATCCGGACTATCCTTTGATTCAGTACTTGTGTTGCAACTCTTGACATCAAGGCACCTAAATCCCTGTGTCAAAATATGATATTATGTTGACTATATATAACAAGAAAACAAGGCGACATAAGAGTCCAGATTCCAGAAGCAAAGTGGACATATATTGTTCATGAACGGTTTACCAAACGAGATTAAGAGGAGCATAAAAATGAGATGATTTCATTCAATTTTACATTTGATACAAAAATAAACACAAAAAATGATTCCTATCACTGTTCTATGAAAATTATTTCATCCTATCCTCCTCCTCCCATCCTCCTTTTAATCTGGTATACCAAAATGGTTGAAGTGTAGGATAAAATAGTTTAAGAAAACAAATAGTCACCTTCCAACATTATTATCCAATAAACTCATTGGAGAGTACAACCATGTAGTTGTTTTTCACAATTACTGATTCATTCGAAAAAAAAGTGATGTAAGCTGAATTGTCTCACATTTATTGGACGAGGGTTGTGATAGCAAATCAGGCCGCTTTTGGCATGGAAGAAATCTCCATAAAAGACACATCTCACTGTAAATCACATTGTGTGCTTGTTCTTTGACTTAGACAGATAAGGACTTGTGTGAAAGCAGCACTTAAGCAATCACAACAGCAATGAAGAAATTAGCAGATTTTTTTTGTATGATTGTAATTTGAAAACTAAAATAACAAGCATCATAAGGAAACCTTTCAATTTCTCCAAAATGTATAGCCAAAATTAATAGAAAAGTAAAAAAAAGAGAAGAAGATGTGGGTATTCAGAAATATTACAAGGCCATCTTGATTTTCAGCTACAGAGTGTGTAATGCGCCCAAACAATCGCTCACATTTATTTTCACACCATTGCCTTGAATATCTGCACAACAATCTTTGTGATATCAATCTATAATTAAAATTCCATCTGAATTTCCCATCTTCTATACTATATGATGAGATGCAAGTTCACCTCTTATAAGTATTTCTCACACTCAGAAAACCATACAAACAATAGCATGTAATGAAACCAGAGGGGAAAATTAGTTGTTTTCATTTTTACAGAAAGCTCAAAATTTTCTTCTCATAACAGAACAAAATGAAAATACCCATAAAGTTTTAAAGGAAAATCAAAACTTACCTTGAGAGAATGAGACTTGGGCACCCAAGAGAAAGCATAGAAGGGTGCTTCTTGGAGAGAGAAGTATTGATCAAGTTCAAAGAAAGCAAATGAGAAGCAAAAGATTTAGGAGGTTTAGGACATGGAGGCAGTGAATGTGAATGTGAGAGTGTTATGCTTCGCATCTCTGTCACTCTCAGTTGAGTCTCTGTCTACTTTCACTCTGGACCTCTGGTTTCTGTTTTCTTTTTGAGAAGATAGTTTTTTGATGGTGAGATAAGCGATTGGTTATATGGGTATGGCACTTGTAGCGCCAATACAAATTTAGTGTTTATCTGGTTTGCAATATTTACTTGCCTCTCTATAAAATGTTGCAATTGCTTGAGTACTCAAAGGTCAAATGGTTGTTTTATTGGGCTCAAGCTTGGGTCAAAATAAAAGCCCAACCCACTTGAGTTGCACTACAAATGGAGTCATGGACCCAACCTGACTGTAACTGGCCAACTCCCAAGTCAAAATTATAGCTTTTTTAAATGGGTTTCAAATGGACCAGAGCCTAATAAGTTTGTAGTCGTCATTAGGCCAGGGTCCAAAGTAAAAGTTACGGGTTTGAAAACTTGAGTTTACCCATTGTCTACAAAAGTTATAGATTACACAACGAAAATCATCTCATTTTTTAATAACAATAATTTTTTACACGTAAACAATATTTGGTCACAATTTCATAAGCCTACATGAAATTTTTACCCGCTAGCTTAGTGGTCTTGCTTTCTTTTTACTTATTTTAAAGTTTATTTTTCTTAACAAAGCCAAATAAAAAATTGACATAAGAGTTTTATTCAATTATAAAATTTAGTTGCTACTTAATGCGATTAGTTTCTTTGTTGCTGTTTGAGACTTACTTTTAAGTTTAAAACAAAATGCAGTTTTAAACATACTCAAAGCAAGTTTCAAATGACATGAACCTATAAAATTCATTTTGAATTTCAATATATGAACATGACGGTATGTATGATTACATATATTTGAGAATTAATCAACTCAAAAACTTAAGGCTTTTCTCACAAAAATAAAATGAAATAAAATTCTCTTGGTATAAGAATTCTTGAACGCTTTTCTCTTGGATCAAGTGACAATCATAAACTGAACAGAATGCACTACAATCCAAAATTAAGCAGAACATAAATGGTTAAGTACATAATTATATTACCAACAGTCATGTAAGTTAATATCGACGCAAAGCCGGAAGTAGACTTCCCCTTCGAATGCGTCAGTCATCAAAGTAGCAATCCCTCTTATCATAAAGAAATCACCAGTGCCACCAATCACTGCGATATCTCGTCTTGTTCATCAATGGGTCAGTCCCAGCAAAGTTTTTAGTTCCCTTATGAACACTAGAATCGAACACAAAAGATAAACCAAGCCAGGCAGTGAATATCTCCTTCTTATCATATAGATAAAGCCCTTGTGCTCGACCAATTGACCTTGAATGCAGATTGTTGTCTAAAGTAATTGGATCATCAAACACAAGAAGTCACCAAAATGGTTTTGCCCTGCCAAAATGGTCTTTGTTTCCCCAACCTGGTGCGCCAACAATTGTTGATGTTGCATTCTTAGTATTTTTACCATTGTAAATAATGTCACGGAAGTAAATAAAACATACTTTTACAAGGTTTACGTGATTGAGTTTTCTTAATCGGTGAGGCAGAGGATACAAAGAGTAGAAAGAAGAGAAAGAGAGTTAAAATGGGTATTTTAGCTTCCATTGTTTAAGTTAATGGATGAGAAAGTTACAAAATTTCTAATGCTTTTGAGGAGATTAGGAGGCAGAGAGGTGGGGTGGTAATTGTTAATACCCTTTGGTCCTTGTATAGTGAAAATTGTTTCTAATTGTTAGTTTAATTTATTCAGTAGGCAATTGAGTATGTACTAAAGCTTGGATTTAAAGGAAAAGATTCGTGAAAGGTGGCTCTACCAAATAATTAGCATTACCTCATCCATCGAACTGCTTTCTGCTAGCTTCATGTCTAAGGCTAGTATAATCATTTTTTTATTTGTTCTAACTTCTAACGGTAAAATAAATCAGAATTTTGGAATTTTTGTTAAGTAGCCGAGGGATGAAAAATTCAGCTTAGTTTAGTTAAGTTTCGAGTATCAGAATTTGATTCTTAAAAATTCTAAAGTTTTTTTATTTCCATACAATTTCTATGTGGCCAAACAGAGCTTGTCTTTTTTCTTTTGGCAAAATAGTTTGGAAAATCTAATGAACATATTTGATCATACGAAATCCAATAGATTGTGCAAAAATTGTGTTTTATATGGGCGTGGTCATTTTGAAAACTCAGTGCTCTAGGTTTTACAAAAGTAAGACTTTCATAAAGTATTTAACTTAGTTAATTTGAGGGGCAATTAGGGGTTTTTGAATTTTTTGATAATGTGGATTGACATGACTAACTGAATTACTAATAATGGTATGCTTCTGTAACGTAATCAACAAACCTCAAGTAGGTTTGTGTAATTTCTTATACTTCAAGTATATTTTTGTAATTAACCGTTAAACTCAAATATAAAACTGTAATTTACCCTAATTTATAACATTGAGAAAGTAAAAGCACAATATACAAGTCATGCTTTGAGGTATGAAAGATGAATAAACATCAATCATATTGACATTCTCTAGCATAAAAATCGATGTTCACAAAGACGGGCATCAAGAATTATCATCTACATGCATAAAGCATCTGTCCATACGACAACAAAATAAATGTGTTGTCAAACATCAAACTCTCATAGTAATATGCATGAAACACTTTTTTGACATTTTAACCAAAGTTTATGATGATGATGATTATTTTATTTCATAATCTTTAAATGTAAAAATTTATATTGCATAACATAACCCAATAAAACATTAAGAGCCAAAGCATATTAAAAAACGATAATACATCACTATTACAAAAATCCTTGCTGAATTAAATAAATCTATTCTGGTGATTACTTCATTCCTATTAGACATTGAATAGATATCATAGAGACAAAATACAAACATTATCAAGCATAATAATGTTGATATTATATGCATCTGCACCTTGAGGGAACATTGTTCCTCCACCTGGAAATTTGAACACATTCCCCTGAGACTGCACCCAGTTCTGAACAGTCTTTTCTACTGTCAAGCTTTTATAAGGAACATTAGCATAGTGGACGTAGTCACGACCATTTGGCCATGGAAACAATTGACATGATTGGTAGGAAATCCCATCATAATCAGAACATGCTCAAGATCTAATTTTTATAGATGCATATTAAATTTTTGTGAGATTATATTTTTTTATTAAAGTGTTGTTTGAATATCACTTTCTTTTAATCTCCACTTAAGAATTAAAACAACTTTATTTTTCACTTAAAACATTATTCAAACCACACCTAAAAAAAAATGAAACATGAACTAGTTTAGTATCAAACTTCTTTTTTCCAATCATCAACAATGTGCTGCACAAGAAAAGTGGTCCTCTCCGTGAAAAGCCTTTTAGCCATGGATTCATGTATTTTGGATGATATGGAATTTTCGTTAATCATATTTTTGGTGTAAATTATATAATTTATCTTAAAGCTCCAGCCATTAAATAAGGTAAACCCCTATATAATTTTTTCCCTATTTGGTGGGAAGAGGGGTATTTTTATTGCCAAATGGTATGATTGACAAACTGTCAATATTTCATACCCCTTTCAAGGCGAAAAAATAGGAAAAATAGTTGACATTACTAAAAGAAAATAATCCAGCAAATTCCAGCTTTTGGTAATTATATGAGATTCGTGAAGTTTTTTTAAAAAATAAAATTTTAAAAAAAGAAATTTTGAGATTGAGAATGATATAAAGTGGATCTGAAAAAATGGTAGAAAGTCAGTATGTTAAGCACTCTCGTTTGGCAATGGGTATGCTTTAACTCTCATAAAAGACCAAAATTGATCTTGAACTTTGGCCTACAACTTTATTATATGCTGAACATGGGCTATGCGGATGAGCTTAAAGGCCGAACTGCTAAAGCATCATGCATTATTAGACCAAGAAAGAAGCTCTTGACCGTTGACTACTGATGGCTCAATCTAATTGTATTTTCCCAATTTTTATCTGCATGATTCTAAAATCCTAGTTGTCTATGTTCAATGTAACATTGTCGTAATCGAACGCCGGACCTCTGGTTCCCATGTCTAATGCCTTAGCCATTAAGCTACAAAGTCTTTTATGCTGAGTTGAAATGTTTGGTCAGAATCTTTGTTAATATTAAATTTAAATTTTCGTATCACATAACATTTTTTTAATTTCGATCAAGACGTAAGTATGATAAAAATTAGCTGAAGTCTAATATTTTTTAATAGATATATGGAGTAGTTTATTTACTTACTCATTTTATCTACCCAAAAAAAATATAACATTTTAAATGTGTAATTCATTTTCAAAAGTAAATACACATAAATTTATGCGATTTAGAGATAAACTTCCATATCTATGAGTGATGGTGGAAACTCCAACGGTAATTTTAAAAGACTTTAACGCTATATAATTATTATTTACGTTATCAATAAAGTTAATTATAATTATTAATAAAGTTTTAAACCTGATGCAAAAATTGAGTTTTGCATCCAATCCAAATAAAAATTTCACCGAGCCTTAATCCCATTTACACTCTTAATTAGTTTCACTCACTCCAAACTCATTATGAAAACATAAAATAAAATAATAAAAAAAACCCATATATATATATATAAAACAAGTGCACGCGCAAGGCTCGTGTGTGGTCACTCGACTGCAGTACCGTAAAAGAGAATTTCAGCGGTGACTAACGACGGTAGACTTCCCCATACACGCAAATGCAGAAGAAATATTTATTAGACATACAGATCTGGAATTGATCATCAATTTAATATCCAAATGTGAAGCTTATTGGTTAGCAATGTCGGGGGGAATAGGTATCATTGACTTGTATAGAATATATTAATCTTATTTCCAGTATTATAAAATGGTGTTGAAAAATTCAAGTGCCAACCAGATAATGACAGTCAAGTCATGTCATGTAACAAGTTAACTTTGCAGCCCACTAAAAAACACAACCAGATTCTCTGAATCAAGACCTCTCCTTTTCTTTTCTTTTCTTCTTATTTGGGTCAAAGAACTCTGTTTTTTTGGAAGCTCAAAGGAAAGAGAGTTAAAGTGTGACACGAGCTTTTCTTTTCCTCTTTCCTTCCCAGAACTTTTCACTGAACTTTATCATATTTGTATAGGATCTTATGATACTCAAATATTTTAAATTAAAAATAAGAATTTGACACTCAAATCTAATTCCAAATATTATAATTTTTAGCTCTGTGTTATATAGAATCATAGGGTGAAAAACAAAATTAAAAATAACAAATATAAATGATCATAAATCAAATTTATTCAAAGACTCAGCACATATGCTTGCTTATATCAGCTACATTTCACCACATAATTTTTTTCTAAAAATAAAAATAAAAATACAAAACACAAGCAATTCCCTTTTTTCACTCACTTCAACTCAAACTCAATTATACGAAGGAAACAAAGCCTTCTTTTGTTTTACCAACATTCATAAAATTTGATATCAACCCGAAGCCTGAAATAAACATCCCCTTCATATGCATCAGTCATGACAGTGGCAACTCCCCTGTGCATGAAAAAATCTCCAGTACCACCAACAATAGAAATATCCCTAGTCTTGATCAAAATCGGATCGGCTCCCATGAAATTTATGGTTCCTTGATGATCTGTGCTATTAAGAACAAATGAGAATCCCAACCAAGCAGTGAATGTGTTTTTAGTATCATAAATGTACAGTCCTTGTGCCCTGCCAACAGGCTTTGAGTGGAGATTGTTGTCAAGGGTGATTGGATCATCAAAAACTGCTATGTTCCCAAAATGGAACTGACCTGCTAAAATGGTCATGTTAGCTCCTTCTGGTGCTGCAACAATGGCTGCTGTTGCATTCTCTTTGTTCTTTCCATTGTAAATAATATCATGGAAGTATAAAACCAATTGCTTGCATGGTTTATACTGTCTTTTCTTGCCTGTTGGCCAGGCTGATGAAGATACAGCCAGGAACATGAACAAGAAAAGCAGAATGCAATTTCTTGCTCCCATTCTTTTTCTCTTTTTTGTTGGGAGAAGAAGAAGATAAGAGAAAATGGGAGGAGAAATTGATAAAATTTAGATGAATTATTGAGTTGTGGGTTGCTACTTGCTAGTGGTTTTTGTGAGTTTGCTGCCTCACGTTTGGTGCCCTTTATATAGGGACCAATTCTTGGATTTTAGTTGGAAATTTCTGGTTTAAGAAACAAGTTGCTAAAATCAAGATCAACGTCATTGCTAAAGGTATTCCAATTTGTTCACTCTACTATTTTAGATTTTCTTCTTTAGCCTCCTTGCTCACCACCTACCACTGCCATTATAGCTGCAATTTTAAAATAAATAAAATCAAGAAAAGTAATAATCAAAAACTCATTGTAAAGCATTTTCTTTTCATTCTGATTTTCAATCGATTGTCTTTCAATTATTAACAAGTGTGTGTTTTAATTGATGATGCCTTTAACTGATTTTGAGTTTGGATATTTTCTTTTTTCCGACATTGGTATCTTTTATATGAAAAACTTGAATACAACCACTAGATCAAGTGATTTGTGTTAGAGTATGAATATTTTCAATGAGTGCAAAAATCATCTAAAGTGTTGCTAAGGTGCCGTTGTCTTGATTGTAATTTCAATCTTGACTACCAAAAATATTTTAAAATTTGTTTTTGATGAAATTGTTGTGCAGTTAAAAATTGTTTAGAGTTAAGTAAACAGCCAAAAAGTATTTGCATTTAAAATAATTTAATTTCTTAAAATTTATTTTCCAGTTTTTAATATTCCTAAAATTGTGGGTTTTTTTTTTTATTTGCCATAGTTTATGTTTTGGAGAAAAAAAAATCGTTTTAGAAACTCTATTTAATGGATTATACTTGGGGGCAACAATATTGACATTCCACAAATGGTTATTGATACTCAATTTAGTTTTTGGGTTTCTAAAACTTACAATAAAACCTTTAATTAAAATTAGTACTCAATTTGACTTTTGAAATACAATTATTATTTTAATTTTCTTTACAAGTTTCCAAAATACATAATTTTTTTATTAATTACTCATTTTTCATCTCTATCTCTTTATTTATTCATTTTTGCAGCTAAAACTTTTTTTTTTGAATTTAATTATTTCTTCACTTTTTTCATAACAATCGATAATCAATTGATGGAATATGTGTACCATCTTGAACATTAATAATTTTCAAGACTGCAGAGTTAATAACTTTTTTTAATCAATTTATTTAGAATTATTAGCTGAAAATAGTAAATTTTTAAACGATTTTCAGAAGTTAGATAATTTATGTGTGGTAGGATCAATCTTTGTCATGTAAAAGTTAACTTTATGTTCTTAACAAAAAGTGAAGGAAAACGAAGAAAACAAAAGAGAAAAGAAGAAATAAAAGAAAAAAGATAGTAGAAGAAGAAAATTTTTGTTGTAAAAGTGAAGAAAGATTTTGTATTTTGGAAACTTGTGAAAATAATATAATTGTATTTCAAAAGTCAAATTGAATATCTAACTTTAATTAAGGGTATTATTGTAAGTTTCGAAAACTTAAAAAATAAGTAGAGTGTCAATATCGTTATCCTATACTTAGTGAAGCAAAAACAAACAATTTAATTAACTTTGTAGCTTAAGTTTCAAGGGACTTTAAAATTCCATGTGAAGCAAAAGTGTAAATGTATATAAATCTATCTGTAAATAAACTCTAAGAACATTATTGTAATTATCACTATAATTATTGTCAAGGATAGCCGTCAACAAATATACAAACCCTTTTAACAAACTTCTCTTAAAATTCAATTATTTTAAGTCAAGTGTGACGGGTGACATGCAATTTCATTGAAAGTGATTATGAATTAATTATTGTTTTAAATGAGAAATGCTTAGAATCTATTTACATCAAAATCAGTAATCTTATATGGTCTAAAAAGGAAGACGTGATAAGCACTTAAGCAAAAGGAAGGGCATTGTCATGGGCTTTTAGCCAAGTAGAAATTTACCATTATTTTTCCTAGCTTTACTAAGGGGTAGGTGTTATTTGTGGACTATTATGAAAATGAACCTTGTTGCCAAAGAACTCTTTCAACATCAATCTCGATAAACCAACAAGAAGAATTTCATATGGACATCTTTTGATTTGATGTATCTAATCTTACCCAAATTTCCCTCCCACCCACTCGTAGGGAACATAAAAAGCTACCTAGCTACAAAAACCATGTTCTTCCACCCATTTACGATTTTTTTATGAACAGAACCAGAAAGAATTTTCTCTTTCCTGTCCATTTCTTATAATATTTTTGAATGGGAAAGGTAGATGTATTTAAGCATGGATTAAAACTAATTAATATATATATTTAAAAAATATTTTGGAATAGTTTTGTATAACATGGGATGTGGTCCTATTATTGTTATATCTTGACTTTTTTATATTCAATTTCGGTAGAAGACTGGTGGGGGTAGGTGTTGATTTTTATTTTTTTTAGTGGTGGTCTCGTTTGAAAAAGCGATGTATATAATTTGTTTTTTTTAATGGTGGGTAAGCTCTTCTTAAGTCCGCAAGTAGGAATCCAGCAAGCATTTTTCCTCCTTTGACTAGATTAATAATACACCAAACAAATCTCTTGAATTTCTTATTACAAGTCATTAAATCATTATTACAAGACCGTATTAGTCGGTAACAATTTGTGGAAAACAATACCCTAGTGATTGATTTGCTTTGAATTGTTTTAACATATCATTAACATTTGTCACGTTGAAAATTAATTACACTGTTACCAATTTTAAGCTCACAACGTAAATTGTCACAAATAGCTTGTTTGACCTCTCAAACAAATGTTGATCCGTGTGTCATTGTTTTAATGTTCAAGTTTAATGAAATATTCCCTTTAAAAAAGTATTTTTAATAGAAAAAGTAAAAAAAAAAAAATTAAGGTTAGGACAAAGCTGAATTGACTTGAAATTTAGAAATATAACTGACTGATAAGTGAGCGGTGAAAATGAGGGGAATCGTTTTTTGTGCTTGATAAGATTGAGTTAGATTTGGATAAATTGAGGTAATTTGAGGAGTCGGTGAGATACGGTCAAGACTGCTGCAGTAGTCCATGAGCATGAGCTTAACCAAAATCGTTAGGTGCTTGTACTGGGTGGACCCATAGCTCATAACTCTTTTTCTTCTAAGCTTTAACTTTTTTTTTTTTTTTTTATTTAATTTTCTTGAAGTATTACACAGAAGAATTCAACTAGCATATCATATGCGATTTTTGCTGTTAAATTTAATATTTTATCATACAGAATATAAAGTTATTTTTAATTTTGATCTAATTTTTTATCGCACAGAATACAGAGTATTTTTTTAATTTTAATTTTAACATAAATGCGATGAGGATTACTGTAAATTTTTTATATATATTGAAACTCAATGCTCCATGATTGATATGTGAAGTAGCATATCTATTTATCTATTTTTTTTAAAAAAATACAAAAAAGTAAAAAAAAAAAAAGTATCATCAGTAGCATTAAAGACATAATGTGTATTTAATAAAATATCAAAAAATCGATTTTTAATTTTTTTTACATAAACGAAAAAAAAGAAATGACTTTGTCAGTTGAAAGAATAAAACAATTTTCAGAACATGATTTCATAAAAACGATCCAAATTAAAAGTAAACATAAAAAATATTTTATTTTTATTTTAAAATAAAAAAATAAAAATACTTCTCAAAACCAACACATATATTAAGATATTTATACTACTGTCAGTTTTTCGATCGAACTTCAAAGAATGGGTTTTAATATTCATGTGATGAATAATTTGGTGCTTGGACATATCGATAAGATTCAGGTCGCACAGACTGGGGGGCACATGCAATAGTCACAGGCTAGCCCATGTAATTACACTACTCTCATCTTTCTATGTATTCAGTTGTCACTTGTCTCTCGTTCACAGCACTCCTTCAAGAATTGTTTTGGATATATTTCTATTATTCTTGTAATCTTGTTCCTTCGTGTCCTAAATAAATAAGTGGTTTTATATTTTTATAGTGCTGGTTATACATCTCGAAACTTAAGGTTCAAAATATATCCATTAAAAATAATTGAAGTCCGGATCGATTATTTAATTATTAAATATTAATTTATATCATATACTTTTAATTGTTACAATTTTTATTATGTTCGCGTCTTACCAAACTACTACTTTTACGGAATATATAATTAAGCAATTATCAGATGGGTTATTTTTCTAGGTAAGTAGATGTTATTATCTCTTTATTTTATAAATAAAGTGGATGCTATTATCAAATGATTATTTTTTAGGTCTTTCTTTTTGTTCATAATGTATTTGTACCAATATTAAC
Organism: Bretschneidera sinensis; assembly: GCA_023935145.1. Lineage (NCBI taxonomy): Eukaryota > Viridiplantae > Streptophyta > Magnoliopsida > Brassicales > Akaniaceae > Bretschneidera > Bretschneidera sinensis. Next base: position 36,494,316 of record CM043698.1, read on the forward strand.
AAACTTTGGAGAAAGTGCTAAAAGGCATAAGCGTAAAGTAGATGATTTAGCCAACTTTTTCTTACCTTTTTAAGAGGGTTGAAACGGTTAATTTTGTTTAGATGTTTTTATTTTATTGATTAAAGAAGAAACTTACTTTTTTTTTGCTAATTATTGAAGTACTTGTGCTTGTTTGAAGTGATACAGACACCGTTAACTTAGAATGCTTTTGTGAGCATTAACCGAAAAGGTGTCTGCATGTGTGAGATCAATCGATCCTTTTTGGGCTAGCCCACTGGGATTGGTGTATATATAAAAATAAATGAGCCTAAACCAGAGTCCAGCTCGGTTCTTAGTCAATTAGGCCCATCTAGCTTCTTATTTTAATAATCTATCAAAACGACAATAATATACTAACATCCATCTCTCCCACTTAATTTTTATACTTACAAAAAATGATCAAATAGAAATCAAGAATAATTCGTTGCAGTGATCTTTAAGGGTAAAATAATTAACTAGTAAATTTTTTTTTATATGTAACGTAAAATTACTAATGAACTGCTCAGGATGTTGAAAATGAAAGTAAAAATCGAGGATTAACCTAACAATGCTCTATAGAAAACAAAAAACAATCTCCGTAGCAACCTTAAGTAGGGTTGTTAAACGTGTATAGCACACAACAAATATTTTTTTATTTGATGATGATAAACTTGACTCTGTCAATTCTCAAATGGAGAGTATCCAAATTCATCTAAATATATATCATCTAATAACATTCATAGAGCTTGATATCCATTTTGAGGTTCATGTGACGCTTGAAACCTTTTTTTTCTTCACATTCAACTATGCCATGTAAGTTTTCAGCCAGGAACCAAGAAACAGTTGAGAAAAAGTAAAGTAAAGACTTGTAATCAACACTCGGAACAACCTTGGATATAAACAATATTCCAGAAGGATTACTTGCAGCATAATTATCAATTCATTTGAGTGTCTCATGTAAGATTTGACTTGCCTCACCCTTCTTTGTAGCCAGAAGCCCTTCTTTTCTTTTTAAGATTAATGAATGCTTCATTTCATCCAAAACAAAACTAAAGTAGGAATACCTGGTACAAAGATTAGAGGCTCCAAAACAGAGGAAACAACATAGACAACTTTACAAGCTAAATAAACCTTAAAACAACCTAAATTCAACATATACTAAAAGTAAATTAGATGTTTACAAAAGAAAACTAAATTCAATATGTTCACACTTAACAAAGATTCTGTTCCGCCCCGGAATGTACTCTACAAGTCCTTCCAGTCCAAAATGCAACTTCAAACATCAGCTGACAAAATTTTGGAAGTCTCCCATTTCACACTTTCCAATATGATAAATGAAAGCGCATCAAGCCACTTTCAAGAGAACAACAGAAGAGAATCCCTTGACAGAATCCACTATACTCCCTCCACCTATCTCCAACCTGCTTTGAAATGGCCGATTTACTTCAAAACTAGTCACTACAAAGCTTCGCTGTTACCACAGCTAGCAGAACAAACTTAGAAAACCAGAAAGTCCCCATATCGTCTGTCCGGATTTGTAGGGAAGCCTATCCTCAATTGCCAACAAGCAAATAAAGCTATTACCAAAAATCGAATAAGTTTATGCCGTCTCATCTTACATGGTCTCCTTCAAACTACATTCTTAAGTACAAGCAGCCTTACAAACTCCAGCTTTTGAAAAGAGTCCATTTAACTATCCTAGAATTCCTCGTCACCTTTAAGGTTGCGACAAGCTGCAGCTTAAATATCCACTAAATTATGAATGGCCTACAATAACAGCAGCTACCTTAGCTTGTAGAAATAACACAATCACATGTAATTCTCATTCCACGTATTGAAAGAAGGGGAAGCCACTGCATTCTAATAACCAATAGAAAAATATTCCGAGCATCACTCAGGATATGTGGAATAAGAAACTCTCACCTTATACTCTACATTCCTGATTTTCATGGTATTTATTCCTTACTTCAAAATCTACTCATTCGGGAAAAAATAATTGAAAATTTTAAACTTTGCATCGTATCTTTATGAAAGGAAAGTTGAAGTCGAAAGAAGCCAGCTATCCATTCTAATCTTTACTGCTCATTCTGAAAATTATACGTCCCTTGGATGAATCATAGGCACTCATTTCAACTTTCACTTTATCACCTGGCAGTATACGTATAAAATTCTTCCGGATCTTTCCAGAAATATAACCTAGAATCAGATCTCCGTTATCTAAACTAACCCGGAACATACCATTGGGTAGTGATTCAGTAACCAGACCTTCAATAACTGATTTTTTGCCCCCTTCCTTTGCCGTCTGTTTTACAAACGTATTTTTAGCCCCTACAGGTCTCTTTCTACTCTGGCAACGTATTGTTGTCAACATCTTCATGACCTCCTTGTCGAAATTGAATTTCACTTGGCTGTTTAAGCAAAAAAAAAAAAAAAAAAAAGAAGACTTTAAGCTACTTTTTCTACATCAAAAAGGGCAAAACATATGTACAAGTTTGTTGTTCGAAACAATTACTTAAAATGAAGATTACTTGGCCATTTTTTCTCAATAAAAATTAATATAAAGCCCTTATTGTCTCTAAAGTCTAAGCAACATGTAAAAATGAAAACACCCAAGCAACCAACCTATCTAATCATTACCAATTAGATTATAGCAGCAGCAGCAGTAACAATAATCTGGGTTCGTATCCTGTTCTTGTACTAATAACATCTAATAACTTTCCATAAAAAAATTAACATCTAATAACCACACATGAAGGAAAAATATGGAAAACCGACCAATCAAATTAATCTGAGTGTCACCACTAAACACAATAAAATTCAATTAACACAGAAAAGCCCGTGAATTTAAAACAGAATTAAGATGACTTACTTGATTGAAAAACAACCGGGTAAAGCATATTGGCGAGGAAGAACCAGGGGTTGAAATTGAGGGCGTAGATTGGAGCACAGTTGAAGCATATTTGATCTTATCCTAAAACCCTAACTGGCGGAAGGAGAAGTGTACCGTGTGCTATCACTTCACTCTAATTTGGTATTTATTTTTTACTATTTGTGGTTATAGTTCAGTGTAAAAGGGCCTACACTTACTTTGTTACAATATCAAATATAAAATGACGCAAGCGCATCGTTCTTGTTTATGGGTAAGGCCCATTGTTCTATTTATAGCTAAGGCCCATGAAGCTTTATTCTCTCTCTTTCTCTTTTATTTATTTTTTCATGCTTTTTAATAGGGTGGGTGTGATGCCTCGTTTGATATTTTCTAATAAAAATATATTTGGCTATAAAAAATTTGCATTTAGTGGTCAGCTTTTTAAGCATCAAATATACAGCGTTTTACTAAAAAAAAATGTAATAATAAAGCACGATATTTTTCTTTTAAGTGAGTTTTCTAATAAGAATAATTTGTGTCTCATTTAAGATAGGCAAAATTATTGAAATTTTGGAAAACAATTTTACTTATAAGAAGTACTATTTGGTAAAATTGATTTGTTCAAAATAAATAATAATTGGGATATTATTTTTTTATTGTAAATAACAGATTTATGCAATTTACTCTCGGCATTTTTAGCATTAATTTTATTGAAAAATTATTTTTTTTAATATTATATTAAAAATTTTATTGTTTTCAAATTAAATTAAAAATATCTAAATTGTTGACTAGAGTTAGAATACAAAGATTAAAATTTTTTACTTTAAAATTTTCCATGGTTCACCATTCATTCTTTAAACATATTTTTTCGCTTTATCAAGGCTTCTTCTCCACACGTTTGCACTGATTGTTTAGTACTGCTTTCACTCATCTCCTTGTTGTCAACTGTTGTTGTGTTGACATCTTTATTGTTCAGATTGAACCAAACTTGTATCAAAAACACAAAAAAGATTGAGATCGTTCTCTCTTACTATAAAAAGCCTAGGTATGCTAACTGCATACAGAGACCCAAAATTCAGCTTTTATGGATTGGGGATAAAATCAAGCAAAATTAGTGTGGTTCAAGGTCTTTGATGTGACAAGCGCAAATACTCTGAATTCAGTTTTAATTTTCATCCATTGGCAACAAAACCAATCAAAAAAATTTACCCAAAAGAAAGACATGATTTATATTAAGATAGAATATTTAATTTGAGTTGGTGGGATTAGTAACACTCTGCGGGCTAGAGTGCCCTACAGAGTCCATATACATACTTTCAGATAACCACCAGTGAGGTGGGACAGTAAAAGAAAATTCATGATGAGCTTGTGCAGCAAAATGAGCCAAAAGATCTGCAACTTTGTTGCCCTCTCTCTAAACAAAAAAGATCTGTATCTGCTGGAATTCAGTTGAGAGTTGCTGACAGTCCTGCAACAGCATTTTCTGAAGCTTCAGATGCGCTTGCCTGCTAGAGAAGTATGCCACAGTGATAAGATAATCAGTTTCCACAATGAGGGAGTGAATGTTAAGAGCATGAGCAAGTTGTAATCCTTCTCTAAATGCAAATAATTCTGCCATACAGTTTGTTGTGTTGCCCATATATTTTGAAAAACCTGCAATATACTGTCCCAAATGATTTATGATAATGCCCAATTACTGCTGACCCCGGATTGCCCAGTGAAGAACCATCCGTATTTAGTTTTAAGAAGCCTTTCATAGGAGGAGTCCAAGAGATCCATAAAATGTGTCTCATGCTATGATTGAACGGTTGATGCGTAAGTGTGAGAGTTTGAAGAAGTGAATTAGTGTTTCAGAGGATAAGGAAATTGTTAATCGGACGATTTTCAGAAAGGGCCAAGTTTCTGGCCATCCAAACTTGCCATAAAAGGGTGAGAGCAAAGGAGAGGAAGTTGATAGGGAATTTCAAGTCTTATACATGTTTTGGATCTGTTTTTTTGTTTTACGGTTTGTACTTAGATCCATGAATAGCTTTGATTTTGCAGCAAGACAGAAACTTTAATTAGGGCGTCTTAAATTGTTTATAAATACTCTCTATCTATTAAATGCACATTATAACGAGAGATTTGTGAAGTTGATTATAGTGAAACCTTTGACAGAATATAGCTCTATTCTGAGGTGAACTTGGGTATATTATGTTTTATTTTCTTTCTGTTTATAATTTGTGTGATTGACAGGTCTCGAATTATTCAGACACTGATTAAAGATGTGATTAAGGGATTCATTTTGAGAATAGTACAACTGGCATATTAATGAAGCACGTCTGGATAGAAGTATGAAGTCTTTGGTGGAAAATAGGTAATTTCCTTAATTGATATCAGGGTAAGGCAGGGAGAGTTGGAGCAAATGTTGTCATGATGATTAGTTTCCTGAATGGAAAATTTACCAGATTTGTATAGAGACCAAACAACAGAATCTGAATGAGGATGTAAAGGGATTGGGATACCTTTAATAGAATCAAGCAAATGATGAGGAACTATATTATGCAAGAGTAAAAGATTACACACATGCAGAGAAGAATCAATGAGGTCTGCAACCTTCATCTTAGGCATGGAGAGAGGAATATTTTGAGAAACTAAATCAGCTAGAGGAACAATTTGTCCCACCATAAATCAATTGAGTGTCCATCCCCCAGCTTCCAACCTAGAAAAGATTTAAACAAGAGAAGAAGTTTTTTAATAGAATTCCATATAGAAGAGCTTCTCTGGTGAGAGATAGATGAGAGCATATCAGTATTTGGGAAATATTTCTGTTTTAAAACCAGATTCCATAACTGATTAGGTTCATGCAGAATCCTCCATATTAATTTAAGAATTAAAACTTGATTAACAAGGGTAAGATGCTTGGCACCCAATCCTCCCGAGTCTTTTGGTTGAATAACAGTATCCCAAATTCCCAATTAAGAAGACCAGTTTTTTTTTAGGAAGGTGAAGCATTCCAGAGAAAATGCCTTGCTTGTTTCTGAGATGAATACAGATTTGACGAAGGAAGCAAAAAAGTAGGCATAGAATAAACAGGAAGAGAATTCACAGTGGAATTAATAAGAGTACATCTACCCGCATAAGATAACAATTTAGTGTACCAAAGATGAAACTTATTGGTAAGTTTATCAATTATGAAATTAAAATGATGCCTAGTTAGTCGTCCTGTGAAAAAAAAGGTAGATCAAGGTACTTATCACAATGTCTAGCTCTAGGAAAGTTTGAAATATTACTGACCATCTGTTTGGTTCTAGGAGAGGTATTTTTAGAAAATTTAATAGAGCATTTGGATCTATTTAATGTTTGGCCTGAAGAGGATTCATACTGGTTAAAAATATAGTTGATAGTCTGACAACTAGTTCAGTCAGCCTGAACAAACAGCATACAGTCATCAGCAAAGTTCAAAACAGCCACTGGAGGGCCAGACCTTGAAATTTTTAAAGATGAAGACAATGCTGAGACATTGCAGTGAGTAAACTTTGAGTCAAAATTTCATTACAAAATATGAATGGATGATAACGGATCACCTTGACTAAGTCCAAGAGAATGCTTAATAAAATTTTGAGAATTGACCATTTATAAGAATATGATAAGGAGTTGTACCACATTCCATAATAAATTGGGTTCAATTTGAAGGAAATCCGAATTTAGAGAGAACGGCTTGTAAGAAGGCCATTCAAGCTTATCATAAGCTTTTTCAAAATCCAACTTGACGGCCGTAAAACCCTTTGATCCCACTTTTTTTTATTTAAGGAATGCAGAAGTTCATGAGCAAAGATAAGATTATCATTAATAAGTCGTCCTTTTATAAAAGTATTTTGATAAGGACTGAGAAATTTGTGAAGAATAGGTTGAAGTCTTTCGGTAATAATAGAACTAATAATTTTGTAAATAACATTAGATAAACTTATTAGTCGAAAATGCTGAATTTTTTGTAGGGTGGGAAACTTTGGAAATAAGAACAAGTGGGTTCATTAGGACTCATAGACCACACTGTTTTCTTAATTTCCAGCGGGGTGATAGGATTTTGAAGATGAATGAGATCATCTTCATCTAACAAAGGAACATGACACAAAGACTGAAAAGGGAAATCCAAAGGATTAGAGACAGTAAATAGATCAGAATAAAAATGAGTTAAGATAAAATTTGGGATTTATGAGTAATCCACTCATTTTGAATGGCTAAAATATGATTTTGTTTTCTTTTGAAAATTCGCTTTAGCATGGATGTGTGTTGGAATCACCCTCTTTAATCCAATTACATCGGGCCTTTTGAGCCCAGAATTGTTCTTCTTGAATAGGTAACTGTTTAATTTGAGAAACAAGAAATTGTTCTTCTTGAAGGAGAGATGGAGGAGGCACAGAAGAAGTCATTTGTTCTTGTAATGATTGAAGAGAGGTATTAAGTTGAGCTAATTTAACGGATTGATTCCCATAAATATATTTCTTCCAGTATTTAGATTTAGATGCAAGAACTCGACATTTGGAAGAAAAATCAAACGCATGCGACCCAATATGAGTGTCAGCCCAAGTTTCCTGGACTATTTGTTCTTAATCAGGTCGATTACCCCATAAAGAATCAAAACGAAATCTAGATACGAGGTAACAATGGAGGAGAAGTATCCACAAGAATAAGGGTATGGTCAGAACCTACTGAAGGAATAACATCTGCTCTAGAATGTGGACAGTGGTTTAACCAGGATTGGTTGACAGAGACACCCAATTTTCGTCTGGTATGAGCCATAGATTCCTGTTTATTATTCCAAGTAAATCGAGGATCAGCAAGAGAAAATCAATAAAGTTACATTGTTGAATACAAGCTTGAAATTTAAAAATAGGACTATTTCTAGGAGTAGCTAAACCACAACGCTCAGAAGGATGCAATAAGAATGAGGCAAAATAAAGGAAGTAGAAATGAGAGCATCTCATACCTGAGAGTGGAGTTGAGGATGCGGGTACTGGTAAACAGCAGACATAGTCATAGGTGCCATACTAGGAGTGAGGGGAAGGATCTCAGCAGTAACCAAGCGAGAGGTGATAGACACCCCTTCCAGATGAAAGAATTGGGAATCCCACAGAACCCGAATTCCCCCAGTAACAGCAGTAGTGGGTGCAAGCAATATGAGGTAAAGGTCAGAAGATGAGTAGGTAAAGGTGGAAGAGTGACAATGGGAGGTGGAATCCCCGGTCACAGAGGCTGCATCATTGGATGAGGAATTTGAGGGAATGGTTATACATGGTTATAAATGATATAAATTCATATAGATAATCATCTTCATGGGCATGAATACAACAAATCAAATCAAACACAAATGGCCTAACTAATTCCTACTACTTCATAAACCTACTAGAAAAAGAGAACTGAAGAAGAAAACAGATATAAAAGGAGAAAAAATAAAATTAATCAAGAAGAGAAGAAATTTCCAACCAGAGATTGGTGTTCCAAGCGGTCATCGAGCTTGAGTAAGAGCACAAGAAAGCTACCTTTGTGACTGAAAATTATATAGTTTAGACAAGCCCTGTTTCAAGAGATTCTCACCTACCAGTCACATTCCTACGTACTTACTTTCCCATCCATTTGTTAGATTCCAACATGTATAACCAACTGAAATACAAAGACAATGAATATTATAAAAACGACATGTTGTCAGCATCCAATAAAATCATATTCGTGATCTAATGCGGTTGTCAAGAAATCCGAAGAAAGTCTACTACAACTACAGGAATTGTTTACAAAAGAATTTCCTTTTTTTTAGCAGAAGATAAAATAATATTCCATCGTTCAGAGATTACTGATATATGAACCATGTGAATTGAATGTTATTTGTTACAATACAAATAACACTGACATGAAATAATTGAAACGAAATTAAACCTGAAAATAAGACTAGCCAGTGAAGTTGCATAAAAAAGCACTGTGTATTCATTATTGTAGAAAGAAACCCAAATTTTAGTATTGAGAAGATCTGTAATCAGACATGAAGAACCTTTCCAGTTTACTTTTATTATATCCTACACTAAAACCAAATTCAAACTATCGAAGCCCCAATTAATTTGATTCTGAATCTTTGTCAGGACTCTCTCCCTGTTTCTGAAACCAAATTCAAAGAGACCCGGCCATTATACTGTTGAACCACCAATACTGATGCTGTTGTTGAGAAATCCGAAGATGTCAACAAACTCCCTATAGGCCCAAGTTCTGGACATTCGCTCCTCTCGTTCAGAGCTAAGGCTACTTCACCATCAGGCATCCGACCAACCAGAAAAAGATTGCAGCGACTAACCTCATGGATCACAGCAATGGTTTCTGCAGCATTTCGGACAAGTTTCTCTTCATACTTTATAGAGTCATCCCTCGATATCTTCTGCTTAAATTCGGTAAGGAACTCTTGATCCTGAGAACCCACTTTGGTGGTAGATTTATCATTTATATCAACTCTGACAATCTCTCCTACAGTCCCAGGTTTCACTAAGAAGCGAATGACCATTAAAGTAATACCAGGGTGCTCAGCCATGAGAGTTCCATAAGCAAGTGCCTCATGATCATCACGACCACCAAAGAAGAGGACTGTAATTGTGTAGGAAACATTTTTTGCAGATACATGGGCGGTTCCACCAAGCCCACGATCAACTAATATTCCAACTGAGCATGGCGCATGCTCGAGAACCCTCCGGTTCACCCAGCGAAAGTCGCTTCGAGTAGTCTCCAGAGAACCATCCAGCCTCTGGTGTTTGTGGAACGGAAGAATGATAATTGCTGCTCTCTTCCTCGCAGCAGAGGCACAAATGTCCTCGTGTATGTCAGACATTGAAGAGATTGCAGTCATAGGGCGGACAGACACCCTGCTCAATTGCTGGAACGCCTCAAACGCCACAACAACATTGTTGGAATCTGATCGGCCCTTATTCCAGAACGGTAATCCATTTTTCCTCACCTTATGGACCATTAATATAGCTGAAGACCTCTCAGAGAGTTCCATGAGGTGCATCGGATATACACAAAGTCCATCATGCTTTTCAATCCCCCGTGAGGCCTCAAATAGATTTATAATTGATGGAATGTTTCTTGCACTATGGAAACAGGCGAGTACTCTAAGTTGGGTATTTGGATTTTTCCTTTCAATAGTCCTATACTTGTAATCATCAATTTTTGCTCTTCTTGCTGGCTTATACACAGCCGTAACAATTGGTGTTGTGATGAAGGTTGTAAAGAGAGCCATTAAAACCATAATAGCAAAAGTCTGATCATTGAGAACCTGAAAATGCGTAAAACAAAAATGCATTGGATCACTTAATAAAATACAGAACAACTAAAAGATTATGATCCTCATCAGTAGTAGAAAAAAAAAATAAAGTTTACCTTTCTATCTTTACCAATGTTGAGAACAATGAGTTCCACCAAGCCTTTAGTATTCATGAGGAACCCCAGTGCAAGAGCCTCACGAAAAGGCACTTTGCAAGCAAGAGACACAACAAGAGTACCAACAATCTTCCCAAAACAGGCTGTGAAAATGACCAAACCCAGAAGACCCCATGATTGAAGCCCTTGAATTGTAGCAACATTTGTCTTCAGTCCACTTGACACAAAGTACAATGGCAGGAACAGACCAGATACAAGATCCTCAACTTTTTCCACAAGAGAACCTGCAAATGGCCCTTCCTTTGGGACAAGAACTCCAATCACAAAAGCACCAAACATGGCATGAATTCCGAGAGCATCAGTTACAAACCCAGCAGCCAGAACAATAGCCAAGGTAGCACAAATATACATCTCTCCTACCGGCTCACCTTCATGGCATTGCCGAGCCATCCATTTAAAGATTGGAGGGGCAACTATAATTGAACAGATCACAAAACCACACCCACCCAAGAAGACCCAAACTGAAATAAGGGGAGAATTGTTGGATCCAGATAGGGCAATGGCAAGAGCAAGCAAAATCCATGCAGCTATATCATTGACAGCTGCAGCTGACATAGCCATTCTGCCAACATCCGTGGTTAAAAGCTTCAGCTCGGCTAGAATACGAGCTAAGACGGGAAAGGCAGTAATTGAAAGGGCCACACCCATGAACACAAGAAACACTACACCATTTACACCTTTATTTATACTTTCTCGGAGGAGAAATGAAGAACCAATTCCTAATGCAAAAGGGAGGCTAATTCCTGCAGTGGCAATAGCAAGGGCGGTTTTCCCAGTTCGGCGAAGGGATTTAGGATCTATCTCTAGGCCAGCAAGGAATAAAAAGAAAAGGAGGCCAAGGTTCGCCAGAGTATCTAATACTGTGAGACTCTTAGATGGAAATATAGCATCCAGATAGCTCTTACTTCGACCTAGAACAGATGGCCCAAGTAGAACTCCTCCCTGTCACATGAGAAATATTAGGCAAACTTACCAACAATAAGCTTAGATAAATTTACATGCATACTGTGCTACTAGATTGAAAATATCAATTCGATGAAAGTTCAATCTCATGGCTCCAGTAAACCATTATTTAATGATATCATATACCTAAGTGTGAAATTAGTATTTCTTTTTCTCAAACAAGCTTCAGAAATTATTACATGAAAAGAGCATGCAGATTCACATAAGATGAATATTGGACTTGAATTAGATACATCATGGGAAACAGAAACAAAGAAATAAACTAAGCACCAAAACAGCCAAAGCCAAATCCTGAACCACGCAGCATTTATCAAAGCCTTGCCTTTGTTTGGTTAAACTTATTTCCAAATAATCACTTTAAGAACTTATTTACCCAAACAATTTTTGTAGGAACAGCTAGAAACAGGATTCTTTCAAGCTTTAATTGTTAATAAACCAACAGTGAAATTGGCATGAGGAACAATAAGCTCATCTTAGCAGCTTGAGACTGAGTATAATCGTGAGCATACATAAAGATACACCATAGTTGGGAAAAAAGAAGAAAGTAACTTACAATAACCTCCGCAACAACGCGTGGCTGTCTTAGTGGCTTCAGAAGAAAAGCAAGACCCCGAGTGAGAACAATTACCAGGCATATCTGCAAAATGGCAAGAGGAAGCGCAAAATCGAGCGGATTATCACCCTGGAATATGCCATTTGATGTAGCCTTCATTGGGGTTGGACATGTATGTCCAGCTGCAGCATTTGAAGCCATTCCACGAATATAGTGACAACAAGAAACAGCAACTTTTATTCTAGCTCCTGCAAGGAGAGACATCTTATCAGACTTCACATCCATAAAACCAGTTTAAGAAAAGGGAAAAAATACCAAAACATATGTCTCATGCTGAGCCACCAACGATATCACTATTCACTAGTATGTTGATGGCTCAGCATGTGAAACTCCATCAGTCTCTATTCATACACAAATTAACCTTGACAACTTCATTACTCAAATGACTGTCTCCTCTCTATTACTGGATCTATCTTTGTCAGTCCTTCAAGGGGTAGTACTATTTTTCTTAAAAGTTTACATTTTTGACAAATACTTCCGTTGAGAGAAATAATATTAAAAGCTAGGTATTCTTTCACACATTTTTAATACCCTATTAAAAGATACAAAGGTATGTTTGAGCACCCACCTGGTGAATATATTTCCAAGCTTGGCTCCTATTATTAATTATATGATAACATTCAACTTTAACCTATTTATACAAAAAAGAGTTATTATCACCAAACACCCATACGTTATAACGTTGCTTTTGCATTTTAAAAATGATCAATGTACCCTTGCATTTAAGCATGTATTCAATAAACATTTTTGGTGATAATTCCGGTGAAATTAATACTAGCACACACAAATCGGAAACAAAAATCTTGACGGACACACAAAAAAATCTTAACAAAAAATCTTATCCTGTTTAATAGACAAGATTTTTGCGTGCGTCTGTATCAATTTCACCGGAATTACCCGTGTTCGGTAATAATAACAAAAAAAAAAATTGAACTTTAACCTAGAGAAGCTTTAGAAACCAAACTAAAGTGTAATGATCCTAAAGAGCACATGTGGACTCTATTAAATTACCACTCTGTTTTCAATATTATAAGAGCAGAAAAGCGCCCAAACAGTCCCATAATACACGACTTTGATTCGCCAGATGCCTGGCTCCACCACTCAAACTCACAACCTTTTTTCTAACCAAAAAAAAAATCTGCGTTGACTTTTAACTATAACTCCAAAATTGATCAAACCCACTATCTCCATACAGAAAGGCGATGAAATCCAAATTTCAGACCAAGTGATAATTTCATTGGGCCATTCTAGCATAAACCATAAAAACAAAATATTTATCATTGTAAATAATATAATTTTGCACCCTACATAGTAAATTAAAGAGGGAAAATCAAACAAACTGCATAGGGTTTATTCCATATGCCAACCCAATATTTTTACATTAAAAATTCAACTTTAACATAAAACTGGCACTAGAATATTCTGCACTATCTACACTACATATAACTTCATGCAACCAAACAGAACCCAATTTGAGATACAAAAAAGAATGGCCACGCAATTTGAGAAATCAAAGCTCGAATGGACCAACATTATAAAGATTCAAAAAAGAAAAATTACCCGTTTAATGCAAATTCGGATGCAACCCGGATAGGCGTTGCCCGAGCAGCTGCTAGTAGAAGGTGGTGGATGTGATTTGGATTGAGAATAATCAGAACAGAGATATTTATATTGAAAGAGGAGGAGGTCAACCGAGAAACTAAGCGTTTGGGTCACTTGGGAGGTAATGAGATCAAGGCCTTTATGATTAGTCTGACTTTCGGAGAGAGACATCTTCTTGTCTTTTAGAGTGACACGGAGTCGTTGCTTGAGTTGGGAAGGGAGACTTAGATAACTCGGTTGTTCAGTCCGATCTTTTCTGGATTAGTTAAGATCTAATAGCAAAATTACCAGTTTCTCTACAGTAGTTAATAGTGGGGTCCATCTAAGGTGGGAAAAATAAATAAATAATCCATTTTGGGTTACTTTTTCACACTTGGCTCTTCTCTATTGGTTGTCTTCTGAACTGGGTTATTGGCCAGCCCATTAAGCTCTTAAGCCCAATAAGGGCATGATCCAAGTCCAACCTACGGGTTTACTTTAAAAAAAAGCTATATAAAAAATTAAAAAATGTTTTTAATGATATAAGCAATTAAATAATAAATTTTATTTTTTTATCTCAATTTAAGTAATCAACATTAACATATTATTTTATCACATAAAAAAATCAATATATACATAAAATATGTTAAAATGCTAATAATTTTTAAATTCACAACTATTTTACAAAAAATTATTTTGAAAATCTTTTTAAAACTATATCTAAATTAAATAAAGATTTTTTCACAATTTATCTTTAAAAAAATAATAATTAATTTTTTCATTCACAATTTAATACATTAATTTTACTTCATACGTATCAAACCTTGATTGAGTCGCATATGATGCTATATAATCTTTTGTTAATAATTTTTAATAAATGAGCTCTTTTTGTCAGTTACTTTTAAATATTTTATATTAAAAATCACGATCAATTTTATTTCAAATCGATTTAAAAAAATTATCAAATGAAAAAAAGAAAAACTTTTAACAAAAGGCTTGTCGTATTTAAGAAGCCGTGTTGGGAAAGAAGTCTCCACACCACTAAAGAGCCACCAACGTAACTATGGAAAAATGGAGAATGGTGATCAGTAAGTCAACGAGACTGACGGTGGCAATAACAAGTTGGCTATTATTAACTAATAATGCTTGGTAAAATCATTTTCATATTGATTTATAAAGCTTATGATTAAGTTTACTCCATGCAAATTTAGTCGTAGGTTTGGTTCAATGATTAAATAATTTAAAAGTAGCACTTTAATCACTAATAAAGCACGGTAATTTACTCGAAAACTGAACATTTCAGTTTGGAAGAAAAAAATCACCGATAAAAAAATTAATTTTATTATGTAAATACTTCATTTGTTTTATAATTTTAATCATTTATCACTTTTTTTATTTAAGTTTAACTTTAATTATTTTATATATATTATTTTAAAAATATAAAAAATTATTTTTTAGAAACTTTTAAATTCTATTTATGTATATATGGAAAAAAATTATTTAATTATTTAACAATTATCCATTTAATTGGCTAAATAGTAAACGTGATAAAAATTATGAGACATATGAAGTAATAATTATAAGATTTAAGGTAAATTACAGTTTCATACTTGAGTTTAGGGGTATATGTAAAAGTTCCAATAGTCTAGTAGTTGAGACTATATTTTTTTTATTTAAATGAAATTCTAGTTTGTTTTCTCATTTGGCAAGCGTCACACACCTTACCTTTTTCAAATTTGATTTTCGGAAGTCCAATGACTAAATCTTTTCTTGAAATAATTTTAAGCAAATCCATATTCACATGACCAAGTCTTTTATGCCATAGCCATGGGTTTTTACTAAAAGCGGGAAAACATTTTTCATTTTCCGAATGCAAAGATTTTAAATCAACTATATAAACATTTTTTTTGTCTATGGCCAACAAACTTGATCTTGTTACTCTTGACGTCTATAACTAGATAATGAGAGGTTTCAAGTATAACTTTATTGTCTTTGTCATGTAGTTGACTAATACTTAGTAAATTTGGCTTAAAGTCTTGCACATATAATACATGATCAATGATTGAGAAATCATTACCAACTTTTCCATGCTCGATGATCTTTATTTTTATGTTGTCTCCAATGGTGACATGTCCCCTATCTCTTAGAGTTAACTTTTTGAATTACTTCAATCACCAGTCATGTGCTTTGAGTATCCACTATCAAGGTACCAACAATTACCTTTTTCTTTGGTGTGGAGACATGTCTACATCACACAAGGATACACAATTGCACTCTTAGGTACCCAAAATTTCTTGGGTCATTTGGCATTGGTCCTAGAAAATACGATTTCTTTAGGGACCCATACTTTCTTAACATTGTAAGGTGTTCTATATTTATATACATGTTAATGATGCACAATCCTAGGATAATAGTTATTGAAATTTCTAGGATTTCTTAGTTGTGCATGTCTATAGCTCTTTGGATGAGTATTCCTAGGATACATATTTCTACTGTGAAGATTATGAACATGCATGTCATTTCTAGGAAATATATGATGATGATTTCTAGGATATATGCTTGCATTATTATGAATATGCATATTATTTCTATGATACACATGATGGTAATTCTTAGGATATGCATGTGTAGTGTGCGAGTTTTGAGTATATATATTATCTCTAGGATGCATATAGTGGTTACTCCTAGGATGTATATATGTATTTCTTGAATGATTGTTCCTAGCATTTGCATTTCTTAAGTGAGCATACATATATGCATGAGCATTTCAAGGATGCTTAATTATTGTAGATGCATTAGAATTTAAATTCACATTTTTAGACCTACTAGCATACATTGAGGGAGTACTTTTAACCTTGCTAGTAGTCTTGGAAGTAGAGGCTTCATTCATACATTTTGCTTTCATGAATAAGGTCTCTTTTGATTTTTGCTTGCCTAATGGAGAATAACTCAACCCGGATTTTCCTCCACTTAATCTTTGGCAAAACAGCACTTCATCTAGCTTTTCTTTTCTATGCATAAATCTTGATATAGTGCCATTCAATTCGATTATTTTCTTCTTTAAGTTTTCATTTTTATCTTTAAGAAAATATTGAAAAGAATTATAAAGCAAGGAAGATAGTTTTCCTAAATTTACATGTCACACTCTGCCATCTCTCTTTCACTTCTTCAGAGGATCACCGGCAACCTTACTCAGAGACTCACTGGTAGCCACACAGCCACTCTCCTTCAAAGACCTCAGTCAGATAGCAGCTCCACTCAATCATTTCACTAGATCTTCTTTATCTTTTCTCTTATCCTCATTCTCCAAATCAAATAGACTTAAAAAACCCTAGCTACCTGTTGCGGGAAATGACGCCATTGGAGTTGAATTAGTCGAGAGATCTGTGCAAATCTTGCTTATGGGGCTAAGGTCGACTAGTGACCTTCCTTATCCTTTTTCTGTGGGACAGTCAAAGCCTCTTTTACAAGCTGGTTAGGCCTCCCAGCCTCTGCTCTCAATGCCTCAAGCCTCCCCATTTGCTGCCATGAACAAGCCCTAACTAGTTTTTGCCCTAGCCCTTCCTGCTGCGAGGTAAAAGGTCCAGCCCCTACTGCACATAGTTGTGCCTCAACTACCTAACACCTTTATTCCTGGGAAGTAGCTAGACCCGCTAGTCTTGGCCCAAATCCAGCGCCACTGTGCTGAAGTTCAGGCCTCAACTACTGCTCTCTTGGGCAGTGATGTCTCCGGGGTAACTGCAAAACTAATTTCTAGAAAAAATTCTAAGTCTAAGAGGGAAAAAAATAAAGAGAAGAACGTTGAGAATTTTGTTGAGGATGATCGTATAAATTTAATTTGAAGTTCATTTGTCTAGTTTATATTTTTGTTAAATTGTTGAACTTTGTTGGTTGAAAATTTGTTGAAGAAACATTTTGTTGAAAATTAGTTTTTTATTTACTTTATTTGTTCAAATTATCTAAATCAGTTGAAAAAAACGGTTCGGATCGGATATCCGAATCGAACCAACGGATAACCGATTGAGTGGATATCCAAACTTTACAAATCGGATTCAAATCGAATTTTTATTGAACCAAAAATTTTGATTGGATAAAAAATACCTTGTTCAGATCAGATATCAGAACTGTGCACAGCCCTAAACATAATTCAATTAGTCAATTTGGTTGTGGTTTCGAAAACTATAACCCTTGATTTTAATCTAGTTCTTGTATTTTGTTCTTCTATGTGCTCCTCTCGCCGCCACTCCACCACTCTTAACCCCACCACCACCACCACCAGCGATGGAGGCATAATCCTCCCTCGTATCATCTTCTTCGCTGAAGACGACAATCAAGACACCGCTGGAGATGAAAGCTTTGTCGTGGGTCTCGAAAAATCTGTGATTAGCTCTTACCCGAAATTCCAATTCTCCAAAGAATACGTCGCTGGTGGTGGTGACAGTAACAATACTTGCTCGATTTGTTTGTGCGAGTACAAGGAAATGGAGATGCTGAGGACGATGCCTGAGTGCAGGCATTTATTTCACCTTTGTTGTATCTACGCCTGGCTTAAGCTCAATGGGGCTTGTCCCGTTTGCCGAAACTCGCCATTGACTACTCCACTCGCCACATCCTTGTTGAAGGTCGTGCCCTTATCGCAGTATGCGGCAGATTAAAGGAGGGCTAAGAAGTGATCTTTGGGGTTTTTTTAGTACTCTTTTATCTCTTGGTGGATGATTTAGGTATTTTCTATTTTTTTTCTCTGTTTTTTTGTGGGGTTAGTAATTTTTGTTTTATTATGATTATTTTTTGTTGGGCAGGTTTTGTTGTTAGTAGTATTTTGGTTGTTAGGAGCAAAGAAGGAATGGGATTTTTGAAGGGTTTTATGCTTGCGCAAGAATTGGGTGATATTAGCGGTTTGTATTAATTGACTTTGGTCATGGGATTTGTTTCATAATTGTGACTATGGTATTGATTCTATATTTACTAATCTTGACTGATTTTAATTTAATGATTACTAAATTTTCGCATTGCTGAAATTCTGATGGTTACCCTTAACCCATAACTTATATGGAAGAACATGTAAGATTGAATCTGGTGGTGGTGGTGATTTCAGCAATCGTATTTTGCAGTCAACCAACGTTGACTGGAGCTTTGGGGAAGAAGGGTGGAGTTGTACAACTTTAACTAAGTTCATATGAAGATATTAAGGGATTTTTATAAATTGTTATGATGTGGCTTGACATTTGACCAAAATTTTCACGCTTGACTAACGGGTTCAGTAACGAAGGTATGTTTTTGTAATGTTACTAACAAACCTCAGTCATTTCCAATACAATGGGTATGTTTATGTAATTATCCCTTAAACTCATATATGAAACTGTAATTTACCCTAAGATTTATGTTCAAACTTGAAATCCACAATAATTTGGTAACACTACAAAATTATATATAGGGAAAAACTCATTGTTGTATTATTAACGGTTGAATCTGAAAAGTCTATGTGCCTTATCAAAATCAGACACTATCTACACATTTTAATAAATAATAAATACAAAAAATACGTAAAAATGCGAATCATTTTTTGAACAATGGAATACACAAAAAAGTTAAATACTAAAAAAATCAACTTTATATTTATTTTTTCTGCTTATTATGTCTTTATCTCCACGAACAGATCAAATCATGAATTTATATATTTTTCTGGTATCTAATCGGATTGGAATATGTAATATCATAATAATAGTAGAAATTAAATGAGTTATTTTTGAGATTCTATACAAAACTCCATAAGTCTAAGTGGTATTTCTCAATTTTTTTTCCATTTGTACCTGTTTGGTGTAAATTCCAATTTGACATCGTTATAAAATTTACAAACCCTGAATAATTTGATTCTCTGATATCAAATACTCTGAATAACATTCAAAAGAAAAAACTCAAATTATTGTAACATTTTTCTTACAATCGCTCCATACGGCTACAAAGAAAAATTTATCCACTGTTTCTTTCTTGCTGCGCTACAGAAGGAAAAAAATTCTTTTTCTTTGTCTTTGACGACACACCAAGAGAAAAAATAACACAGTACCCTTTTATAGACACTGTCGAATTATTTGTGTTCTAATTGATCTTGATTTCCGTGTACAACTAATGCTCATACTTTTGCTAACTGCCATTCATTATCGTCTGTCTGTTAGGAGAGTGTGAAGCATCTTTTTCCTTCCTTTTAATTTGCTTATGGACCATGGGTTGGACCTAGCCCAACAATAGATGCTTGTGGAACTTTTGAACTTTGCTTGCTTAAACAAATGTCAATTCCACATAAATAAAACAACCATGCTTAGAATAAACACAATCATACTGTAAAATTTCTCTCAATCATTAATTATAAAATTATACCAAGCTGGGAAAGAGACTTTGATCATCAATGGATGGGAAAAATAACTTTACTTCGATACAGTTTCTGAATCTCCTAATTCAGGCAACTCTGCTACTGCAATTCTTGTTGAAGTCGTTGAAGGGATAGATGCTTGATCAGTATACTGTTGCACCACCAAGACTGAAGCTGAAGTTGAGAAATCATGAGAAGTTAACAAGCTGCCAACAGGTCCCAGTTCGGGACAATCACTCCTTCCAATCAATGCTTCAGCTACCCAACCTTCAGACATCCGACCAACCAAGAAGAGATTGCATCGATTAAGTTCTTGAACTACTTCAATAGTTTCTGAACAACTTTTTACTACTCTCTCTTCATATTTAATTGACCTTTCATCTTTAATCTTGTTCTTGAATTCAGCCAGAAACAGTTCATCAAGTGCTGCTGACAAAGTGTTGATATCTCCGTGTATGTCAATTTTGACAGTATCTTTTGCAAACTCCAGGCTTGCCAAGAAGCGAATGATAGTTAAACTAATACCAGGATGCTCAGCCATGCGCATACCATAAGCAAGGGCTTCGCGATCATCATGACCCCCAAAGAACAGGACTGTTATGTTAAAAGAAACATTGCTTGCAGATATGTGAGTGCTTCCACCAAGCCCACGGTCAACTAAGATCCCCACTGAGCATGTTGCATGCTCAAGAACCCTCTTATTTACCCAACGGAATTCAGTTCGAGTTGTCTCCAATGTCCCATCGAAATTCTGGTGCTTGTGGAATGGAAGAATTATCATTGCTGCCCTTTTCCGTTCAGCACTCTCACAGATGTCTTCATGAATGCTTGACATTGTTGAGATTGCAGTCATTGGACGGATAGACACTTGGCATAGCTGCCTGAAAGCCTCAAAAGCAACAACAACTAAATCAGAATTTGACATTCTCCCCTTATTCCAAAAGGGTAGGCCATTTTTCCTTGCCTTGTGAACCATGAGTATTGCAGATGGTCTTTCTGATAGCTCCATTAAGTGCATTGCGTATACACACAATCTCTCCCTCTTATCAGTCCCACGAGAAGCCTCAATGAGATTAATCATTGTGGGGATGTTTCTCGTGCTGTTGAAACAAGCCAAAATCCGAAGCTGAGTGTTTGGATCTTTTCTCTCAATTTTTCTATGCTTGTAATCACCTTTACTAATACTTTTAGCTGGTTTATATACTGCTACAACCAAAGGTGTTGTGATAAAGGTTGTGAAGATAGCCATCAGAACCATGATGGCAAATGTTTGATCATTTAGAACCTGCAATTACCAATCAGTTAAAATGATTATGACCATGAAATTGATTGTACCCAAGTAACAAAAATATAGAATGCTCTTATGAATCTCATGAATAACAGACAAAAATGATTTTTACCTTTCTGTCTTTACCAATGTTCAGGACAATGAGCTCCACCAAGCCTTTGGTATTCATAAGGAACCCGATGGCTAGAGATTCCTGAAAAGGCACTTTGCATAAGAGGGAGACGGCTACAGTGCCAACAATCTTTCCTAAACATGCGGTAGCTATAACCAAAACAAGGAGACCCCAAGACTGAAGCCCTTGAATTGTAGCTACATTGGTCTTCAATCCACTTGAGACAAAGTACAATGGTAGGAAAAGACCAGATACAAGATCCTCGACTTTCTCAACAAGAGCACCAGCAAATGGCCCTTCTTTTGGGACAAGAGCTCCAAGCACAAATGCACCAAAGAGAGCATCAATTCCGATGGAGTCAGTGACAAATCCAGCTGCCAAAACAGCAGCAAAAGCAGCGCATACATATATTTCATCCACAGGCTCACCGTCAGGGCAACGTTGTGCCATCCATTTAAAGATAGGGGGCACAATGAGTACGCAACAAAGGACAAACCCACACCCACACAAGAAAACCCACAATGCTACAAGAGGAGAATGGCCAGTTCCAGAGAGGGCAATGGCAAGAGCTAGTAGGATCCATGCTGTCACATCATTGACTGCTGCTGCCGCCATTGCCATTCGCCCAACATCCTTGGTTAGAAGCTTGAGTTCAGCCAAAATACGAGCCAAGACAGGGAAGGCAGTAATTGAAAGGGCCACCCCCATGAAAACAAGAAACGGGGCTTTATCTACACCTTTGGAAATAGTTGCACGGAATGCAAATGATGTGCCTATTCCTAATACAAAAGGAAAGCTAATTCCAGCAACGGCAATGCTTAAAGCTTTTTTTCCAGTCTGGCGAAGGGATCTTGGGTCTATCTCCATGCCTACAAGGAAAAGAAAGAAGAGGAGACCAAGATTGGCTAAAGTATCCAACACAGTGAGGCTTCTGGAAGGAAAAACCGCATTCAGAAACTTAGTACTCCTACCCAGAGCTGATGGGCCAAGTAAAATTCCACCCTGCCAAAAGAGCATAAAAAGTTAAAACTCTCCCTTGAACATTACAATGCAGCTTGTTTGATCCTAGTACTCATTGCAGGTGATATGCAACACAAGAACTTCTACCTGAAGGGCCTTATGCAGTATTATCACATCAAAAGTTACACCAGCAACTGTTAAATTTTGGTGCCAGTTTTTTCTAGTGGAAGCCTCATTAAGTAAAGCAATTATCTAATTGCTTTGTAGTTGAAACAGGTCGGATTTACAGCTAGAAATGCAAAGAAACCATGCATAATAAACACACAGAAAAAAAAAATCAATCAAATAAAGAATGAGTCCTGGTTAGAGCATAAAGCAGCCGTGCCAAGATTTCTCTCTGGTCCTGTTCCAAATAAATTTGAAAATTTTGAAAAAATAACAGATACTGTTCAATGAAACATGTGGTTATAAATGAAATACCAACTAGAAACCTCGTTTTCATTTCTCAAGACAACAGAAACTTTTATCAGTGGCCTCTGCTGTGAAGAAATTGTGCTAATATTCTCAAACTATTTCCTATATCTGCCCCAATCATAATTGATTACAGATCGACCCAAGTGATTAAACATGAGTAAAGATTGTCATTAAATAATTCCCTTCTTTAAAATCCCCAAGAGAATGACTACATCTGAGCACTGCCTAAGACTTTAAAGATTCAGTGCAGTCAGAATCTTTTCTTTTTAATAATTCTGTGTGCTGTGGAGTTAAGACCATGTAACTAAAATACTCGCAAGAAATAAATAATGGGTAACTTGCAATACATCAAATTAGTAAATATGAACAGAGGAGAAGGAGCATAATTACCACTATCTCTGCAATAACCCGAGGCTGTCTTAGAGGCCTTAAAAGAAAAGCCAGAACACGAGTAAACAAAAGGACGAGACATATCTGTAGAATTAGAAGAGGGAGTGCATAATCAAGAGGATTATCCCCCTGGAATACCCCATTAGATGTAGCCTTCATAGGTCCAGGGCATGCACTTGCATTCGCGGCCATGTTTTGTACCCAGAAAAAGATTGCTAAATTCTCTCCTGATTAAGCTCCTGCGTGATGTGAAAAATCATACATTATCTCACAGTATATAATACAAAGATCTGCTAAAACAGAGAAGGAATAGATAATTTACTCAAACTGGAAATACTAGTTCTAGTGTTCATTGGTTTACTTATGCAGGTGAAGAATATATATACATCAAGCAGACTAGGAAAACAATTCCAGTTTCCTAGGTTCCACTCACTTCACGGAAGCATGTAAAGATTATGTCAAATTTATCGGTACTCGTCAACAAAATATACGCTTATGTAGCTTAATTTAAGCTTCATTAAATTTTTATTTTGATCCCATAAAAAATATATATTTTTTGATAAATATTTAATTTTCACAATCAATGTCCAAAGCTAAGATTATCCAATTGAAGACCACATGTACACAGTGAAAAAAAAAAAAACACATCAATAATATTGTTTTTGTTCTAAATAAAGTAAACAAGAGGGTGGACAAACCATTTTGACTGAAGAACACAACTTGGCCACTCATTCCTATAATAGTAATCCGGGAAAGGTCTAACCAAACAAACCACACTAAACCCAACATGTCGGCACCCACGTGGCCAGAAAATTAACCATCCAAACACAGTTAAAATATAAAAAAATATTTTTTTCCGGTGAAATAAGAAAATTAAAGGTAAATTTTTATTTTTTTCTTAACAATTTGAATATTTTTACTATAATTTAGAAAACAACGTCTCTTTCTAATATAATGTTGAAAAAATTGGAAAGATAAATATTACTTTCTAAATTATGATAAAAATATTCAAATTATTAAAAAAAATGCTAAAAAAAATTGAGATGAAAACTTTTTACAATTGAACGGACTAACAATCCTTACAAGCATCCTAAAGAATAAATTCCCTGGAATATAACTTAATGGTTTCTATATTTGATAAGAATATCCCTGTGTTACTTTATCTTAACAATCATTTTTTTATTTATAGTCTAATTTATATTTAATCTCTACTCACTTACACAATAATATTTTTTATTTATAAAGGAATTATTGACCCCAAATACATTTGATTTAAAGTAATACATATTAAACCAAAATATATTGGTTTTAACATTCATTTTTTTTTTGTTGAGGGAGAACCCTTCCTATAAATTACATATATAAATTTATAACTTTTAAATTATTTAAAGTGTCAAAATGTGATTGTTTTAGTTTATTAATCACTAATCAAAGTCTATGCAATAAATGTTTACGCTATTAGTTAAAACTTTACATGTGAAATACTTGAATGCGTTGAGTTTCACATGACCACATACATTAAAACTCTTTTTAAATGACTGTCAATTATTAATAACGTAATTAATTTAATTGATAAAATCGTTTATCATAATACAAAAGATCAGAATTAAACCTCATTCTATTAGAGATGAGAAAGATGACAGATGGAAGAGAGTTATCGGTCATTATATAACTCATGGCGGAAAGTAGATAATTGAGTGGAAACTTTCCACTTGATGGGATCATGAGCAATTACAAATT
Source organism: Bretschneidera sinensis (assembly GCA_023935145.1). Classification (NCBI taxonomy): domain Eukaryota; kingdom Viridiplantae; phylum Streptophyta; class Magnoliopsida; order Brassicales; family Akaniaceae; genus Bretschneidera; species Bretschneidera sinensis. The sequence goes on from CM043698.1 coordinate 36,519,149, forward strand.
ACCAAATTCTTACAGTAAATTTGTGAATAGATAGGGGCAAATATGTCTTTTCATCGAAAAATACATGAAATACGAACATAAATTTAAGTCCCAATTTTAAACATTCAGCCATGTGACAATGTTGCAGAAACTACAGGAGACTGATTGCCTATCAATTGATGATATAAAAAAAATAACACCATGACGATATTGGAGTCCATTTTAAAGTTAATTTTAAATTATAATTTTTTTTTAAATTTTATCAAAAACTTGATCAAGTTAAATCATTATTTAATAAATTGATGTTTCAATCATTATTTAATAAAATTTATTAAAGTTTAATTCAATTTAATTAAGTTTTTGATAATTTTAAAAAATAAATTACAACTTAAAATTGATTTTAAATTGAACTCAAACATCTCAAAATGTATATACATACAAAGAGATAATGAAATCTTATCTTGGTATTTATTTATTTATTTGTTTTGTGAAACAAGAAGCATAAGAGAGAGAAGTGGGTTATAGGAAAATATCTTAATTAGAAGTATTATAGGAGTAATGATTAAACAGTTGTTTAAGTGACACAGTATAAAGATACAAACACTTGAGATACACCAGTGAACCATCAAACACTTGAGAGACATTACTATCGCTCAAAGTGGAAATATACAAACACTAGTTAATTCTTTTTCATTTTTTTAAATTAAAAGTTGAAATAAAAACAAGTTAATTCATGAACAAAACTTGAAAAAGTTGCCCTTTCTCATATATATATTCCAAAATATTTTCAAGTTGTACTTTTCAAGATCAAATTAAGTGATTAATTGTTTTTTAATGTTTAACTACTAAATTAATTAAAAAATAAACATTCAATAATATATTAAGGGTAAATTATACCAAGGATCATTGAACTATAATTCTCTGACACTTGAATTTTTATACTATAAATTTGGTTGGTTTTACAAATTTTTAATTACTTGCAATATTATGTTATCATCTTCATTAATATAATGTTTATTTTTTTCACTTGTTGGATACACTAAATAAATATTTCAATAAAATCTACAAACTTTTTAAAGATCATCCAATATTTTTTTAAAAATTTTACACTTGCATGCTATTTTTTGATGATTTTTAAATATTTAATAGTAAAAAAAGAAACAGATAATTTCAACATTAATTTTTTTATATTTTTTTCACAATAGATCACATTTATTTTTATATGTATATAAAAATCATGATCAAATTCTTTGTATTGCCAGGCTTTTAAGATAATTTTATAAATAAATAATATATAAAAAGATAACATAGCATCTAATTAAAAATTTGAAAATTATTAACACCAACTTCATAACTTAGAAATCTAAATGCTAGAAGACCATAGTTTGAGAATCTCCTATGCAATTCTTTGTTTTAAACTTAATTATCCATTTTCTTACCGTAGAAAAAAATTACAATGAGAAAGAAACGTAGAAAGATAAAAGATGGAAGAGCAATCTCTAATTGTGTAGCCAGTAAGCCAAGCTTCCTTTTGAGAAACAAAAAACATAAGTAAGATTACACAACCAATGCTCATTTGTCTCACCATATCCAATCATTACGGAGACATTTGAAAAAAGTTTTAAGTAAACTGAATTTTAATTTATTCCTTTTCATCAATTATGCGCTTATATATTAATAATTTTACACATGGCATAACATATATGCCAAAATGTCTAAATTATATTCCTTTCAACTTTAAACCCACCAATCCACCAACTCAACAAAAAAAAGGCCATCACCATTTCTTCTTCAGTCTTTCTAACCCATGAATTACCCACTACTACATTTTTGAGACCACATGAACAATGAAAATTCAAGCAATCTCCATTTTCTTGAAATAAACCTGATCTCAGCTCAACAACTCAAACTTCCAAAAAATGACCAACAAAATGAAAACCTGTTGTTTCTTGGATTGACCCAAAAACAAAACTTAAATCTCGAATTGATACCATCGACAACAAGAACCCAACATGGAACGATAAATTTGTGTTCATGATTGATGGCAATTACAAAGCATTAGTCTTTGAAATTTATTGTGTATAAAATTTTCAGAAGGACAAACTTATTGGAACGGTAAGGGTATTGCTAGATAAATTGGTCGGTTGTAGCAATCGTTACTATGAAGGCATGAGGGGTACTTTTAGGGCATACCAAATTCGTCGTCCGTCAGGTGATCCAGATCAAAGGATATTGAACATAGGGGTCACAATTTAGAAGGGTTATCTTATCAAGTTGATGTGGCCCAAAATACTCCGGCCCAATGAGCGGCCCATTAAACTCTCCACCCAATAAGAGGCCCAACAAACTCTCTAGTCCAATGAGAGGCCCAGCGAACTCTCCAACCCAAAGAGCATTCTGGCCCAGCGAACTCTCCAGCCCAAAGAGCATCCTGGTCCAGTAAACTCTCCAGCCCAAAGAGCACTCCGGCCCAGTAGATTCTCTGGCCCAATGAGTACTCTGGCCCAAATAGAGAACGGTCTATCAACCCTACACACGCAACTACCCTACGACGTGCCACCCTACAGTCGCTCGCACACGCAACCCTACAGCACGCCGCCCTGCAGCCACCCTATGGCATGCCATAGCCACCCTAAGACGCCGCCTCATGAGCATGTAATCAATGCCTCCCCACCGGCAGACGATTATAAATAGGCCAAGGTATGGATTTCATAAGGCATTCAGACAAAAAATCTACTTATACCCAAGCTCATTTAGCCCTAGCCCTCGGCCTCCTCGCCCCCTCTTTAAGCTTTCGTTCTAACTTAAGCTTCGGAGCGCCCTTGGGGGTCTCCCCTTCCCCTCCTTTCGAGGGCCTTCAGTTCACTTTTGCTTCATGTGCAGGGTCCATGCCATGTCAGCATTCAAGCCTCATCAGCATCCATCACATTTTGGCATCAATAGATTGGTGCCGTCTGTGGGAAGCCACAATCTCTCGATATAGTGAAAACAAAAAAGTACAAAAAGAACTCATCTATCATGATGCCGCCAAGAAACAGTACCAGAAAGACAGACAAGGAAGCCCCAACAGCATGCTCGGCCCCTATCCGAGGCAGTGCCCGCAGTCACCAATATGGAACCAGGTTCCCCACAATCCCCGAGCATGCCACCCCTGGACCAAGCAGGAGGCCCCCTGCCAGAGAGCAGCGCCATCATCTCTCCGGAACCGACTCTCCTAATTAAGAAGAAACAGCTGCACACCTTCAAGCGCCAGTGACTCAAGCCCAGTTCCAGGAGCTCTCCAGAATGATAGCCAACCTAGCGGCCCAGGTTCGGGGAGGAGGTCAACAACCTCCCATCTCTCCTCACCAAGCTTCAGAGCAAACAGAGTCATCCGGCAGAGATGACCCAACCTATAACTAGCCTCCTATCGAGCCCTCGCTGCATTACAGTCGATCTAAGGGGAGTTCCTCCTCAAAAAGTAACCTCAACTTAGATAAACGGTTTGAAGAAATGGAAGGGAAGATAGAATTGGCTCTGAGACACAGGAATCTCAGTATCATGGACGAGCTCTGCATCCAAGGCCCTCCATTCACGGAGGATGTTCTCGAGACCCCGCTTTCACCCAACTTCAGGATGCCTCAAGTCAGAATGTATAACGGCTCCACGGATCCCATGAACCACCTATAGCACTACAAAACAACTATGATGTTGCACCGGCACTCCGACCCAGTCATGTGTCGTGCTTTTCCTTTAACTCTCGAGAAGGCAGCGGGTACTTGGTACTCACATCTGAAACCAAGAAGCATCAGCAATTTTAAAGAACTCAGTTACGCCTTCGCCTCGCATTTCTTCAGTAGTAAAGGGCCCAAAAAAACTTCAGAAAGCCTCTTCAACATCATCCAGCATCGAGGGGAGAGGCTTCAAGCCTACATATCCCAGTTCAATACAGTAGCATAGGAGATTCCTGACCTCGACCCAAATGTCCAAGTAATGGCGTTCAAGAATGGATTGAGGTCTAGCATCTTCAGCTCCAAACTAACTCGGCACCCGCCCAAAGACATGAACGAGATCCTGGCCCGAGTTGAGAAGTATATGCTGGCAGAGGATAACCAAGCCTTCAGAAGAGAGAGGGAGGAAGAAGCTGAGAAGAAAAGAAAGGACTCCAACCCTCAGAGAGGAATGGTGAAGAGGCCCCATCAAGAGAATAGATATCAACCCCACCCCCGAGTAGACGGCTTCATCCCTCTCAATGTGACCAGGACCAATGTCTTCATGCAACTCCAAGATAAGTCTGTTCTCCAATGGCCACCCAAGAAGCCACATCTCGGGGGGGACCAGAGATGGTGGTGCCGATTCCACAAGAACTATGGTTATGACACTGAGGAATGCCATGACCTAAAGGAGTAGATTGAAGCTTTTATCAACCAGGGATACATAAAAGAGTTCACTGAGCCTCAGAGAAGATATGAGCCCACACCGTCAAGAAGAGATGCTGGGCGTCCCTACTGCCAACAACAGGAGCGGCGGGGCCCTCAAAGGAATCCCAGGATTGAGCAAGAAGGGCCCAGTCAGAAAAATTAGGAGGTGGCAACCACCACCCGAGTCATCAAAACAATTTGTGGAGGCTCGACAGCGGAAGAAAATTCAGGACAGAGTGGTAAAGCATACGCCAAGGCCATAGCTTCCGTTAGTGGTCCCCGCAAGAGAAGAAGAACAGAGCCAGTGATCTCCTTTACAGAAGATGACTTAGAAGACGTGCAGACTCCTCACAACGATGCAGTGGTGGTCTCTCTCTTGGTAGCCAACTGTGAAATACGACGAGTCCTGATTGACAATGGGAGCTCTGTAGACATATTATTTTATGATGTTTTCCAATGCATAGAACTGAAGGATGGGCACCTAGAGCCAGCCCCAACCCCCCTCTATGGTTTCGGTGGATCTCCAATGTTCTTCGAAAAAAGCATTGTCCTCCCAGTAACTGTAGGAATAGCGCCAAGGACCTCCATAGTACAGACCACCTTCCTGATAGTCAAGCAGCCTTCCTCCTACAATATGATCATCGACCGACCCACCCTTAACAAACTGAAGGCTGTTATCTCCACCTATCACCTAAAAGTTAAATTTTCCACCAGTAAAGGTGTGGGAGTGATCAGAAGAGACTAGAAAGTCTCCCGGGCCTGTTACCTGAATGCTGTCAAAGAAGAGAAGAAGACTGAGGCCTTGCCTCTCGAAGTAGAAGATCTTAGGGACGAAGAAGACTGAGGCCTTGCCTCTCGAAGTAGAAGATCTCAGGGACAAGATAAAGACCCCAAGAGGACAAACTGTGGAGTAGCTAACCCCAGTACCTCTCGGGGAGGACCCTACCCGAACCATCCAAATAGGTGCAAGCCTCTCTGAAGAGAACAGGAAAGAACTCATCTCCCTCCTCTAGAAAAACAAGGACCTGTTCGCCTGGTCAGCATCGAACATACCGGGGATCAACCATGGAACCATCAAGCATCACCTGAGTATGGACCCCAGGTGCAAGCCAGTCATTCAAAAGAAGGGGACCTTTGCCCCCGAGCGCCAGATGGCTATCAACACTGAAGTAGATAAATTGCTGGAAGCCGGTTTCATCAGAGAGGCAAGGTACCCTGAGAGGGTGTCTAATGTGGTAATGGTCCGAAAAGCCAGTGACAAGTGGTGTATTTGTATTGACTTCACTAATTTAAACAAGGCCTGCCCAAAGGACAGCTTCCCGCTCCCTTGAGTTGACCAGATAGTAGACGCCACCTCAGGGCATGAACTCCTTTCTTTCATAGACGCATACTCCGGCTACAATCAAATCTTTATGCATAAACCAGACCATGACAAGACCGCCTTCATCACTGATCGAGGGCTGCACTGCTACAAAGTTATGCCCGTTGGGCTCAAAAACACCGGGGCAACTTATCAAAGGTTGGTAAAAAAAATCTTAAAGGAGCAGATAGGGTGAAATATGGAGGTCTATGTGGATAACATGCTGATCAAAAGCGCAGAAGCATATAACCACCGTTCCGATTTAGAAGAGGCATTTGGAGTACTGTGCAAACACAACATGAGGTTAAATCCGTCTAAGTGTGCATTCAGGATAACCAGGGAAAAATTCCTAGGGTTTATGGTCACCCAAAGAGGAATAGAAGTCAACATGAAAAAGATAAATGCCATCCTCGCTATGATCCCCTTAAGTCCGTGAAAAAAGTCTAGTGGCTCACCGACAGAATCGCAGCCCTAAATCGATTCATGTCCAAATCTATAGAAAGATGTTTGCCTTTCTTTAGGGCCATCAAGAAAGCAAAAGATTTCTCCTGGTTCGAGAGTTACCAGGAAGCCTTTAAAGATTTGAAGAGATATCTGAGTTCACCACCGCTCTTAACCAAGCCGTTCCCGGGTGAGGAGCTATTCTTTTATTTGTCCTCGTCCGAGAAGAAATAGACTGCTAGAAACCTATTTACTATGTCAGCAGAATTCTCCACAAAGTTGAGACAAGGTATCCTCTTATTAAGAAGATGGCCTACGCCCTAGTAGTAGCTGCACGTAAGCTTCGACCCTATTTCCAGGCCCATACCATCATCTTCCTGACAGATCAGCCCCTAAAGTAGGTCCTGCATAATCCAAATGTTTCTGGAAGAATGGTAAAGTAGGCAATAGAGCTAGGAGAGTTCAACATCCGCTACCGGTCCCGACAGGCAATCAAGGGCCAGGCATTGGCTGACTTCATTGTAGAGACAACCTTGTCCATGGATGTGAGCGAGCCTACAGTATCAGTGGCCAATGAACCCCTTATAGGGTGGACCCTCCACGTAGACGGATCCTCTAATTCACTGGGGAGTGGGGCAAGACTCATTCTTTGTAGTCCATAAGGATTTACGATCGAGTACGCGTTAAGGTTTGAGTTCAAGACCTCCAATAATGAGGCGGAGTACGAAGCCCTTCTAGCTGGTCTAAGATTGACTGATGAGGTTCTGGATGCATTCAGCGACTCTCAATTGGTAGTAAGTCAGGTAAAGGAAGAATTTGAGGCTCGGGGAGAAAAGCTCACCCAATATCTCCAAGAAGTGAAGAAGCTCGCCGCCAACTTCAAGACATTCCGGATAGCTCAGATCCCCCAAGCTGAAAACTCCAAGGCAAATGCTTTGGCCAACTTGGCCTCCTCTCGACGTCTGGTACCAACCCAAGCTGTCTACCAAGAAACCTTCTCCGTCCTGAGTATAGATGAAGCTCCAGTCCTACCAGTGGAAGAGGAAGCAACATGGATGGACCCAATTCTCAGGTATTTGAGAGAGGGAATAATACCCGAGCAAAAAGATCAAGCTAGGAGGCTAATCTCCAGTGCTTCTCGGTTCACCCTCATTGAAGGGCAACTGTGTAAAAGGGCCTTGACCCTACCTTACTTATGGTGCCTCAAGCTGCGAAAGGCCAATTATGCTCTCCGAGAAGTCTATGAAGGAATATATGAAAATCACTTGGGAGCTCGGGCCTTAGCCTTCAAACTTCTCCTTCAAAGGTATTACTAGCCCATAATGAAAGATGATGTAGCTGGTTTAGTCAAGAAATGTGAGAACTGTCAATGATATTCTCCAATATCGCACCAACCTGCAAACTCTCTTGTCTCCATCACCAGTCCCCTCCTCTTTGCTATGTGGGGGATGGATATCCTCAGCTCTTTCCCAACTGCTGCCGGACAAAAGAAGTACCTCATTGTGGTTGTTGATTACTTCACCAAGGGAGAGCCACTGGCTAGCATCACGGATCACCAAACCCGAAATTTCGTCCAGAAGTCGATAGTATATCGATTCGAGATTCCTCGAATACTGATCATCGATAACGGGAAGCAATTTGATAGCTTTTGGTTCAAAACATTCTGTGACGATCTCCACATCGAACATCGGTTCTCGTCCATTGGGTATCCACAAGCCAATGGCCAAGCCGAAGTGACTAAAAAGACACTCTTCCAAGGAATCAAAAAGAGAATTAATGAAGCAGATAGATAGTGGGTTGACCAACTCTCCAATATCCTCTGAGCTTATCGAACGACTGTACGAATGCCGACAGGAGAAACCCCATTCTTCATGAAGTACGGATCAGAGATCGTCATTCCCCTCAAAATTGGAGTTCCATCTGTACGTGTGCAATGCTTTGAACCAAGCGACAACGAAGAAGGATTGTGAATGAACGCTGACCTGGTTGATGAAGCTCGGGACAAAGCCCAAATTCGCCTGGCTGCCTTCCAGCAGAGGGCAGCTCGATACTATAACTCCAGGGTTCGACACAAGGATTTCAAGCTGCATGACCTTGTGCTTCGAAAGAGTGAAGTGTCCCATCCTCGCCACACGAAAAAACTCATTTTAAATTGGGAAGGCCCGTACCCGATCCGAAGGGTGTGTCAGGTCAGCACCTATGAGCTCGAGGATATGGATGGTAAACCCATCCCACGCACTTGGAACGCAGAGAATCTCCGAGAATTTTATCAATGAAATGTAAAAGTGAAAGATTAATAAAGTTCGAAGTTTTAATTCTGAAAGTTCATTGAGGTAGGAAGGAAATACAAAAGTTAGGCGCTACCATCCCCGGGTACAAAAACATAAGTCTATTATAGAGAAGCAGGAACCTCGTGGGCCTCGTCATCACCCCCCTCCTTGACCTCGCCATCTCTTGCCTCCCTGACCTCGCCTTCTAGGGCTGGCTGGGCCTCACTCCCTGGTTCCTCCTGAATGCCAGTTATAGCAGTATCCTCTATGCCCCTTCCAAAAGCAGCAGCACCAGACTCTTTTGAGTCAGCCGCCAAGTCAAGGCCAGAAAAATCCATCTCTGAAAAAAGGGATGCAACCCTTCTCTTGGCTTCATTAAAACCTTCAAGGTATTGGGCGACTCCCTTCTCTGTCAAGGATTTCTCCTTCTCCGCGGCATGAAGGTGGACCTCATCCAACACGGATTGGAGTAGGTCCCTCTCTGCTGCATTCCTCCGGAACTCTTCCAGCTCAAATCGGATCAGGTTCAACTCTTCCCTAAGGACATCCTCAGTCTGACACCTGTGGTCCCTCTAAAAAATGGCCTCTGTCCTATCCCTCTCTGCCACCTCGAGAGCACGAGACAGGTCATGAACTAAGCGCTGGGATTCTTCCAATTTATACTCAGCCTTGGCCAAACTATTTGCCATATCCATAGTGCGCCGGGAAAGCACCCCAGTAAGGACTACGGACTAAAAACGACCTCATCAAAAAACCGTTGCAATATGTAAGCTAACTAAAGGATAAAACAAGCATGACCTGGGACAAGCTGACCTTCGTAGCCGAGTAGAGCGCCTCGATGGGTTTCGACAAAACATCCACCATGTAATGAGGAGGGATCCCTAGCACAAGGTGCTCACGAGCGACGTTTAAGTGGGCGAACACGGAGTCATCCACCCTTAAGGCCCACTGTGGAGTGAAAAATGAAGCCAACCCAGACCCTTCCCCAGACAAAGACAGCCCCGGAAAAGGAATGGACGAGATCGGATCCACCCGCTCTTCAGAAACTGGGGGCCTCGGGGGACTATCCACCGGCATTGGCACCATGGTTGAGGCTCTCGTTTTTTTCTTTTGTTGCCCCTGCTCGGAACTACTAGCTTCCGCGACCCTCTTTCTTTCGCGAGCCATGCGCTTAGCTTTCGCAGCTATCTCCATATCTGCGCAAAAAGCAAAGCATTAATGACTTGGAAAGAAAACTAAAATTCCTGAAAACTAAAAAACTAAGGGCTACCATACTCGAGGCTCGGAATGAGGCTCGAAGGACACAGGCCGCGCCTGTGGAGTTTTTTATTATCTCCAAGCACCTCGATATCCAAGGGCGCAGCCTGCATCGCCTCCAACGTCTCCTACTCTCGGTGTAGGAGGTGCGGCCTCTTACACTTGCCAACACACTCCAAACTCCAATTAAGGGGAACATCGAAGCTCTCAGTACTCCGAAGAAATAAAAAACCCCCCTTCTACCTTTTTATAGAAGAGGGCTTCTCCTTCAGTACTTTCTTCCGCAGCCTCGAGCTAACGATAACCCACTCAAAATGATCAAGTCGGGATAGCTGGAAGTAGGCCTTAAACACATTAAAGCTCATCACCCTTCCCACCTCCTGACACACAGCGATGAATGCCAGGATCATCCAGATCGAGTTGGGCACTAGCTGACTCAGTGCGATACTGAAGTATCGGAGCACCGAGCAGAGGAACGGGTGAAGAGGGAGCCTAAGCCTAGCCTTAAGCTGATGTTCGTTAACATACAGCTCATAAGGCACCTGGCTTGAAAGAGTGTCACAGGCTCTCTCTCCACCCTCCGGAGCCCTCATATGATACTCCAGGGGGATTTTGTACTTAATCCTTGTCCTCACGAGACTAGCCTCCTCCACCACACTTGGAATAGAGTTCGCTTCGAACATACACTCTTCTCTCTCAGTATCTATGGAGTCATCCCTAATGATCATTGAAGCCCGAACATCCTCCTCCTCGGATGAGTCTCCATTATTACTCTCCTCTCCAACTTCTTTATAAGGCACGAGGGCAAGACCTCGACCTCTACTGGTTGTCTCCTGAAAGGAGACTTCACCACTAGAAGAGACACCCAATGCCTCCCTTAACTCCTTCAACAAAGCCCCACTAGTGTCGCTACCACCGGACATCCTAACTCACCTAGAAAAACTTTTGAGGAAGACTCCTAAGAAAGCCGAGCGCTCTCAAACTATCTCCTGCTGAACTTGTGCTCTCGAGAACTCTCAAAAAATGCTAAGTAAGGATTGAAGTGAGGGGGAACTCCCTTATATAAAGACTGTGGTAGCAATAACGAGAGGCATTAACTCGACATGTCAGGACACGCCCTCTGTTGTCCCCCAGGCGCCGTTTCCAGACACCGAGGTGTCAGCTATCGCTAAAACATACCATCTGTTGTCACCAATGTGCCGCCATTTAATGTCAGCCGTTATCATTTATCACGCCTACAAAAAAGAAAATCCAGTAGGCCCAAAGTAGAGAAAAAACCCACAAACGCAAAGAGGAGGAAACCACATGAATATAATTTCTCCAAGCCTTAATCGCTCAGCCGAAGTCTCTCCAGGTCTGAGCATTTGAGCTGTTTGTCAAATGCTCGAACAAGTTCTCCAGGATTGAGTGTTTGAGCTACTTGTCAAACGCTCGACCGTGTTCTCCAAGTCCGAGCGTTTGAGTTACGTTGCGAACACTTGGACCAGTTCTCCAAAGTCCGAGTGTTTGAGCTACTTGTCAAACGCTCGACTGTGTTCTCCAAAGTTCGAGCGTTTAAGCTGCTTTGAAAACGCTTGGCCATGCTCGCCAAAGTCCAAGCGTTTGAACTACGGTGCAAATGCTCGGCCATGTTCTCCAAAGTCTGAGCGTTTGAGCTGTTCGCCAAAGTCTAAGCATTTGAGCTGCTTTGCAAACGCTCGACCCTGTTCGCCAAAGTCCGAGCATTTGAGCTGCTTTGCAAACGCTCGGCCATGTTCTCCAAAGTTCGAGCATTTGAGCTGCATTCCAAACGCTCGGCCATGTTCTCCAAAGTCTGAGCATTTGAGTTGCATTGTAAAAGTTTGACCATGTTCTCTAAAGTCCGAGCGTTTGAACTGCGTTGCAAACGCTCAGCCATGTTCTCCAAAGTCCGAGCGTTTGAGCTGCTTATCAAACGCTCGAACTAGTTCTCCAAGTCCGAGCGTTTGAGCTGCTTGTCAAACGCTTGGACCAGTTCTCTAAAGTCCGAGCGTTTGAGCTGCTTTGCAAACGCTCAGCCATGTTCTCCAAAGTTCGAACGTTTGAGCTGCGTTGCAAATGCTCGGCCATATTCTCCAAAGTTTGAGCATTTAAACTACATTGCAAACGCTCGGCCATGTTCTCCAAAGTCCGAGTGTTTGAGCTGCTTGTCAAACACTTGGACCAGTTCTCCAAGTCTGAGCATTTGAGCTGCTTGTCAAAGGCTCGGACCAGTTCTCCAAAGTCTGAGCGTTTGAGCTGCTTTGCAAATGCTCGGCAATGTTCGCCAAAGTCCGAGTGTTTGATGCTCGGACCAGTTCTCCAAAGTCCGAGTGTTTGAGCTGTTTTGCAAACGCTCGACCATGTTCACCAAAGTCCAAGCGTTTGAACTACGTTGAAAACGCTCGACCATGTTCTCCAAAGTCCGAGCGTTTGAGCTGCTTTGCAAACACTCGGCCATGTTGGCCAAAGTCTGAGTGTTTGAGCTGCTTTGCAAACGCTCGGCCATGTTCGCCAAAGTCCGAGCATTTATTAAACGCCCGACTCCCCCTAGTCCAAGCATTCGAAACTTCTCTCAGATTTCACCAAAATCAGCATTGTGTCATTAAAACAAGTATAAAAAGCAAGGATATCATGAGACAAAGATTGAAAGAAAGATATTTTATTAATTCCAAGAATTACAACTAACAACCTCGAAGTACAAGGAAAATACGGCCCTAACAGCCTCGAAGTACAAAGGGAAAATCGAAACACCAAACTTTTCAGGCAGTCCAGTGCACAAGCCACCACACCCTCTTCAGCCTGAAAAGCTCCTGGCACAAGAGACCTCATCAACCGCTCCTACTCAGAATCTGGAAGAGATCCTTGTCCTCACTCGAAATCTGAAAGAGGTCCTGACTCCCGCTTGGAATCAATAAGAAATCCCTGTTCATTGAAGAGCATCTCCCCTCTGGAGTAGGCTCTTCCTCCACCTTGGCTTCCATAAATCCCTCAAGAAACTGCTGACTCCCCTCCCTCTCCTGGGTCACTACCATCAGAATCTACTAAGTCAAAGCGCGACCCCTCAGTTAGAGAGTAAAGACAAACTCATCTCAGAAAACTAAACCCTTTTTCTGCTTATAAGAAAAGGTGTCAGGGACCCCTTTTTATAAGAAGGGAAAATGCATTCAATGAGAGCATTTAATGCTAACGCGGGAAAAAAGAAGACCTTTAAGGTTTCATGGCCACTCACGCTTCTCTAGACGACTGTTCGTTTCCATAGAATAACGAACCTGCTCCCAAGGTCGGCCGTTTAACGCGAGTTTGACTCACAGGCTGTCGCGTACATCCCTAGCTCCATCCACACCCAGCCCAATCATTAAAAGTCCATAATACTTCCTTAAGCACATGAATGTACTTAAGGAAGTGGGGGGCATGTGATGTGAACCAAAATAGTCCGGCCCAATGAGCGGCCCATTAAACTCCCCTCCCAATAAGAGGCCTAACAAACTCTCCGGTCCAATGAGAGGCATAGCGAACTCTCCAGCCCAAAAAGCATTCTGGCCCAGCGAACTCTCCAGCCCAAAGAGCACTCCGACCCAGTAGACTCTCTGGCCCAATGAGTACTCTGGCCCAAATAGAGAACGGTCCATCAACCCTATACACGTAGCCACCCTACGACGTGCCACCCTACAGCCGCTCGCACGCGCAACCCTACAGCCACCCTATAGCACACCGCCCTGCAACCACCCTATGGCATACCACAGCCACCCTAAGATGCCATCTCCTGAGCATGTAATCAATGCCTCCCCACCGGCAGACGACTATAAATAGGCCAAGGTATGGATTTCATAAGGCATTCAGACAAAAAATCTACTTAAACCCAAGCTCATTTAGCCCTAGCCCTCGGCCTCATCGCCTCCTCTTTAAGCTTTCGTTCTAACTTAAGCTTCGAAGCACCCTCGGGGGTCTCCCCCTCCCCTCCTTTCGAGGGCCTTCAGTTCACCTTTGCTTTCTGTGCAGGGTCCAGGCCACGTCAACATTCAGGCCTCGTCAGCATCCATCACATTTTTACATCAACACAAGTGATGAGTGGACTTATGCAAATGAATTCACCAGGTGTTGACCATAAAAGGTTAATGGGAGGAGGATCCAGTAAAGATGTTAAGAGAGGGATTGGATTCAAGGGGTATTTTTATAGGCTGGTTAATCCAAAAGTAGACGGATGAAGAAAAATGTCTTCCAATTGAAAGAGAAGAGACAACCGAATAGCCACGCAAGTTGGGAGTCACTTGAAAATTACGAGAACTTCAAGGCAACGAGGACCAACATCGTCCGACAATGACATTAGGTAGGAAGAATGTCACAGACAGCTAACAAGCGTGTCAAACTAGCGCACAATAAGCATGCACCTAGACATTCTAGAGACTTCTTCCATGTACAATTTACCACTCTTGTTTTATTTGGCAAGTGCAGATTTCATTTCATGTTATAACAATGTGTTCATTATTTTTTTTCCTTTTATTTTGCTATGCACTAGAGAGGATTAAGCCCAATTAACCCTTGCTAGGCCAAGAGACTGAATCCACTCATTTAATCTAAGTATATCTTGGTTAGATCTGGTCTAAAACTAATATTTTAGATCAACTCGAAACTTTAATAGTAATTTTGAAAAATTTCGTTGGTAACATTATTTTTTGGATCCCACATTTATACTGATGTTAATGAAGTTTCTCAAAATTACCAGTGAAGTTTCGAGTTGGTCTAAAACATTGTCTAACCAAGTAATTTTGCATTTAATCAACCGTGATCTCCTCTTATGAGTAGTGTGGCTTCATGAAAAATTATTAGGTCTTTCGATCCTATATAGTGTTGTCATTCACCTATTAATAACATGAGGAACTCTAGTGATAATATTGTAGAACTCGAGTGGTACTAATGTATTGTGTTATATATCACTCGAGTTTTTTGGAATTATCACTGAAGTTCTTCATGTTATCAATGGACGAATAGAAACACTATATAGGGTTAGGAATACCAAATAATTTCTCATGGGGTCATTCATTGATACTCAAGTCCCGATTTTTAACGTGTATGGTAAATCGGATTAAAACAATATGATAAAATGAAATAGTTTTATTTAGATTTTACATTTGATAAAATAAAACAATCATAAAAATTATCATATGTTACTAAGTTATATAAAAAATGCTATTGAAACTTATTCTCGTTTTAATATTATTGCTTGACACTCCTGACTCGACGGTTCCTCCTGATTAGATCTTTTGATTTTTATATTTACTTTAATATAATATCTTTTGAATGTAGTTATATATTATCTATTTAATTAAATAATATAAAAAAAATCATTATTCAACTCTATGGCAAGATGAAAAAACCAAAAGCTCAGTCTTCCCTCGGTGTAGGCCTTTCGTAGTTTTGGTGTCCCTTCAAGAATTGGGGCTTCATAATCACTAGCCAATATATTTTTCTCGAATGCCTTTTTTTAGTTCATGGTTTGATATGCCGATGTTCTAAGCGTAGAGGAATAACATCAATCCATCCCGAATTTGGTGGTTAAACTCTACTACGAAAATGATACAATTTGCGAAAATATAGCTCGACACAGGATGATAAAATTTTTAATACCTCTTGTCCTTGTATCTTTTTAATATAAAAAAAATTAACTTAAAAAATTTTTCTCCCACGACAACCTCGCTCTTTATCGGTACTTATATTCATTGGCCAATTAAACATATATATATATATATATATATGAATTTAGCATAAAATCTCAAGCAAAATAGAAGAGAAAGATATGAATTTAGTGTAAAATCTCAAGCAAAATAGAAGAGAAAGAGATTAAAATGTATTTTAAAATAAGTTTTTAAAATTTAATATTAAAATTTGAAATTAATCATTCTTACCAACTTTCTTTTTCACCACTTTATTTCCCAAATTCTTTGATATGTAATATAGGAGTAAACAAAGAATTTAAAAGTGCAGGGTGTTATATGCTCCAAAGTATGGTTTGTCTGACATAATTTATCTATAAAGTAACTCCATTAAATGAGACCTAGTAAGATGTCAAGCTGTATAAGATATAATGATTGATTTACTAATGATATTGACCAAACGGTCTTTACTCTTTAGCAAGCTTTTCAACATTTTGGACGTGGGAATTAAAGAATGACCGAAATATGTAAAAGGATTTAATGCCCTAAAATCAAATGAGTAACAAATTAGCCCAAAAGGACATTGTTGTGCGAATCAGACTATTAGTGACGAGACTATTACTTATATATAAATAATGTTTACCATGCATGAATAATATTTAAAAATTAATTAAAATATATTTAAATTAATAAATTTAAAATAAAAATTACATAAATTTATTTTAATCAATTTTCAAACAATACGAGACAGTTCACTGTATCCTCGTTTTGTTGTGTGGATTTCATCTAAGTAGCTCCTGTTATATTATTGAAAATAAAAAATAAAAAAAACTCATTTCTTAACTTTTTTTCTAATGGTGAAAATTCTAGTGGTTAGACAGGATTATTATAATGTGAAAAAGCTTGAGGGTGCACCAAAAGAAAGCCTGGGTGAAAATCTTAAGCAAGATTTACCCAATTCCATCCAATAGCAATTTGGCGGGTGACACAACTAAATGCTGGACAGATAATCTAAACCAATTTTCTCATTGACCCCTTTTTACAGCCCCATTTGCCATCAAAGATCGGACTCTGAAACTGGAACTTGAAAAACCAAGAATTCACACTACAAGACCCAGACTTTGAATTCGAACCCGCAAAAGAAAAAAGAAAAAAGAAAAAAGAAAAAAGAGAAAAAAAAGGGGGGGAGGTGGTAAAACCATGGATGAGAGAGAAAGAGAAAGAAACTATTTTCAAGTCTTAAAAAAAATGAAAAGGGTAGCAAAAAGTAGAGGAGAGGGAGCAGAAAAGGAGGAAAATTTGGGAGAAAAGTTGAAGAGAGGGCTATTGGTAGGGAAAAGAGGGGCCCCTCGCACTCCCGTCCCTTCTTGGAGACTATGCCCTCCTCCTCCTGCGCACGATAGCATAATTCAACGCGACCTTGCCCCTGCCCTTGCCTCTGTTTCTGGTAGAAAACTAGCTGCTGCTCTCTGGGAGTTTCACAACTACAATCTTCCCCTTGCTAAAATGCACCGGGGTGTTCACAGTAACGCTGGTCGCGCTGCTGATTCAAGGTCTAGCCGCCGCCGCCACCACCATCAACAGAAACACCGTCTTTTTAAAGACAAGGGTCTTGACCTCCCTCACTTTCTCGCTGACCCTTGTCCCAGCTCCCCTGACCAGGTACATCTATGTTTATACGTATAACTATTTGTACATATATAGGAGGTATATGTGATTTGGGGTTTTGGGTTTGTTTTAGATTTTCTTTTTAAGTTTTGTGATGCTCATTGATATGGGATTTGGGTGTTCATTACTTGCTTGTATTTTTGTATTTGGGAGAATCATGAGTGGGTGAGTGATGATTATGGGTTATGTTGGTGGGACTAATTGTCTTTGTCTTGTATGTATTATGGAGCTGCTTGTGTTAATAATAACTTGAGGTTGTTGATCTTTTTTATTTATTTTGAATAAGAAAGAAATTATCTCAAGTGAGTTTGACTAGTTCAAAGATTTGTTGAGCTATTCCATGCTAAAATTAAGATGCTTATCTACCCAAAAATGAAATGTTTGAAAGATTATACATCAGTCAGAAGGATTTTTTCTCCCACGCAAAGGGTTATTTAGATACTAGTCCCGCACCCCCTCTGATGAATTAATCTGATGCTTTCCATTGACATTCGTTTGTTATTGTCCTTATTAGTTTCATAGGTCATATTGATCTGATGGTACAGTTATCCGCTATTTTGTGTTGAATACCATCTTTGTTGTCCATAATACAACACCATTTTTTGTTTTGTCCAGAAACTGATTATTGTTTAAACTAAGAAATAAGGGATATTCAGTGTAAACATGATATTGTAGAATTGATTGTTTGGTGGGGGGCTTCACTCTTGTTAGTTGGGTGATTCTTCTTAAATTTATTCTACATTTTAAACTATGCTGGTTGCTAGCTTCATTCAAGATAATTTTGCAATCAAAATAAAAAGTTGAATTTTTCGAGAAGCAATATGTTCTTTCAGGATTCTTAATGTATCAACAATAATAATCCTCCATGAATAAATGAATTAGTACAAGTTTGATAGAAGCTGCATGGTTACGGTGGGCAATGAGAGCTGTGTAGTTGATAGCTTTTGTTTTCAAAATAATGGCCCAACCAACTAAATTCAAGTCGCCCTGTGATGTCTGGGAGTTTCAATATGATGTGTTTGGCCATATCTGTAAGGATTTAATAGAGGCTGGACTTATCTCTTCTGTCATTAACTTTTTGTTATTTCTTATTCCAGCCAGAGAGTGCAAGCAGCTTGAGGAGGCATATTGCTCAATCACTGATGCAGAATCATCGAGTGATTGAAAGAAGTAATCGTGCCCTGCAGCCTGTATCTCCTGCAAGCTATGGTAGTTCCATGGAGGTAAACATCATTGCCTTTCTTGTATTTTTTTCCTCTGTATATATCTTCTCCTATAATTACCAGGAAAATATATCTGGAAATGAAATGATGATTAACTTCTAAGATTTTTTTCCGGAGCTGCCACTTCAACTGAATCTAGTTCAAGTAAAAGGAGATTTAAGTGATGAGGATGAGTCTTGCAGACTTAGTTAGGTGATAGGACCAGATTGGCTTAGAGCCTTAGACTGCATAGAAATTCTGACTTGAACCCATATTTTAGCCTCCATTGCAATTTTATCTCATACAGCCTAAGAATTAAGTTGATCAATGGCTTTATTATTCCATGGTGATTAAGTCACTTCATTTTGTTAATCAATGGCATATATGTTATTCCATGGTGATTATTTTGCTTTGTTTGTGTTAGTATGTGTGTGTGTAAACTCAAAAAAACTCAACTAAGCCTTAATCCAAAATTAAACGGGCTAGGTTGATCCTTTCTTTCTTTCTTCTCCCCTCCCTCTCTAGTCCACATGATCCATTGATAATCAGAATTTGCAACCTTGGAATTCATTTAGAAGATAATAGTGCAATTCCATTTTTGAGAAACATTTCAGATGCACCCTAGTAGATTGTGATTGGAGAGAGAAAATTAATGGCTAAGAACCAATTTCCACATGATCGTGACCATCAATCAGGTGTGCGATTCTTTTTGCAACAATAAAATGATTGTGTGAGCATGCTGAAATTTTTTATTTTCTTTTTGTTAGTATGTATCTAGTTTCACACTTGCTCCATTGATATCACCACTGTTTACGGTGTGCTTAACAAGTTACTGACAGTGTTTTCGGGGTTTCTGTTACCATCCCATCCACAATAATTCCTTGGGCTTAGTTTTATCTTCCTAATAATTTCACATACGTTTTCTCTGTAGGTGGCACCTTACAACCCTGCGGTCACTCCAACCAGTTCTTTGGACTTTAGGAGAAGGGTCGGTGAGTCACATTACAACCTTAAAACATCTACAGAACTACTAAAAGTATTAAATCGAATCTGGAGCCTAGAAGAACAGCATGTGTCTAATATTCAATTAATAAAAGCATTGAAAACTGAGCTAGACCATGCTCGTGTCAGAATCAAGGAGCTGGTTCGAGACCAGCAAGCAGATCGACATGAAATAGATGATTTGATGAAGCAGATCAAAGAAGAGAAATTAGTTAGGAAGAGTAAGGAACATGACCGGATCCATGCTGCTATACAATCAGTGAGGGAAGAGCTAGAAGACGAGAGGAAGTTAAGAAAACGATCAGAGAGTTTACACAGGAAGTTAGCTCGGGAGCTTTCTGAGGTGAAATCTTCTCTTTCTAATGCTTTGATAGAGCTGGAAAGAGAGAGAAAATCAAGGAAGCTGTTAGAAGAGCTTTGTGATGAGTTTGCTAAAGGAATAAAAAGCTACGAACAGGAAGTTCATGCTTTGAAACAGAAATCAGATAAGGATTGGGCTGGAAGGGCTGACCATGATCGTTTTATTCTCCATATATCTGAATCCTGGCTTGATGAAAGGATACAAACAAAGTTAGCAGAAGCTGAGGCTGGTTTTGTTGAGAACAAATCGATAATAGACAAATTTGGATTTGAGATAGAAACCTTCCTTCAAGCCAGGCAAAGGGGTACTTCTAAGGGTACTGATTATATGTTGCCAAGGGATCGCCGCAATTCACTAGAATCTGTCCCTTTGAATGACGCTGTGAGTGCACCTCAAGATGTAGGCGATGAAGATTCTGGTGGCAGTGATTCAAATTGTTTTGAGCTCAACAAACCAAGTAATGGTGACTTAAAGTTTCAAGGAGATGAGGCTATAGATGGTCAAATGGATGAAACCGTGAAATCTAATCATGCAAACAAAAAACCTTCACCTCGTGAAAAGAAAGGTCGAAATCCATCTAGCTTGCAAGTCAAATTTGAAGAACAGATGGCTTGGGCAATGTCATGTAATGGAAATAAGAAGTCCCAGGTGGTGGACAAGGAACAGGGAAACACCGGTCAGGGGAACCTGACTGAATTAAGCATTTCCCGAAGATCTGAAAATTGCGAAGCCACTGAAGAGGGCAGTCATGAGAGGAAGAATGGTAAACTTGATGAGATTCACGGGGTGAATTCAAATTATGTAATGGATAACATGATAAGAAATCATATGAGGTTGTCAGAAGGTGGGATTGGGAATATACATTCTGAGAATGATTATGGTGAGGCTTCTTGCAGTTACCCTGCACGAAAGAATCAGGCTAGTCCAGTGCGACAGTGGATGCCAAAAATTGTATCCCCAGATCTTGATATATCTGAGTCTTCTACAAAGTTACCTCCAGGGTTGAAAGAGAATACTTTGAAGGCTAAGCTTCTTGAAGCGAGGTCAAAGGGGCAACACTCGCGTTTCAAAGTTTTCAAAGGCTTCTCTTAGATTGCTTAAAAAGACCATGTTTAAAGTTTTGAAGATTCCTGTCAAGCCGCTAAAAAATCAGGTTAGAAGTTTGGAAGATTCCTATCAAGCCTAAGGCCGCGTCTGTCTTGTTTGCGGTTGGAAACTGTGTTATGTGAATTCTGCCATCTTATATATTGCTCTATCATCATTTGTAATTTTGTAATTTTAAGTCTGTATATGAGTGTAATATCATCATGTAGTTAGAAAATCAGATGAATTTCAAGACCACTGCAATTATGAAGAATTGAACATTGTGCATCATTTGAGGTTTGTTTTCTTTCCAAAAATACTTCAACCCAAGCTTTGTCCTTAAGCATAAACGTATTATGGGAAGTGTCGTCTCCAAACAAATATGCAGGGCTAGCTAAAAGTCTACTTAATTATAAGTTGACGCTAAAAAAACACCTTTTGGCCAAATATTAAACGTATTATCTGTGCTAATTGATGGTAAGTTGTGCCTATAGTCAGGGTTTTATATGAGATGACGTGTGTTAATTGATTTGGTTTGCCGTTTACGTGATCGATGAGTTACTACTGGTCTACCAATATAAAAATGCATCAGAACTGATGAGAGTGAATGGGCCTTTCTTTTTATCCCCATCTTTTCTTGGTATGGTCAATAGAGTGAATGCCCTAACCCCCTTAACACATCAAAGTTGCAGGCCAAAATGAGGGCCTTGTTAATTTGGGATGGGCTAACTTTTCCTTCCTAAACGCCGTCGCTTGAGATAGTACCAAGCAGTGTTTTTAAAAAGGGGCTTAGGGCGCACCCAAGGGCGAAATCGAGCCAAAAAGCCCAGGGCTAGGGCGGAACCCATAACTTAAGGTGTCATAAATCTTAACCGTTGACCTAGCACTCTTGTTGTGATATTTTTACACTTCATAAATATATAATACATATTATCTATCTTAATAATAATTACAAACTATTTAATTAATCACTTACAAATTACAACAATATACAATTTATATATAAATATATATTAATATTTATAAAATTATAATTATCACACTATATAGAGTTAGTAAAATATTAAACTTTGATAAAAATTAAAATTAAAATTATTTTATTATTTTAATTAATTAATTAATATTATTTTATTAAAATTTCGAAACGCCCCAAAAGATTTAAAAGACTTACTCGGATTTTCGGTCTTTCAGGTCAGAATTTTAAATTTTCAACATTTTGATTGAACAACGTTACAAATGAACCACTATATTGAAGAACCATAATGTAAATTGATAGATACATATACAACAAACGATAGTATACGTCTTAAAATTTTCACCAAATTGTTTGATATTTATGTAAAAATATTTTGATAAATATTTATTCATAAAATCTTAAATTATTAAAATTTATTAATAATTAATTTATTTATATTATTTTAATTTTTTAATATTTTTATAATTTAATTAATATTATTTTATTCAAAACATCTTCACGTTTTACGACTCCTCGCCCAACGCCCACCCTCTGCTTTGCAGTTTTCCTCTTCCCTTCCCCTCTCTCTCTCTCTCTCTCTCTCTCTCTCTCTCTAAATCAGACATATACACAAAACAGAAATCTCTTAAGAGTGACGAGAGAATTCTAGCGAATAAGTGGATACTGCAGCTACACAAGGACGTGCCAAAAGCGGCTCGCTTCTACTCACAAGGACTTGACTTCACTGTCAATGTCTGCATTCTTCGCTGGGCCGAGCCTCAATCGGGTCCCCTCAAGCTCGCCCTCATGCAATCCCCAAAGTATTTACTCTCTCTTTCTTTCATATCTTTAATGCCTTGCTTCTATTTGATCATATGCCTACAAAAACATATTACATTATACTATACACAAGTACTTGTACGCGCTTTTAATTTAACTTATTTTTTTTTATTTTTAAGAAGGGCAATTGATAGTATCGGTCTTGCTTCTATTGGGTATAAAACGGTTTATTGTTCATTTGACGGGAAGCTGGTCCTGCGTTTTTGAGGGATTTGTCTTTTATTAACAAGCCATCAAAATGACTGGAAAGTGTTTACATTGGGTTACACACTTGTCAATTGGCTTGGAAGATAGTGTTTACCGATAGGTTACAATCTCATTTGCTTGTTGGCATACATTGCATCTCCAGTCCTTAAAATTTAGCATGGCGTTAATTATTGTTCCATGGAGTTTATTGGGGTGTATGATATACTTGCCATTAAAGAGGAACAAGCTGCTATCCCAGTTAATTGTACGGGATTAGGATGTAGTGTAGAGTAGTTACATGGACACTGTAATAGACATATGGATAATTTTGGTTTTGATTAGATTTGCCTTAGTGACTTTCCTACTTCAATGCATCTAATTGAAAAAGGAGCAGTAGAGCAGCTTGGAAAAATTTCTGTAAGTTAGACTAATGTGGGTTTGCTTTGCATATGCACTGAAAAGTGGAAAAAATGCCTACAAGATATGGTCCATAGTCCTTGATGTTTGTAAGTACTTTGATAGGAGGACATACGAGTTGTTTAAGGTTGTCTTTCAATCCTTAAGGCCACTTTAGGATGCATTTGTGGTAATTTTACGATGCAGTAGCCCTGTGCCGCTTAGATAATTAAAATGCATCGGTATTTGGCACTGGATTTCTTGTTATTTATGGTGAAGCTATGAGGTTCATTTCTGTTCAAACTCAACTTCATTAGGTTTTAAAACTTAACTGAGTTTGGTTTTTTCATATGGCTAATTGGGCCTCAAGTAGTTTTATTTACCTCTTTTGGTAGTTAGCTTGTTTGAGTAGGAGTTAAGAGCATTTTCATTTTTATGATAGATCTCTCTGGTCTTTAATTCCAATTGCCCATGCTAGCTTCTGACCCATTTTCACAGTGACCATGTCATACAGAACGGATACTCTTCAGTACTATCATTTACGGTAACCGACATTAACAGTACAGTGATGAAACTAATGGCATTAGGAGCAGAACTAGATGGTTCCATCAAATATGAGATTCATGGGAAGGTAATGAACGCCATTTTTTACACACATTAATTGTGAGTATTCCTCAGCCCTGATAAATGATCTGAAAGTATTGCACCATATGCTTATGATTTGGTTGCAGCCATGTGATGCATTGATGGTCATATGTTAGGCCTCCATGAACCCGCATAGCGCTCCAAATTCTGAAGATAGGCCACTAAAGGAGCTCCTTCTGTGGATATTTTGAAGACATTGAGAAGACATGAGAAACTTGTTTCTTCTTTGGATTCCCTTCAATTATAGTTAGTGTTTGTTCGTCCAAATCTACTACAGCCGTACATAGTGTATAAAGTGTTGGACCTGAAGAAAATAAGGCCAATAGGGTAAGCAAGTGAGTATCAAAGAGTAGTAGGTCAAATTATCCAAAATTACCTGTCATGTAGATGGGGTATTTTCTGTCATCCATATCCCCAAGAAGTGACAGGAAATCATCTTTTGACCCCTTTGGTAGCGCAGCTGCTCTTTTTTGCCTGCTTATTGAGTTTTCGTCATGTACCTTAAGCATAAACAATGATTTTACATTTTTCTTTAATGGGATTGGCTATTTTGGTTTATTTAAAAATTTATATTTATTTATATAATGAATCTGCATATGTTGTAGAAGCTACCACACCCACCATTCTTTGTAAGCCAGTAGAAATTGAGCACATCAAGAATCACTCGAGCAAGCATTTAACTCCGTGAATAGTATAATGATATTATTTTTGATGCGATGAACATAACACTGGCTTAAGAGGATGGTGTAGTAGCCCCTGCCTTAATGTGCCTTATTACTTACCTGCTGAATCTGGAGATGGAGATACATGTTTGCATGGAAAAATGGCGTTGCCCCAACCTCATGAAGTGAAACTCGGTTTCTTGATGCAGTTTCAACATTCAAAATCTTCCGTGTCTCTAGATCAATTAAATTGTAACTATGCCCCACGGAAACTTCTGATGCATGTAATCTCTGAGAAGAATGGATCAAATCCCTGAAGAAGCAAATTATATTATTAATGATAAGTGTGAGACTACTGGATCTTACAGTCAGTGCATCTTCAATGCTTGTTGCTTCAAGGAGGTCCCGAGAAATAAAGTTTCGTCCAATGCCACCTGGGACAATCTCAGCTTCTGTCGGGGGTACTGAATTCAGGGTGAATGCCTGAGGTATACATTAAAGAAGTGTTACATTTTCATCATTCAAGATATATGTTGTTCAGGAAATTTCAGATAAAGTTTGAGGATCAGTTCATTTGTTGATCTTTAACTCCCTTGTCATGTGATCACTTTCATATTGATAAAGGATTTCTAAAAGATCAGCTTCATTAACTCGTTGGCTTGTGGCTCCAAAAAGATTCATGATGAGTGAGAACTTTTACCAGTCCATGATTGTTGAACCCGAATGCACAGCTGGGAAGCTCTCCTGCATATGTGTAAGCAACAAAGAATAGTCCATTTGACAGAGTTCCCCTGACCAGATAGCTGCAAACGCCACATATAAGAATGTTATATTGTAAAGAAACCATTGAATTTGATTTGCTGGTTTGTGTGTTTTAAGAACTCAGATAGGGTATGTGTGAAATAATGTATACGTGTGGCCAACTAGAGAGACATTTGCATCCTCATTGTGTGCTGCAACCGCCATGGAATCACTAACAACAAGAACATCAGAGCAGTCGTCTGGGGTATCAACATTCGAAGTTACCGCGGTCTTAGTAATGAATGGAAGAATCTCCTTCCTGAAGTTGATAAGTATTATCTGCAGATGAACAGCTGGAATGTGACTGATATATATGATAATATGGTATGATTTGAGCATTTTATTAGACCTGAATCATGATCATTACATCAAGAATAGGCACGCCACTTCCTTCTGCAGTCCCTAAAAGCTCATCCCAATATCTTGGGAATTTCTTTTTGTTATTCTCTGAGAGTGCTTCAATGAATGCTTGTGCCTCAGGGGTTTGAGCAAATGGGAGGAGATGATTTTGAATAATGATATCATTAGCCAGCCTG
Source organism: Bretschneidera sinensis (assembly GCA_023935145.1). Lineage (NCBI taxonomy): Eukaryota > Viridiplantae > Streptophyta > Magnoliopsida > Brassicales > Akaniaceae > Bretschneidera > Bretschneidera sinensis. Next base: position 36,544,844 of record CM043698.1, read on the forward strand.
CTTCTTATCTGATTAGAGAACCTCTGCCCTATCAAGAATCCCAACTGGTAAGCATCTTCACATGGCCCAACTTCAAACATCTCCAACATTTTTCCTTCCATGATACTATGATAGAGCTCCCTATAGCAGTTACCTTTTTTGTGGCTAAATTCAATTACAATAGAGCAGTACCTTATCCCTTTTATTATCCTCTCATATTTACATATTATTGTTTTGTTTTATAGCTGTATTAAACTTTCCCAACCCCACCCCCCAAAAAAAAGCAAAAAGATGAAAACTTACGAAAGGAACTGTTACCCCTACTTAAAATCTGAAAATGATATGCATTTTAATGATTTTATTGAGTCACGTGTTTACTGGGTTGACCTCAGATTATGGGTGTATATTTTATATCACCCTTCTAATGATTTACGAAGATCCATTGTGGTTTTAATTGGTTGGGAGTGGTCCATGCACTATAAAGAATGATATGCTCTTTTTTTATTTTCTTTATTAGATGTTTTATAGTCTTCTTCCATCCTTTATTCCCCTAATTCTTAGTGTGAGCATCTCTTGTGCTACAAAAAATTATTTTATCAATCAAACTAGTTGGCCCCCACAGAACGCTATGCTTTTTGAGAATGCAACTAGTAGGCTAATACATACATGAAATTAAAAGGTTGAAATTAAACTCAGTGCCCTTTCTTATTCTTTTGTCCATGATGTGTAAAATTAAACTCAGTGCTCATTCTGTTGCTTATTTTCTTCCACTTGCAGTACAAGTGAAAATGTACAAGATTTCCTTTCAGTCCAACACAGGTTATGATAAGTGGTAAGAAAAGAAAATGATGAAAAACTTCATACTTGCCAAACTTTTAACGATTCTTGAGTACATTAGTTAGTGCTTAGTATAAGCCCTCCTGGACATTATAAACTTTGTAGAAATGCATTATCATGAAGAACATTATATGTAATGTGACAATCACAAAATGCAAGGATTCTTTTTTTTAATCTTTTTGTAATAACATAGTGGATAACAAAGTTGGGTAAATGTATTTTTTGTCATGGACCACACATTCATGTAGAGGTTATGATTGGTAGGAAAGAAAGTTAAAAAGGAAAAGAAAAATGAAAGCATAGAGAGAAAAAAAAACACTTTCTTGATTGATTAAAAAAAATGTAGGATTATAAAATAGAGTAACTGTAATTAGCCATTGTTGTTTTGTTTGAGGCAGTCATATGCTCCTGTGGTTTATACGGATTACTCGAGTATTATGTGATTTGTCCATACTATAACCTGAGGTAAAGTTAATAACTCCATTAGTGACTAACTTTTTCCTCTTCAAATTATATTTGTCAGTCCTCTAGTGTAATGTAAAATGAATTAAATTTTTGTCTTTTTATTTTTTCTTTCTCTATACCAATTACATAGAGGAGTGACCAATCTTTTCTTTTCATTTTTATTTTCTCTCTCTTTATTTCCCTTATTTTTTCTCCTTTCATGTTTCCATCCTATCAATCATAGGCTGTTAAGTTATCATCACTTTTATATTTTACCTTTCCTAACTATCCTTCAGGGAATTTATCTGTAGTCATCAAGCCTATATTAATTGTTGCATAATTGCATGGAAAAATCACCTTTTATTAGATACTGTACCCAGAAAGTCTGAATATGTTTAGGATATTCAATTTTTTCTTGGCAAAGGAAGTCTCTCACTTGTGAATATTCATGTTTTAAGCTTTATATTATGAAAACCCAGACCTTAACTATTTTTGTTTAGTGAAGTGTTAGGTAGCGATGTGCATATTTGATCTTTCATAGTTTATGCATTACATATTATGTGGAAATGTACATATCAAAATATTACAGTCAAAACACTGAATGCTAATATTAGAGTACGGTAGACGAGATAGTTTAGTTGATAAAATTAATTACATATAATCATACAAAAGACGCAGAGTAGAATTCCGTTCATATAAAAAAATTAAGAGTGAGAAAATGAAGAGAGGTTAACTGCCGTTATGTAATACATACCAAGGAAAAAGAAAAAGAAAAGAATACTGCGGTGAGTTTTTCTCTAATGCTGAAGATATCATTAGGTCTAAGATACCTTTAGATTTCATTCTTGCAGTAGGCCAAAAGAGATTAATTATGTTCTTGTGATTAATCGTTTCTGGTCACAGATAGTTCGCATGAGCGTGAACTCCCAAGAGTCTGAACATATAGCAAAAAATGCGCATTTCACGTTGGTTTTTAATTAAATAATTTGTTTAATCGAAATGTGAAATAAAAGAAGTCATAAGCTTTGAAGTTTAGGGAATAAGATATGTCCATCAAATACAGTTAAGGTTCAAATCGATTTCTTGATTACAAAAAACAAATAAAATAAGAAAAAGCTTTATACATAACTATTTTTTTTAACGTGATTATATGAGTTTTTATCTGTTAGTTGATATATTCATGTGTTATGAGCATTTACATAAATTAAAATTTTTCTTCATTAAGTAATTTTCTCTTCATTTATCCCTTAATTTTTGATGTGAATGAGATTTGATCTCAAATTTCATATACGTAAAGACGAAATTATAGATTGCAATAGAATTGAGGGTCATTATCACTTGAAATTCTTAAAAAATTTCTTAGTATTATACGTGTGCTTGGCATCTCGAAAAAAAATTTACAATGGTAGACCCTTAAAACAAAAAATGTTATTTTAAAAGATTTAAATAGGTAAAGTTATATTTTTAAATCTTTTTATTTTCATAAAAGAATGACATTTAAACAAAGAAATAAAAGTGAACCATAATTATGTTTTAAAATATAAAATTTTTAACACATTTATCTATAATATAATTCCGCCGCTTGAATTTTTTAGTTTTGCCCCTACTTGTCGAGAACAATTAAACAACTATGTTAACTTTGCAAAATAGGGCACTTTAGATTAAACGATGTGAGAATAGGATGATTTAACTTTAATTAATGTTTTAAGAAAACTTTTAATTAATGTGGGTTAATATCTGACAGTCTCTATCTCACTCACTCCACTACCAAACAAATTAGGGATGTTATGTTTTGTTTATTAGGAGAAAAATCTTGTGATTGTCACATCATGCAATTATGCCATTGCTAGTAGAAAAATATTTTTCATGACCTAAAAATTTCTCTTGGCACATCATTCCAATGCCAATGTAAAAAAAGTCAAATATATCACATCCATTAGAAGATTTAGTTTCATATCTATTGGTGATGTTGGACAAGACAATGTGATTAAAAAATTAATCCAGTTCATTTACACTAATCCTTTTCCAAATGGGTTGGAACATCCTGGCCCCAGAGAATAAAGGAAGATAAAACTTTATACATTGCTAGTTAGATCTTTAATAACTTGAATACAAAATTCCTTGTCAAATCTCAACCTAGCCCACCCTTTTTTTTCCTCCAATTTTTTTAAATAAAAACTTTAGGGCCACTAGGGGATGGACATGTGGAAAATTCCCATTACATCAGATTATAATTGTAGAAGAATAATGACAAAAGCCTGTGGCACTTGTGTTTGTTAAAGATGGTGCAATGATCAATCATGGCATGAGAAACAGCCGTTGGATTTTGCATAAAGTGGGAAGAGACAGAAAAAGCTTGTAGCCATATTTATCATAGTGTAAGTAAGCTTAGAGAGGTTAAAAAACAGGAGTATTGTTTTGTACTAGAAATTATATAAAGAAAACATCTGTGGTGGGAATTTGATTTCTCTTTCTATTAAGAGATTCGTTTTTGGAAAGAAGAACCACAAAGGGCAGAGTGTGGCACTTGTCATTTAATGATCATAGGGATTGAGAGGAAGTACCCAAACTTTTGTGCTTTACATAATATTTTTTTGAATATGGCGTTTTACATAATATATACTTGTTTCGTTATATATAGTAACATGAGAAAGAACCCACTTGATCATAATTTATACTAATGTTTCTTTCCCAATATTTTTTGCTAAAATTATATTCTAGCCTCTAGGGTTAATTTTTATCCATAGTAATTAAGCTTAATTATTATTAGCTTTCTGTCAAAATATTGAGAGGAAGTGACCTTACTGCCACCCTTATTTTTCTTTTCTCATCCAAATTAAGGGTTAGATAAGTGGAGTAAACTGGCGGGAGGTAGGTTAGGTTTTTCTTTTGGCGAGAATAGCAAGAACTACAATTTAGACCAATTAAAGAGCTCTTTTATTGTTTAATTTTTATTGAAAAATCAAAGAGCAAGGAAGCAAGGTATTTGCCCGGTTCTGATTGTTAAAAAATAAACAAGTTATTTTTTAAAAAACTTTAACCAATGAAAGCTTAATTAAATTTTTATTTTTTAACACGTCCCATCATTTTAAAATTAAAATGTAAAAAATCTCAAATATTTTAACAACAAAAAAAATTGAGTAAAATATTAAATAAAAAATACATGTCCAAACAAAACTACTAAAAACTCTAAAATTAATAGTTACTGATAATTTAAAATGTTTAAACTGATTGATTTTTTTTTTATATTTTTAACATGCTTCCTGCAAACCGACTAAAGCATATACGACTAACAAAATAAATTTTAATAAAATGACTAGAATTAAAAATTATTATGTTTGATAAAAAACAAATATTTCACCACAAAATCAATTTCTTACTAACTTTTATCAGCATTTGTAATAAAGACTTATTGACCTATCTTCTATTTGTAATAAAGATAAACCATTTTATAAATTCTCTCAACAGCACCGGAGGGACTCTGAAAATTTACCACTTCATCACTTACCCAGTGCATAAAATCCTGCACAACCACCGGCCTCCCCCATAACCATTGCGTTCCTAGAGAATATAATCTTCCTTGCAGGCAAAATAAAATTTTTAGACTATTTTAAATATTTTTTACGTAATAAAATCTTAAGTACATAATTATAATTATGAGTGGGTGATTCGATAGATTTTTCTTAAATTTATAATTGATGCATTGTTATTGTAGAATCTATATACACAGGCAGTATATTAAAAACTACCATCTCATGAAGAATATTTTTTGATAAATATAATTTTTAATTACTTTGGACGTGCTGTTGCATCGATATTGCGTAAGAAAATATCATTCTCTTCACTCTTGGTTGGTCGAGAAAAAAATAACTCCAATTAATTGAATAGCCATTGGGGAGAGAAAGAGAAAGAGATACAAGACCATGTGGCTAAAAAGTCAATTAACCCTACTGCTTTACCTTGTGGGTAAAGTCTTCCTTCAGTCCTATTAGATGTATTATTTATTGGAAATTTGGTTGAAGGAAAAACATACACACAGCGAAAACACATAAACAGAGACATAGCTCTACCTAAAAGGCAACAAGATCAATCCTTATATTTTCTTTTCCCATACTAAAAAGATGGGAGTACTACATATAATGCCCATATATGTAAAAACACAGAGCAGGTCATAGAGGGATGTTTTGGTAATTGAACCCTCTGGTCTGGAGACATGTCTAGGAACTTGTTGCTGCGAGTGAGCAAGACCCAAGCAGGGTATTGATGTCGTAAAGCGTCATCAGCTTGTAACTTGAAGCAAGCTTTCACAAGAACATACCATCAGCTTGACAAAGCCCTAAAAATTAAACCAAAGTCTGCATCTGTTCAAAAAACAACTGCAAAAGAACATAAGGGTTAAAAAATAAGACCAACTATTTTCTTAGATTAACTTCATCGAAGAATTCAAGGGTATGGAAGTCACAAAACCCTACCTAAGAGTTAAATCTGTTGTTGAGGGAAACAATAGAGAGCAGATTAAAGAGAGAAATTATATCTATGTAAACAAAATTATGTATTACGGAATAATTATTGGTGCTCTGTTAACATGCATATACCTTCGAGATAAGTCATAGATGTGGACATAAATAGGTCCCTTTTTCTAGGTTACCAAACAAGATAATCGCAACAAAAAAAGGGATAATCTTTGATAAAGACTGCATAATTAAACCCAAACGGATAAGTTAAAAAAGGTTATCGATATCTATCATTGCCTTATGATCTAAGTGCTCGGAATTCCGAGAGAACCTATAAATATTAAAGCCCCTAGCCACCATATATAATTTACAAGTAATAGTGGAACTTGATCTAGAGCTGATTTGCCTAAAAAAATAGAAGAAAATTCATAGAATAAAAAAGACAAATTCTATAATAAATTAAGAAGATCCAAGAAAATAAGATAGAAACGGTAAAGGGAGCTCCCTTCAGTCCAAGCACAGGAAGCTTAAGATCCAATTTGTCTCCCGCATCATTCACTCATTTACTGAGCACTCCTTGCCCATCCATAACTCAGTATTTGGATGAATGAGTCGGCAGCTAATTAAATCCTACTAGCCACCCATAAGTGGACTGAAGAAAGCTCCCTTTAACTGCTTTTAAATTATAATATAATTTAATTATAAATATATATTCATATACTTGAAAACAAGGTAAAAGAGATGACCCAGGAACCATGAAACCCTAGAACACCCCCATGGCAAAGTCACCCTTTCAAAACTATCAAAGTGTGAGGGAAAATTGTACTTTTATCAACTGAAAGGGATGGGAGTAGCAATTAACTGTTAGAAGGAGAGGTGAAGAGGGGAGAGAACTAGAGAAAGGGATGTGAAGAAAGTGACTGTTCAAAAGACAGATCTCGCAGAAAGGGGTCTACAGAAAGAAAAGAGAGAAAGGGGAGAGGCTCTTATTATATCACTCCACTAGCAAACTGATCTTTAAGCCTGGTATCCCATGGATCTCATCTGCGTGGAGGAGTGGCATTATATAGCTAAAAGAAAGGCAGATATCAGACGGGAAGTAATTTTTTTTATTATACTAATGACAATAAACAAAATAAAAGAGGAGTTATTCATATTCTTCACTTGCTTTCTCCTGGCCTCTATAGAAACCCTCCCACCAATCCCCCTTGCATTATACACGGCCCATCACTTCCTTTGCATATGCCTTGCATTTTTTATTATTTTTAATTCATAATGGTAATGTTTGTGTTCAATCTAAATTAACTTCTAAGTTAAAGTTTATTTTTAAAATTTTAATTTAATTTAATTAATACATGTAATTTGATTTATTAAATTTTTAATAAATTTTAAAAATAAACTTTAACTTAAAAATTGATTTTAAAATAAATCTAAACATAACCAATGTATCAACTAATAGAACTGCAGAATTACATGTTATTAATCTTCTTAAAACACTTTTCCTTGTATATCAATGTATGCATGTGTACATGAATGCAAGCAGTTGGCACTTTCTAAAGGAGAAAATTAAAAAGGGACTATAATGGAGAACACCTCATCCCATTTAGCGTAGTTATTTTTCAGTTTTTTATTCTCAGAATGGATATTGAAACGGTTGTAAAACTAAATGCCATTTAAATTAGTTTTTCTCAGTTTAACCCAGCAATATAAATGGTTTATAGTTTCTGAAACATTTATGATAAAATAAAGTAAAATTATAAACTCTGTAAAAAAATTAAAACTATAAATTTGATATTTGATAAAAAAATATTTTTAAAATAAATTCAAATTTTATAAACAAAAACCATTTCATAAATCGTTTTCTTAGATAATTGAGTTAGTTTCTATTTATGATAAAAAGAAATCAAAAGATAAATTGTCACTGAAAATTGTTTTAAAAGTTTTGATTTTTTCCAATATTCATATATATATATATATATATATATATATATATATTTATTTTGGTTTTGCGCTTTTTAAAAAAATACAAACTGTTTTGAAAATTGGACCAAAACAATTTAGCGAGACTTTTCAATCTTCAATACACTGTTCTTCCAACAAAAATTAATAGTAGATTACTACTAGCTGGGAAGAAAAGAAAAAGTTAAGGCATACAAAAATGCACATATTAGTTTTTCAGTTTTTTCAATTTTAAGAAGAATTTTTATATTTAAGTTAAATCTATGTTAACTTTTTAATTATTTTTTAATAGATAAAATTTTATCATTAAATAAAAATAACATTATATCAATAAAAAATAATTAAAATATTAAAATAAATTTAACTTAAACTTAAAATTTTATCTAATCCTGTAATCACAGCCTAATAAAACCCTAGATATATTAGTTTACCTAACTCATACTATTAGTACTAATTAATTAAGTATATCTTGACACATGCATTAAGTAAAACCTCAAATATTCAAGAGATCAAAACCTATAATCACACCCTTGCTAGCTAACTAGGGTTTCTATTTTTTATGATCAGTACACAAATGCCCTATATTGACAAGTCTTTCTGCAGCCTTTTTTGCTTTTCCACTATTTAATAAACTCCGAAGCAAAGTTTATCTAACCCATGAAATCCTTCAAGTGATTAATATATAGTTTTTTCTTTGCTAGAGATTATTATATTTTTTTAAGAATGCTAAAGATTAATATATAACATTACTACTATCTAATCTTATAGCTACAAGCACATAAGAATAAAAAAAAAAAACAAGAATCTAATAATAGCACATGCGTGTAAGATCGAGTAGAAGGAATTATAATTAGCTAGCCCTATAAAGTCATAGGACTATATATAATATGCATGCAGCAAATGCCAGATTGCCAGTTAGTACAATAATTATTCAGCTTTGTCTGCAATGAAATTTGTGTTGTACGAACTGAATCTATTTTAACGCCTCTGTGCAACTGTGAAGGAAAAAGAATAAAGCAATTAATTTACGTATTAAATGCAAATCCTAATTCCTGATTATGAACAAGATAAATAAAAATTAAAATCAACTTTTATAATAAATTCTGAGTTATTTTTTGGTCATGAGACAAATTTTATTGTTTCCATTATTGTAAGTTAGATTTTTGTAAATTTTATCGTTTATTTGTATCCATTAGATTGTGAGATTAACTCATTTTGATGTTTAATAAATTTTATAAACTATTTAAAAATCATTCAATAATTTTTAAAAAAATTTCAGTCGCATACTATGTTTTGTGATTTTTCAATTTTTAATAGTGAAAAAATAATTAAAAAAATATCTTTCTGTTATCAAATTTTTTTATATTTTTTATCATGGTAGACCACATTTATTTATATGTATACAAAAAATAATGATTAAATTTTTTATATTGTTAAGTTTTCAAGATAATTTTATTTATAAATAATGTTTAAAATATATGGTTAAACTATAACTAATTGAAAACACAAAATTTGTTATGTACCAAAAAAAACTTATGATTTATTATGAAAACCGATCAACTATCAGTATTATGCATGTATTTTAACCAAAAAATTATTACGAAAGATTAAAGAAGCTTTTACACATACAAACTGAAAGTGAAATTCTACGTTGTTATACTGACTTTAGAAACAATAGAGGCATATGTCAAAAAAATTTAGATTGAGAATTTTTTTTCATAATGCTGTTTAGTGAAAGCAATATTAATTTTAATTAGGCATTGATTCTCTCAATTTAAGCCGCAAAATGGAGAAAAAAAAAACCCCTAATCTCACTCATACAAATGCATCATTATAAGTTAAAACAAAAGTTTATTTTATTAATTTTTTCACCACACTTCTAATTTACATTCATCTTTCCCTTTGTCTTCCTACTTTAGATTTGGTTTAAATTCTGTTATCATTGCAAATTAAACAATCCTTAAGTGCTTTTCTTTTATTATGAAAAAAAATTAGTCAAGCCTAAAACTTCATTGAAGACTGGTTTTTTTTTTTTTTAAATACAAGCAATTTATTGATGATAAATAGAGTATAATTTACAATTTCCCCAGAGTTTAAAAAATTGGAGGGCAACAAGAGTAGCCCTTACAAGAAAAATCAAACAAAGACGTAACACACACCTCAAAATATTAATTACTGTAGACTATCAATAAATATTTGGAGATGCATGAGCTACAAGTTAGAAGAACTCCCCAAAAATTAGAAAAAAGGCAAGGATTGATAAAGAAACATCCTACTCAGGTTATTAATGTAGTTGAAATTTGAATGCATAAGTAATTAGGGTTTTAAGAGTTTTATATCTTTCTATAATTTTATAATCCGTTTAGATTAATATAAATTTTGTTATAAACTCTTATCTCAATCTCTGTTTATTTTTCTTTCTATAAGAATAATTTTTTTTCTTCCTTGGCCCACATTTTATTTAGATTTTTGAAATTTAAATCATTTTAATTGGATGTTAAACGTTTAATATTAATCCAACTAGATCATTCTATTGAGTGCTCAATAAATTTTAAATGTTTAAATCTTTCTATCGAAGTTAAAACAGTTGAATCTCAATCTATAAGATGATTAGTAACATTGTTAAGATTAAATTCAATATTATCTCATCTAAATTTTAATCGGTACCGATATAATGATCTAATTTGGTTAATATTAAATGTTAAGATTCAATTAAACGATTTAAAATTCAAAAACTTAAATAAAATGCGACTCATAATTGAAAGATGAAAAATAAAATTGAATCTTTTCTCAATTAAATGCGATAAATACTTGAAATCTTTTTCTACACTCGTCAAGTTTAACGTTTGAAGTTTAAACCAATGTATACTGCCTTCTATTTTTCATGGAGAACTAGGACTTATCTTGACTTTAATTTGTAGTCCAAGTGCTTGATATTTAGGATCCACAACTTTCTCTGTTTTTTTATTAAAAAAAAAAAACAGAAGAAAAAACCCAAGTTTTGCCTAGATGTGGCTCACAATCTTATATTTTATTTGCTTTCAATTTAAATTTGGACTTTGAGATTGATAAAACACAAATTTTCAAGGTAGTTGAGTTTGAGTTTAATGCTAACAATTCTTGAGTGTTAATTCACGGTTGTGCTTTTGTGACATTTCTATATATTTCAAAAGTTAAAGTATTTTCTTTTTGTTTTAAAAATATAAATTAGGTTAAATACCTTAAAAGTGATTCTTGAAAATAATTAAAAGTTTTAAAATAGTTTTTTAAGAAATTAGTTTTATTTGAAATAAATTGTTTGCACAAGCTCACAGCTATTTTACTAAACACAAAACAGTTTTTAACTCATAATTGTTTTATTAAAAACTATTTTAAAATTCATTTTGACAATCATAAATCGAAACTATTACTGAGATCCATTTGAGTAGGAATGGTTTACGATTTAGGTTTTGATTTTTGAAATGGTTTATTATAAAACAATTATGGAGATATAAATTGTTTAGTGTTGAGTAAAACAATACTGAAAACATTTTTTTCTCGTACATATTCAGTTTATTAAAACCAAAATTCATTTTATGAATATTTTTAATAAATGTTTAATCTAAGATAAAAAAAAGTAATAAAAATAGTATTTTTAAACTAAATTTAATTTTTTAAAAATAAAAATTATTTTATATAAATATTTGATCTAATTATTGTTTATAGAAAACAAAACAACTTTATAAACGTATTATATGAATACCAATAAATGAGCAATTGTGCTATTTTAAACCTTTTTATGCATAATGTCTGTATGTATAATACAAAATTAATTGCAGCATTCAAGTACCATTCTATTTCTTAAGAATAGTGATTGTTTTAAATATTAATTATCTTTAAAATTTTAAAGTGTTTGAAACGGGTGTTTGAATGACACTACTCACTTTTTTATTACATCTGTTATAGAATAGTAATGTTATTTAAACACTTGTCTAAAACATTTAAAAACAAATGTTTTGAAAACTTGGGTGACACAATTAAATGATATTATTTACGTTTTTAAATAATTATTATTTAAAATTTTAATTATTTTTATATTTGTGATGGATATATATAAATTATTATTATTATTATTATTATTATAAAAATACAAACAACACTTAATTGGAGTTGGGAGAAATTTGATAAAATTATACTCCGTATGAGACAGTAGTACACAAAAAGCTTTGAATTCAAAATGTTAAATTATTGTAAGTAGAATTGGGAAACAAACAGTGAAGTGAAGGGTGGGGGGAGCATAAGAAAGTATCCAAAGAGAATATGATGGCAATGAGGAAATAAAATATCTTTTGTTGGGAAAGATCACATCAGATTCTCAGTCACTTACTGAAATCTCTGTCTTGTCAACACAAAAAGGCTGCCTACAAATTGGTACCCTCTTGCCGTCTCCTCCATATATCGTCCATTAACCTAGCTAATTCCTTTCTCCATTTCTTGGCGTCACCAATATTTCGTGTCCATTTGTCCAATCGCCACTTTTTCTTCTCATGTGTCCATCGGTCTATGTCTATCTAATCTCTTATTTCCAGCTGGAGTACTCCTATTTTATTACCATTTTTTAAGAAAAATTTATTGTGTAATTTAATTAGTCACTTCTTTATATTCCACTTGAGAGCTTTGGATATACCCTTGGATATTTGAAGTTCACTTTAACCAAACCCATCTTTTATGATTAGGACGTTTACCGTTTGCATGGCTTAGCTGTATTTTAGGTTTATAATTATAAAGTTAAAAATTATTTTATATTAAATAAAAGATTGCATAGCCTATATATTAGCTGTACTCTTTTCAGTGTTACTACTTATCTATTTGCAATTTCAATGCTTCTTGTAATTGCCTCGAACCTCACATGGGTCCAATTATTTGACAAATGAGAAATCAAGATGGTAAGAAATGTTGCATTTTTAGGATGTGCTTTGAGTTTTTAACAGTTAAAAGTATTTTATTTTTTAGATTATATTTTATACAACTTAAACTAATGGTATATGTTGATGCCTAAAATACACTGTTAAATAGGAGGTTAGTGCTTAGTTAGCCTGCACAAGAAAGTATTGATGAACTAGAGGGTCGTCGGAGTGGAAAAAGGATGATGCTTCCGAAGATATTTCGATACTCTTGTCTGTATGAAGTTTTTAGAGAAATTGAGAGGAAAATGATGTCTAGTGTTTTCAGTAGAATGAGTTTTAAAAGTGAAGGAGAGAAATCAGTTTATGCTTGCATACCTTGACCCTTTTATAGTGTTCTGAATGAGAGGCTGTCCATGTGATCGGGATGGGCCAATCCCAAAGATCCTGTTCCTCTGTCAGTAAGCATGGTCGGGCGTTCGAGGATAATCGTGATCCTTAGAATTATGCTTGCAGGCCTGCGCAAGGATGATCGGGAGTGGTATTCTTTGGAATTGTGCTTACAGGTCTGTGCGAGGGTGTCCGAGTACAGTAATGGGGTTGTCTGCAGCTTGCCCATATGTCATCTTGCTAAAAGTATTTTATTTTTTAGATTATATTTTATACAACTTAAACTAATGGTATATGTTGATGCCTAAAATACACTGTTAAATAGGAGGTTAGTGCTTAGTTAGCATGCACAAGAAAGTATTGATGAACTAGAGGGTCATCGGAGTAGAAAAAGGATGATGCTTCTGAAGATACTCCGACACTCTTGTTAGTATGAAGTTTTTAGAGAAATTGAGAGAAAAATGATGTCTAGTGTTTTCAGTAGAATGAGTTTTAAAAGTGAAGGAGAGAAATCAGTTTGTGCTTGCATACCTTGACCCTTTTATAGTGTTCTGAATGAGAGGCTGTCCATTTGATCGGGATGGGCCAATCCCAAAGATCCTGTTCCTCTGTCAGTAAGCATGGTCGGGCGTTCGAGGATAATCGTGATCCTTAGAATTATGCTTGCAGGCCTGCGCAAGGATGATCGGGAGTGGTATTCCTTGGAATTGTGCTTACAGGTCTGTGCGAGGGTGTCCGAGTACAGTAATGGGGTTGTCTGCAGCTTGCCCATATGTCATCTTGCTATTGGATATAGGAATGTCCAGGTGTCGTCTTGCTATTGGATATAGGAATGTCCATGTGTCGTCTTGCTGTTGGACCTATGGTTGTCCACACGTCGTCTTACTATTGAGTGTATTTATTAGCTGTATCAAAGACCCTCACTTCCTTAAGTATATTTATGTGCTTAAAGAAAGTATGGCAGGGCTCAGCTTTGGAGGCAGTGGTCCTAGCATATGAGTCTCAGTCAATATGCTTGGTCTTGGAGATATTGGGCCAAACATGGGAGTAGCAATCAATATGTTTGGCCTTTCGAGATGTTGGGCCGAACGTTTGAGCAGCAATCAATATGCTCAGCTTTGAAGTCATCGGGCCGAGCATATGAGTAGCAGTCAATATGCTTGGCCTCGGAGACATTGGTCTGAATATATGAGTTGCAGTCAATATGCTCGGCCTTGGAGACGTTGGTTCGAGCATATGAGCAGCAGTCAACATGCTCGGCCTTGGAGACGTTGGTCCGAGCATATGAGCAGCAGTCAATATGCTCGGCCTTGGAGACATTGGGCCGAGCATATGAGTTGTAGTCAATATGCTCGGCCTTGGAGACATTGAGCCGAGCATATGAGCAGCAATCAATATGCTCAGCCTTAGAGACGTTGGTCTGAGCATATGAGCAGCAGTCAATATGCTCGGCCTTGGAGACGTTGGGCTAAGCTTCAAAGCTTTTGGTGGGACCTGGGCTTTTCTAGTGGGGTTTCAGGTGGACTTTTGGGCTTTTTGTCTCTTAGACATAAGAAAATGCTATAATGTTTGGGCTTTGGGCAATATTTTTTTTGGCCCAAAATTGTGGAAACTATTTAAACCGTTTTCCAGAACTTTTGTTTACACATGGCCTAATTGGGTCATTTGGTATGCGCAGCATTTTAGAGTAAAAATGGCGGTGCTCATTAATGTTTCATTCCCTTGGGGAACATAACGGTGCCTTGAGCGGGACAAACGTCGCTTCGTTTGTGACTGAGGGTCCCTAGAGAACGCAAAAGTGGCCTTGAGTACTCCGAACGTCATATCTTCCCATCCGTTTGGTTAAAATTGTCTCATTCGTCATGCATTTTCCTCCTATATAAAAGTGCTTTGCTCTTTCACTTTTCTTCACTTCATTTTAGCAATTTTCAAAGAGAAAGTTTGAGAGCTCTCGGACTTGTCTAAAGCTTGAGAGTGCTCGGTATTTCAAATCTTTGGTGGGAGGTGGCTCTGTGAATGTCTTTGCCGTGCTACGGTACTTTGACATAGCACTGTGCCAGCTGGTACCGAACTCAGTACGGTTGATCATGGCCTTCATCTGCGTTTACTCAGAAGTGGAGGGATTGATGAACCTCGATGTTTTCAAGGCCTACTTCCAAATCAGAAGCACGGCTAGACTGGATGGGTCGTGATTAGCTCGTAGGCGAAAAGAACGCTGCTGAAGAAGACGTCATCCTGGATCAAAAGGTGAAAGAAGTCTCTCTTCTTCATCCAGGGTGAGAGTTACTTTGGGGTCCCGCTCACGTGGTGTTTAGATCAGGCAGGGAAATGTAAGAAGCCGAAACTTCTTCACCGTGAGCAGGAGACGGTGAGTGTCATGGCGGCCGCGCCTATGGACGTGGAAATTCTTTACGATAATGAGGAGTTTGTGAGGTACGATCTCTGCCCTCCGTGCCCGGAGTCATCTATAGAGAGTGGTAACCCTATACTCGCTGCTTTATACTTCGGCTTTTACTTTGATTTTACTGTTTGTGTTACCCTTTATGTCACTTCCCTTTTACTTCATACTTATGGTTTTCTTTGGATGTCTTGGACAGAGATGGAGGCGACGGCTAAAGCCAACGAGCGAGCCAAGAAACTTGCTTTGAAGCAAAGGAAAGCTGCCCAAGCGGAGAAGCAAATCCGCTTTCAGCTCTGGTGCCAGGAAGAGGCCTTGGGCTCTTTCCCCCCACCCCTATAGACCTGGAGAGCCCTCACAGGCGCTCCTTAGAGCCGAAGGCTGCTCCAGCCTAACCTGCTGCCTTCTCCTCATCCTGGGGTGCAGCTTTAGGGGCGACGGTCTTTCACGCCCAACTGGAGTTTGAAGATCGACGACTTCGTTTTCTCACACCCCGAGTAGCCCAATAACATCTAGTCTTGGGGGTTCAGCCCCAGGACATGCTCGAGCTGTCGCGGAGGCCCATCGAGACATTCTGCTCCGCCCCAGGACCTAGGGCTGTCCACGTGTCGTCTTACTATTAGGTGTATTTATTGACTGTATCAGTATGCTTATAATATATAATTTTTTTATTAATAGAAAGGATTAAAATCTGTTTGAATTAATTTTTGCTTTTTTTTTTGTTGAAACTCAAAATCGTTATTAAAACAATTTTGGTTAAAATGTTATATAATTAAAAAAATATGTTAAAAATGATGTCAAATTAAGATTAAAAAATTGACTTACTTGAATAATTAAGTTGTAAAAACGCTTTTAAACATTGAAATTGTTATATCAATATAAATTCACTGTTTTTTCTAAGAAAAATCAGATAACATTTTAGATTTTTAGACGTTTTTTCTTTATCATTTGATTTCAGTATTTATATAATTAAAATTATTTATTTTAATCATAATAAATATGAATCATATAAATAATACTTATACGACTACTAGTTGCTACTTACTAATACTACTAATAATAATCACAAATGATATTCTCACTAATTCAATAAGGATGGAGTTGTCTACCTTAATGCATAAGGTCAATAAGTCACCTCTATATGTAAGTGTTAGTTTTTGGGGGAAGTGACATTCATGTTTTTCTCACTTTGAAAATGTATATTCGTAATCTACAACCAAACACAATGTTTTGTCACCTCTTGTTTTCTTTTATGACTCCGGAAGTTACCTAGAATAGTATTTATGGATATGTTTTGTCAAGCAGAAGTCGGCAATAAAAGTAGAATTTCCAAATATAAACAAGTTAATGATATTCATCACATTTGATACTTTCTTATTGTTAAATTAGCAAAGAACAAGGAATTTTAACTTTGTACTGTTCAACCACCTGTATTTATAAGTAATACTTATATTAAAGCGATTAATTCACAAAGTATTGGATGTTCTTAATTAAAAAAGGAAAGATTCACATAGTTTAGAATAAGAATGTTTTATAAACATGTAGAACTTGAAATGACTAACGACAACATTGTAACCTCTTATATATATTATTTTGTTTTTTTTTTTGGACAGTAAAACAAAATCAAGATTTTGAAGAATTTTTGTTTAATTCGTTTCGTAAAAAATATATGGCACAAATATTTTTTATTGTTAGATATTTTTATTTTTTTATGTCATCTAATGATAGAGGTATTTTATGACATCAGTCTTAGTAATAATTTTTTCAAGATTTTAATAATTGGATGAATTACTCTAACAAAAAGCAAGCTTCTTAATAATTACATTGCAAATCATGCTTTTCAAAGTTCCTCTCTATCTCTCTTCTTCCAAGTTGGCTTAAATTAAGCCTTTTTTTTAAATAAAAAAAGGCTTTTAAATTTTTTTAAAAAGCATAAATGGAAAGAAAACTAAATTCGAATAAATCAATTAGTAATACCTCCAAGTCCAAAAGAGAAAGAAATGCAAATTAATCATTTGCTCATGATTAGGTAAGTGTGGCTTCACCTTAATTTGCAAGGTTAATCCACTAATGAACTCAAAAAATGTCAAATATGCATATCTTAAGAAATAATTTTGTAATATATAACATGTGCGATCCGATTTAAGTTTCAACAGTTTTTAAACTTATAACTAGAATCAAACTACATCAATTGTCATAATCATCGTTTTTAAAAAATTATAATTGAATCAAACTAATAGCAAGAAAAACTTTGAATAAAATCGAAATAAATTAAATTAACTAACAATATGGTTTGGATTTGATTAGCTTTTTGTTTAACTTAGACTAAAATCACAATTTCAGTTAAAAATATATTTTTTCTTTATTGGAAGGGTAATTCAAGGGCAAAATATAAAACGAATGTTATAATAAGGCACATTTCTTTTATTTTACAATGCATTGATCTCATAATATTAGAAGTAATTCTTATGGACCACCAAAACTTTAGCGTAGTACGTGGTTGAGATTGTTCTTGACAAAGTGTTTGGATTTAAATATTCTTATTGTGATTAGGTCATACCTTATCTAACATTTACGCAACGTTGAAAGAAACCCCATATTCTTTCTTTTGATGCATTCTCTAAGGAAAAAAAAAGTAATTTTTTAAAGATGTTTTTTTTTCTTCTATATATTTGGCTGAAGAGAAATAAGTACATGTAATAGGGCTGGATTGGGCCTGTAGCCGAATTGGGCCTACTTATTTATGAACAACTAAAATCAGAGAGACTACAGTCATTCTTTTTCGCTTCCTTTAAGAGAAAATAGTTTACAGAAAAAGGAAAAATGCATTCCTAATTTCCTATATGAACCATACGCTTGGTGTAGCTTTGCATGACTGTTCTCTTCATTTTATCTAAATCGTACCAACATTTTGTTTTTCGAACATAACGGCAAGAAAAGGAAATCGTTAAGGAAAGCCAGAAAGCCCACGAGGTTAGATTGGGCCACGGCTGGGTCCAATACTTCTACCACGCCCAGGACCTAGCCCATTCTTGACCCATCAGTTAGTACAGTGGTATTTTTTTTTTCTGGGAAATATTACTTTCATGAAGCTTTTTTTTTGTTGGAAAAAACCATTCTAACTTCGATCTATAGCATCCAAGGAGCCTACTAATTTTTTCTCATCTTTCATGACTTAAGATTTCCATCCACTTTTAGAATTTGGTACATGAATCTGAAAGTTGGGTGGGTTTGAATTACAGAGATAGCTTGTATGGAATTTTGCATAAACCTGGCGCAAGAGAAATTTTCGATGAGAGCTGTTGTCTGAATATGGCCTAAGATGTGGTATGCATTCAAAGAATTATAGTTCAATTTGTTTCCCATTTTGTATTACGTTCTGTTGTTACAAGGCTGTTGATTTTTTATAGATCAAGGGATCTGATGGTAGCTCTGATATTTAAGATTCAAGCTCTTTGAGAATTGGTTTGTTTTGAATTGAATGTTAAGGTATATGAGTTTGTTTAGGAATCTGGATATTGGGGATTGCCTTTACTTCAACCAGCACCGATCGGGAAATTATTGTTAGCTAAACATACAGTCATTGATTTACACTCTTTTTGGGACAGTAACAGTTTAACAGATTGATTTAGCTTAATTTCCTTTGTGATGAGGATGTGAATGTGATGGTGTGATCAAGGTGGGCCCATGATCAACAAATGACAGGGCCAAAAAATGCACTACTGATGCTGGCAGGGCCAGGACTTATGTGGATGGGATCGGCTGGTTTCAACAGTAGAGATCCATGACTGTCATTAACGCCAACTTCTATGCTGCCACTACCCTTCTTGTTGGCTTGATGTCATCTTCTTTAAGAAACATTCCGTTCTTGAGGAAAGCAATTTAACTTTTTCTGTTTGTTTTTTGTGTTAGTTTTTGAAGGGAAGAGAAATAGAATCGTGTTGAGAGGAGGTTTTAGAGATTATTGTTTCATAATTTATTTATATTATTCATTTATTCAGTATATAAATGAATAAGTAACTCATATATAGATGAAAGTTGAACTTGAGATCTCGTAGTAATAAAATTAAAATTTTTAGTGTTTTATCATTAAACTAAAACTTTTGGTTTTTTTCTTTAAAGTTTTTATCATATTATACCATTACAAGTTAAAAAGACTCAATTTACGTTACATATTTTTGATTGTATTAATTTTAATTGTACACTGTTAATAATCTCTAATAGGTTCTCTATAATTTGAAAATTCATAGAAAAAAAAAGTAAAAATTGTGCATATGTTTGACATGTACAAACTCAGCACATGACATAATGATCATTTATTTTGTTAAAATAATAATAAATCTAATTAATTATGATTAATAATTTTCTTTTCATTTATATTAATGGACATTTGACATTCGAAAATGTTAATTTTGTTTTCAATTTTGATTTTTTAATGTATTTTATGTCACGTAATTTATTAGGGATTACTAAAAAAAAAGTGTGAGATTGAAATTCGTATCGTACAGCAAATTGAGGCAAAATCGAAAATGTAAAGTAATCAGATAATTTTTATTTTATATAAAAACAAAAAAAAAGCAAAAAAAACTGACGGACTAAAAATCAAATTTGGTAAATACTACAAAATATATGGGTGTTTACGTAATTCAACAGCGTCAAAGAGGGAAACTCGACAGAAAAAGAACAAACGAGCGTCAGTTTACTACGTCTCGCAATAGCACGTACTCAAAAACGTTTCCGTCTCGGACACTCTCCACCATGAAACCTCAGTCCGCCTCTCAATTTCGGAATCAGACCCTCCAAAATCCGACTTTGCCAATAAAAACCTAGGGTTTGGGCGCGAGAGCGCCAAACGTTGATCACTTCGATCCCCGGACGATAATGGACTCGGCCTCGTCCTGCTCGCCTGCTGGACTCACCGTGTCCGGGTCCAGTTCCGGTTCCGGTTCTGGTTTCGACTCGGACTTTGGGTTTGCCTTCAACAACATCATCTTTTCGGATCGGGTCCTCAGGATCGAGATCATACCCGACTTGCCCGATACCAAATCCGACGGTGAGGGTTGCTCCAGCATCGCTGAGTGGGCCCGCAACCGTAAGCGGCGCAGAGAGGAAACTAAGAAAGAGAATGGTCAGTTTTTTTTTTTTTTTTGTGTGTTATGTATTTCTAAACATATACTATCATCTGTTTGGCTGATAAGAGATTGATGATGAAAAAGAAAGGGATAATTGTCAATTAATCGTGTCTTGCAATTTCGTGACATTGTTAGAATTTGCAAATTTGGACCCTTCTTTATAAAAATTAAGCAATTTTTAGGAGAATTGATGCATATTTTTTTGAAGGTTGACGTAGTAATTCGAAATATTTGGGCATGTTTGGGACAGTGTTCAATTTTTGGTGTTCAAAAACTGTTTTCGAAAAGAGTTTCTGAAAACAGTGTTCGAAAATATGTTTGGATAACGGTGTTCGAAAACTGTTTCCGAAACAGTTTTTAGTGAAATGTTGTTCGGTCAATCAGTGTTTGAAAACTGTTTTGAAAATAGAAAACTGTTTGGATTGCATTTTTTGTAATTGTTTTCAGCTTTCAGTTTTCAGTTTTCAGTGTTAACTTTAAATTTTAATATCTAAAATTAATTTTATTTCTCATTTTTACTAAATACAATTTTTTAAGCACACGCTAAATACTTGAAAATAATTAATATTATTTTATTTTTAAAATATTAGTATTTTTTATATATCATCGATCAAACATAGCAACACTTTTTCTATGGTCATGTCATGTTTGTTTGTTAAATAAATTCTGAAAAATAAAAATAAAATTTACAACACAACTTTTACAAACTGTTTATAACATTTCAACATCTAACCCATTTTATTTCTCATGTTTGTTTGTTAAATAAATTCTTAAAAATTAAAATAAAATATACAATACAACTTTTACAATTTGATAAATTGATAAAATGGAAATGAACGACCCAAAATTCTTCCTTCAAACAGGTTTGCCTTAACTGCCCAATTTGGTTGGTTTGCCATCCCTACATCCTATAAATCAAATAATATATCAATATGTGAAATATATTCCTAAGAAAAAAAAACTTAATTCAGTAACTAAAAAAAACTAAATTAACACAAATAAGGACGTTAAATTAACTAAATCTTACCGATACAGATTAACATGATTACCATATATTAAATCAAATACCAAAACGGTCTGCCCACATCTGATTAGCAATAAGCTCACGAGAGGTAGCCATAGCTGCTGCACACGCATCAGACAAATCAATTGTATAATTATTTGTCAATGTGCTCGACCCTCCTTCACTTTCTGCTTCATGACCCTCTGCTTCCCATTCATTAAAATGTTGATCACTCTGAGAACATTGACATATAAAATTATGTACGACACAACAAGCAACAACTATAAGAGGTTGTCTAGCAGACTTGAATCTAGGCATCATTTTTAAAATTGGAAAGCGCGCCTTTAAAACCCCAAAGCAACGTTCTATAACATTCCGTAGAGATGAGTGCCTATAGTTATATAGTTCTCTATAACCCGTTGGTTGTCGTGTTCTACCTCGATATTCATTTAAGTGATACCGTTCACCTCTAAACGGTGGAAGAAACCCGGTTGTACATGGATAACCGGAATCCACCAAATAACACTCACCTATAAGTCATACAAATTCTCTTAGTACATATCAATCAATTAGTATATAACTTCAAATTAATTCTAAAATAGATTTACCATTAGTAGGCCAAGGAAATTGAGCATCCGATCGAGTTAAAGCGTCCAAAAGAACTCGTGAATCGTTAGCTGTACCTTCCCACCCACTATACACGTATGTGAATTTCATGTCGAAGGAACATGCACACATCACATTCTATGTGACAACCGATTTTCTACCCCTATAACTGGTAGTTTTTTCTGCTGGCACCCATGCACTGATGTGCGTTCCATCAATTGCGCTAATGCATTTATGGTGAAGCATTAAATTGCATACGATAACATTCATTGGTATTATATATTGTATATATAAAGCCAAACTAATAAAATGAAAATAAAGCATATGATACATTACCTTAAAATAAGGGTAAAACCTTCGTTCATGTCTAATTTTTGGAGGCACCACGTGATCATTCGATGGACATATTATGTGCTTCGCAAACTTGTTCATTGCTCTCATCACTGTCTTAAAATGCCGATTAATTGTTTCTAATGAATGTTGAAACCGATTAGCTACAACTCTGTGCCCCACAATAAACAAGAAAATGGCCATCATTTCCTCTACTGTGACATCCCTTGAGTCTTCTATATAATTATATTGCTTCAATGTGTTACATAAGTGCATAAATGTTTCTTTGTCTATGCGAAACAATTCATAAACTACCTCCGAACGACTATTTAACAATTCGATTATATATTCATGTCCACTGAGTCGTGATGTTCGCATAGGTAATTTATTCATAAATTGTTCATCATATTCGGCAAACATAGGAAGCATTAACAATGAGAGCATTTCATACTCATCTTCAGCAGACGAACTTGATGAATTAGGTTGGCTACCACAATTATTGGGGTCTGAATTGTCCATTTCTTAACCTAAACAAAAAATAAGTCACATTACTTTTTGCCATGTAGTATAGTTTATATTCCACAAATCTAAATAGATTGAAGTTTAATTCTAGATTTTTTTTTAAAAATTTGACAGCATCTCTTATGTTTTCTATGAATTATCAAATCTAGTTATACCTTTATACACAATTCTAATCATTCTTAAATAATTAGACCTATATACACAATTCTAATCAATCATATTCCAACAATACATGGAATGTCAAACGCATAAGTTTAATCCAAAGAAATAACATAACATCCATAAACTAAAAAAGGTAATAAAAAAATCCAAGTACAAACATAAACACACAGCAACGAACAAATAGTATCCTTAACACACAAACATACTTTAAACCCAAAGCAATGTCCCCAATTCTCAACCAATCTTATCTAACCACGCATTCTTCCTCTTCAAAGGCATTTTAATGAATGCCTCCCTCAAATCAAAATTACCTGTAAATTTTTCTAACGCCTTCAAATATGTGTCATCATCCACCTCATTTTCCATTTCATCAAGTACTTTCAAACACGCTGCAACTGAATAATCAGCAGAAACCATCGAACTTGTTACCTCAACGCTTTTCTCTCTATACCTCTCAGCCCTAGCCAAAGAAGCTTCTGTCCTTGCTTTTGTGGCCTCCATGAAACAGGCAAAAACTTCACTCAATTGATTATTTTTAGTTTCCTTCTGTTTTTTCTTTTCATTGATTTTAGACCGCTTGGCAGAACGTTCAGGCTGAGTGGGCTGAGTGTTTGGGCTTTCAAGGTCAACCGGAGTATTTGGGTCATCCGGGTTACCAAGGCCATCAACATCAACATCTACATGCATGCCACTATTGAGAAAAGCTTCATGCAATGCATTCTCCTCATCAGAATTAGGTGGATCTTGGGTTGAAGCATGGTGAAGAATTCCTTTGGCGGTTGACTTGTTAAAGATTATGCCTAACAATTTGTAGTGCTCACAGCCTTGCTTACGAAATTGGGAAGCTTTTGGGTGTGCCTACGAAAAAAAAATATCGATATAAAAGTAATTATCGAAATAAAAGAAATTTCCGTAAGATAAATCCACACTATGTAAGACTAGGGAGAAAGACAATACCCGAACGTAATTTTCCCAAGTCTCATCTAAGGCTGTGACAGTATTACTTTCAGCATTCAAACCAAACCCAGTTTGTTCAAGCAATTGACTAAACAGGCGGTGTTTCAAACGCAACCTTTGAAATTTCTCCCTCAATTGTTTCAATGTAAAGACCTTGTTGGTCTTCAAATTCAATTATTTTAGAATGATATCCCAAATCCTTCTATGAAACACACCATCGTTTATGTTTCCTTTGTTTACCTCAGTAACCATGATATCGATAAAACATTTCTTTCTCTCAGAGCCCCATAAAGATACATCAATGCTTTCAGAAGCCATCTACAATAAAAGTGTGTGTAACAGTTTATTATTGAACAATACAAACTAACCGACCATTTTAAAACAAACTAGCTTATTTACAACAAGACAAGCAACCCAACAATATTAATGAAATGCCCATCACCCTCAAAGTGCGTAATTGTTATGAAAAATATTATAGAAACTAATTGCCGGTTGGTAAACTGGATTAAGAGGAGGATAAGATGAAATAATTTTGATAAAATAGTGAAATAGGATCATTTTTATTTATTTGTGGTATCAAATGTAAGATATATGAAGTCATCTCATTTTAACATCCTCTGAATCTAGTTTACCAAACAAGCGTTGAAGTAATATAATTAAGACCTAAAATGAGTGTAGTATCTACTTCCAAAAGAAAGTGAAATAGTTCAAACAGGCAAAAAAAATTTAACAACTTATAATGCTAAGGAAAACTACAAACTTAATTAGACTTATAACATTTTGATGGTCCCTCCAATAGTTTTGGGTTACAGCACTTGGATTTGCAGAGAAACACAGGGTGTTAGCAGTAGAAAGAGGGTAATGCAAAGCGTAGTGATGACAATCAGCTCCATTACTCTAGCCGCCAGGAGAGATTTTGATTTTTGCATGAGAGGTTACTTATCTTTTGTGGGTGTGTAGTGGTCTTTATATCAACCAAGGATTCCCATAGAGGAGAGAGTGCACAAAGCACAAAAATTCAGAGTTCCAAAACAAGTAGAGGGGAAATGTTTAAAATATACTTGCTTCTTAGGAGGCTTCATACCATTTGAGTTGGTTTTTGTCTCACCTGCTATTGTAGGGCCCCTAGTTTTTGTTTTACAACAAGGATCAATAGTGAGCCTAACCAACATTATCAATCCTACTTAATTTGCCTAAATGAAGAAAGTAAATATTTTATAATTTCATCATTAATTATTTACTTCTCAATATATTCCTCTCGGTCTTAGATCATAAGATGCACGCCAGCTCTTTTTCAAATTGAATTTTCAGCTACTAGTTAATATTCTTTCTGCCTCATGGTCAGGAAATTAGTAGTAACAATTTCAATGTTTTATACCTTCATATATATTGCCCTAGCTTCTCACTTGATCATATCTTGTAAAATTGGTTTAGTTTTTAGTGTAGGAATCAGCTTTTACCAAAATTTGAAAAAGCATCCATCAACCTCATATCACCACAAGTTCCCAACACACATCTGACCAGAATAATGCATTACTACCCTCACCAACATTAAATCAGATACTTTGCAAAGTAGTTCCAATTTCTTCTGATATTATTCTATAAAAAGAACCTATAACCCACTTATTAAAAAATACCCTATAACCCACTTAGAAAAAAACACCCAATAGCCCCTTATAAAGGCTATAGTAAACCAACCTTATGCTTCCACCCCATACTTTACTGGCACAGCCCTCCTCCATAAATTATCTCCATTTACCTCTAGTGTCCACACCCATTTACCAAGTAAGCAGTATTAAAAATCCTTAACTTTCTCACTCCTAATCCATCCACCACACATCGAGAGCACGTTTACCCCAATTAGGTGTCATTTGGGTGCAAATTTAAGCAAGCTTAAATCAGCTTGCTTGAATCTCTTCAAGGTAAAAATTGCCTTGATTAGATTTAGGCAAGCTGATTTAAGCTTGCTTAAATCTGAACCCAAACGACACCTTAGTCAAATGGTATTTATATTCATTACCCATAACATCCAAAAGAAATTTCCTATGTAATCGCCCTAGTCTCTACTGCAATTGCTGGAACTTCAAACAAAGACATAAATACATAGACAAACTTGCTAAGGTGCTCCTAATGAGTGTCATTCTTCCGCCCCTAGACAAATATTGTCCTAATGGAAGACCGAGATAAGACCAGACCTTACAGCCTTATGATCTGTGCCAGCAAGTCCATATTCTTTTTTATTATTGTTAAAAACTTAAAACTACACATATGCTGTAATATCCGTATTCATGAATTAAGGGTAAAGAAGTAATTTGATAAATATGTCATGAATTTTAATTAATATATTTATGCGAAGGATTAATATTGAATAAAATAATTCTTTAAAAAAAAATATGAACAGTAAAATATGAATAGTAAATCGTGAATAGTAAAAAAAAATATGGGACGTGAAAGTCCAAGACCAAAGACAAGAATAAATAAAATAAAAGAAAAAGAAAAATGAAAAAGGAAAAAGTAAAGGAAAAGAAGGAAAGAAAATATTAAAAAAAAAATGGCGCTTCCACCATTACTTAGTGGAGGTTTTTTTTTTAAAAAAAATAAAAAATAAAAAGAGACAAAACAAAATGATGAGAGAGTTAGGTGGGAGGGGGGTGGCTGCTGAAGACTAATAAAAAGAAGAAGAAAAAAAAACGTGGAGTTTGTTTTTAGAAAGTAGAAAGTTAGGTAGAGGGGCTGAAGCTCCTATATATATATATATGTGTAGAAACTGAAATCGTTCAGTTTCTTTCTTTCAAATTTTTGTATTCTCACAATATTTGGAGACCCAAAGAAAAGTCAAAAGAGCAAAATTTTGAATGAATTTTCTACGGAATTTCATAGAGGATTATGAGAAGCTATCAGTAATTATGAGGTAATAGTATAATATTTATTTTTGAATTTTTAGCATATATAAAATTTCCGGAGCTTAAAGTGAGAATTTTCATAAGGAGTGGTTTACGATGAATTTAAGAAATAATTAGAAATTTAATACAAATATTATGTCAGGTGTTGACTATCTACAACGGGAGAAATTTCTGAGAAGAACCGGAAAAAGCAAGAAGGTGACCCACGAGTAGCTTTAAATGCTACGGGGTGAGTTGGATTTACTTTAAGTAGTCTAAATGAAAAATCAATTATTTGATGATAATATTAATTTTAATTATTTAAGTATGCTTGGGTGATAGATGAAAAATTGATTTATGGGTATGATAAAAAATTTAGACATGTAGAAATATTTTTCGGTGAGAGATGATATTTTTAGAAATCATAAGTTTATTTGAGAATAAAAGCAATAAATAAATTATTGATGAGATATATTGATGTTTTAATACGAGTTATGACGAGATGAATTTTAATAGATCTTGACAAATTTTGGTGGATGATTTGAGGTGAATTTTAGTAGATCTTGACAAATTTTGGTGGATGATTTGAGATGAAATTTAGTGGATCTTGACAGACTTTAATTGATTATTTGATGTGATTTGGGAAGAGAAGAATTTAGTAGAATTTTTATATAATCTGATAAAAATCAGGATGATTGGATGTAAGAAATTTTTAAAGAAACTTTGTTATATAAAATTTGTGGATAATTAGGATAGCCAAATTAAGTAGTTTGAATCTTTATATTGTTTTTATATTACTGTTTATATTACCGTTTCATATCATTGTTCATGCGCATATGCATTTAATAATATAACCGAAAGAACCGGGAAGGCAGCCAGTCTAATGAAATAACCGTGACAGCCGGTATATGCTGGGATGAAAAGTGAAAACCGTGACAGCCGGTATATGCTGGGATGAAAATTGAAAACCGTGACAGCCGGTGTATGCTGGGATGAAAAGTGAAAACCGTGACAGCCGGTATATGCCGGGATGAAAAGTGAAAACCGTGACAGTCGGTATATGCTGGAATTAACCGGGAAGGCAGCCGGTCTAATGAGAATAAAAGAACTGGGAGGGCAGCCGGTCTAAGATAATAACAACCTGTCGACAGGTGGGAAGACGTTCCCATCATAATCATTCATACATCTGCACCTGTTTTAATTATCGTTGCATTTTTTTGAGATGATGAGATGTAGTATATTAATTGTGAATTAAATTATAGATGGCTGGATCTCATAAAAAGAGACAGCTATAATGATGAGATTTTTGAGATGATGAGATGTTGTATATTAATTGTGAATTAAATTATAGATGGTTGAGTCTCATAAAAAGAGACAGCTATAATGATGAGATTTTTGAGATGCTGAGATGTGATACTTTTTGTGAATTTAATTATAGAAGGTTGAGTTTCATAGAAAGAGACAGTAGGGTGATAAGACTTATCTAAATGATGGATTTTTTTATATATGAATCTTATTACGAGATAATTAGGAGAGAGTTGATAGTCTTAAGGTGAACCAATGATTGAAAAGAAGAGATTGATAATAGAAAGTTGTCATCAGGTTATAAAAAAAATAAATTTTAATATTAAAGGATTATTGATGGAGTTTGGAATACTTTCAGTAAATTTAATTCACTGAGCTTGTGAAGCTCACTCCTCACTGTACAATGATTTTCAGGTAGCAGGCTTAGCAAATAGTTTGATGAGTTGAGGTTTAGAAGGAATCATTTTCTGTAAGCCGCGTACGTGTCATCATCCTCAGACTAATGAGAAAATAAAAACGAAATTTTTTTTTGTAAATCCTCATGCATTTTACGGATTGATGTAAAGTTCTATTGGTAATATTTATTTTTATTGTTGCATATATGTGCTGTGCTGGGATTCTAAAAATGTGATGACATTGTTTCGGGGTGGCCAACCCGGGATGGGTCGTTACAATTTTGGTATCAGAGCATTAGGCTTTATGATTCTGTAGACTGCATAAAAAAGTAAGAAAGTAGAAGATTAAAGTAAATTATAATGAACGGTCTGAGGATGATACGTGAACGTGTTAGAGCTAGATTTAAAATTATTGATTTGAAAGGGCGTGGTAGGCCCACAATATTTTTGATAAGTCAAGGTTGAGTCTGAATCTGTGGTTCCTAGAATAGAAAGTGTTGATAATATGATTGATATTAGTAATATAATTGAGGTATGAGAGAATCTGAAGTTGAAAGAGAAAAGCTAAGATAAGCTCTTACTCATGCTTTTGAGAAAATGAATGTATCAGATAATCGAGTGGATAACTTATAGCATAGACTTGATAAGCAGACTAAAGCAGTGCCTGACGTTGTTAATTCAGTAATGGTAGACACTTAAAAAGGGGAAAAGTGGATTTATGCATAAAATGCATAGAGATATAAGTAAGCTAAATGCATTGTTGTTTAAAGGATCTATGAATCCTTTTACACCTGAGTTTTGGGAGAAACATGTAAGAGACATTATTTGGTATTTGACCAGTAAGTGATAGACAGACGATTGTTTTTTTTTACTTCGTTTAAGTTAGAAAGAGAAATTTTAGAATGATAGAAGGATATTCTTTCCAGGTAAGTACAAATTTGATAGACCCGTAACCTGAAATAGGTTTAAAGAAGGTTTTTTTTCTTGATAGATATTTTTTTTCCTTATATCTCTAGAGCTCAACCAGATAGAGATATTATTTATTTGGGGTAAATGTGTTAACTGTGGCTCGTTATGATAGCAGATTTATGGTTTTGTCAATCGTTGTAAAAAAAAAATAAAAAAAAAATAAAAAAAAAAAATTGGTAAACCAAGAGGAGAAGAACTGTAAGAGGTTCAAAGATGAACTATATTTTAAGGTTTGATCGAAACTATCTTACATGAAGCATATGAATTATGTCGGATTGGTGGGTATATTATTTCAGATCTAGAGAGATGTGATGGAATTTAAGGGAAAGAGAAAGAGTCGTTAAAGAGACTTAGACATGAAAGTTATGGAGGTAGTGGCAATATGATTGTATAGAGTAGGTGACCACCAAAGGAAGAGTTTCTTGTCCCAGGAAACTGAAGAAACAGAGTCAGAGGAACTCATGACCTATTACTTCTGTAGCTCAGAATACTATTGGTGAGACCATTAGATTTGGGAGACAGATTATGAGAACTGGAAGTCATTGTAGAGGAAGTAAGTATGTTACCAAGTGGAAGTGACAATCTGATGTATGATTGGGATATAAAAGTTTATTATAATCAGAAAAGATATTTATCCCAGAATTTTCAAATTTTGAAATACTTTATGTGTGGAGAAGGTGGACATGTCAGTGTTGGTTGACTTTGAAGCAACCCATTCTTTTGCATCCAGTATTCATATAAAATCTATTGAAGAATTTATTAGTCCTTGGATTGCAAAATATCCTTGTTAAAGTTCTCATTTGAGATAGAGTGATAATCATGAATATTCATGAGGGATTGTGTGATTCGTACCAGTGACAAAAAAAAATCTAAAGTTGATTTATTATCTTTGAATATAATTTATCTTGGGAAATAATTGGTTATCGATGTTTTATGTCTGGATTGATTATTCCAGAAAGAAGGTTCAAGATATAGACGTGAGATACTTTTAACTATCTTATTTTTGCTTTGGCCAATAGGAGATGATTGAAGAAGGGTTTTAAGGAGTATTGGACATATATCATGAATTATAAAAAGGAGATAGTGATGAAAGAATATTCTAAATTAATTTTTGATGAGTTGTTTAGGTTGCCTCCAAGTGGGGAGATTAAAGTCTCTATTGATGTGATACCAGGATTATCACATATATTTAATAGCACCCTATAGAATGATGTCAGCTGAATTGAGAAAGTTGAACGTACCGTTTTAAGAATTTGTGGATAAACAATTTATCTGACTTAATGTATTTAGGGAGTCAGGTGTTGTTAGTGAAGAAGGAAGATGGAACGATAAGGATGTGTATAGACTACAGATAGTTAAAAAAAAGAATAAATATATTTTTACCAGGATAAATGAATTGTTTAAGCAGTTGCAAGGAGTGAGAATGTTTTCTAAGATAAACCTGAGATCAGGTTATCACCAATGGAGGATAGAGAAGGGAGACGTGCCTAAGACTACTTTTAGGACACATTATGCTCATAAGCTTTCGTGATGTCATTTGGATTAACTAATGTTCCAGAAACATTTATGGACTTGATAAATAAATATTTAAACTGTTTCTTGATAATCTTATGGTTGTGTTCAGTAATGACATTCTGATATATTCTTAGAAGGAAAAACAACATATGGACCATTAAACAGTGTGCCAGAGATTCTAAGGAGAGAGAAATTATAGGCAAAGTTTCTAAGTGTGAATGTTGGTTGAAGGAAATAACTTTCTTTGAACATATAATATTCGGAAACGGTATAACAGTTGAACCACAAAAGGTAGAGATAATGTTAAGTTGAGAGAAACCAACTAATATAACTGATATTAGAATCTTCTTGGGATTAGCTGATTATTGTAGAAGATTCTTTCAGAATTTGTCTATTATTGAATTGTTGTTGAATAGATTGACCAGTAAAGATGTGAGATTTGTATGGTGAAGGAAGTGTGAGAAAAATTTTCAATTACTAAAGGAGAAATTGACTACAGCTCCGGTATTGGTGTTTCCTTCTGGTGATGAAGGATTTGTGGTGTATAATGATAAGTCGTATCAATGATTAGGATATGTGTAACATAGAAAAGTTATGGGCTATACTTCTAGGAAATTGAGGATTTATGATAAGAAATTTCCTTACTCATGACTTAGCGTTGGCTGCTATAGTGTTTACTTTAAATATTGGAGATATCGTCTTTATGGAGCCACTTGTGAGATAGTAAAATTGGACATACTTACCTAACCAGAGGGAGTTGAATTGGAGGCAGAGATGGTAGATGAAGTTGATTAGTAATGATGATTGCACAGTTCACTATCATCTAGAGCATACGAAGATGATAATTGGTACATTGAGTAGAAAGTCTACAAGAAAGTTAACTGCTATTGGGAGTCCTTATATGAAATTAATGATAAATTTAAGAGAAATAAGAATGAAGTTGAATACCAGTGATAAAGGATCATGGTTAATAAATATGGTTGTACGATCCATAATGAAATGTTTTAGAGATGTAAGGTAGAGATAAGGAGACAAAAAAAGATTAAGCATTGAG
Organism: Bretschneidera sinensis; assembly: GCA_023935145.1. NCBI lineage: Eukaryota > Viridiplantae > Streptophyta > Magnoliopsida > Brassicales > Akaniaceae > Bretschneidera > Bretschneidera sinensis. The sequence goes on from CM043698.1 coordinate 36,577,020, forward strand.
TGCTTACCAGAAAGCATTTTGAGTTCAAATATGAAATGAAGGTAGTTTGATGTTGGTACATGGATGGTGTCCCCATTCAAGTAACAAAAAGAAATATAGAGAATTGAGACAGAAATTCTGATGGTCAAGATTGAATAAGGATGTAGTTGAGATTGTGATATTGTATGGAGTATCATTGAGCATAATGTTAAAGAAAGATACTAGATTTATATCTTGGTATTGGGAGAGGATTTCAGAAAGCCACGGGTACACAGTGGTAATATAATAAATTCTCATGCTCATATTGGATTTTTAGAATACTAAAAAATATGCTAAGAACAAATGTGATAAATTTTTCAGTAAATTGATATGCTTACATGCCATTGATTGAAGTTGTTTATAATAATCAAGTATCAAATTTGTATTGGGATGGTACTCATTGAGACATCGAAAGATATGAGGTATAGAACTCTTATATGTTGGGAAGAAATGAAAGAGAAAAATATATCTGGTCTATTTATTATTGAGCTAAAGATGATCAAATTTGTTAGAGAAAACTGTAAAGCAACCTAGAGTTGACCTCTTGAGTCTTAAGTAGGTGATTGGGTGTATTGAGAAATATCTCAATGAAAATGTATATTGAGATTTAAATGGAAAAAGAAAGTTGAATCCGAAGTATGTGGGACCTATGAGGTTGTTGAGAAAGTTGGATTAGTTGTGAGTAACTTGAATTTGCCTCCGGAATTAAAACATTTATATAATGTATTTCATGTTTCACTTTTAAGAAAGTGTTTACATGATATTTCGAGCTAAGTTATTGAAATTCAAAAAAAAAAAAAATTGACCTATATACAAGTACCAGCAAGAATTTTGGACAAAAAAAAAAAGAGTAAGTCTTGTGTAAAAGAATAATTTCACTAGTGTAAAATTCGATGGCTGAATAAGGATGTTGAAGAGATTTCATGAAAGCGTAAGACAAGTATGAAGAAAGATTATTTATATTTTGATTATGGAGTAAAGTAAAGAAATTTCGAGGATGAAATTTTTGTAAGGTGGGTAGAATTGTAATATCCGTATTCATGAATTAAGGGTAAAGAAGTAATTTGATAAATATGTCATGAATTTTAATTAATATATTTATGCGAAGGATTAATATTGAATAAAATAATTCTTAAAAAAAATATGAACAGTAAAATATGAATAGTAAATCGTGAATAGTAAAAAAAATCTGGGACGTGAAAGTCCCAGACCAAAGACAAGAATAAATAAAATAAAAGAAAAAGAAAAATGAAAAAGGAAAAAGTAAAGGAAAAGAAGGAAAGAAAATATTAAAAAAAAATGGTGCTTCCACTATTACTTAGTGGAGGTTTTTTTTATAAAAAAAATAAAAAATAAAAAGAGACAAAACAAAATGATGAGAGAGTTAGGTGGGAGGGAGGTGGCTGCTGAAGACTAATAAAAAGAAGAAGAAGAAAAAAACGTGGAGTTTGTTTTTAGAAAGTAGAAAGTTAGGTAGAGGGGCTGAAGCTCCTATATATATATGTGTAGAAACTGAAATCGTTCAGTTTCTTTCTTTCAAATTTTTGTATTCTCACAATATTTGAAGACCCAAAGAAAAGTCAAAAAAGCAAAATTTTGAATGAATTTTCTACGGAATTTCATAGAGGATTATGAGAAGCTATCAGTAATTATGAGGTAATAGTATAATATTTATTTTTGAATTTTTAGCATATATAAAATTTCCGGAGCTTAAAGTGAGAATTTTCATAAGGAGTGGTTTACGATGAATTTAAGAAATAATTAGAAATTTAATACAAATATTATGTCAGGTGTTGACTATCTACAACGGGAGAAATTTCTGAGAAGAACCGGAAAAAGCAAGAAGGTGACCCACGAGTAGCTTTAAATGCTACGGGGTGAGTTGGATTTACTTTAAGTAGTCTAAATGAAAAATCAATTATTTGGTGATAATATTAATTTTAATTATTTAAGTATGCTTGGGTGATAGATGAAAAATTGATTTATGGGTATGATAAAAAATTTAGACATGTAGAAATATTTTCCGGTGAGAGATGATATTTTTAGAAATCATAAGTTTATTTGAGAATAAAAGCAATAAATAAATTATTGATGAGATATATTGATGTTTTAATACGAGTTATGACGAGATGAATTTTAATAGATCTTGACAAATTTTGGTTGATGATTTGAGGTGAATTTTAGTAGATCTTGACAAATTTTGGTTGATGATTTGAGATGAAATTTAGTGGATCTTGACAGACTTTAATTGATTATTTGATGTGATTTGGGAAGAGAAGAATTTAGTAGAATTTTTATATAATCTGATAAAAATCAGGATGATTGGATGTAAGAAATTTTTAAAGAAACTTTGTTATATAAAATTTATGGATAATTAGGATAGCCAAATTAAGTAGTTTGAATCTTTATATTGTTTTTATATTACTGTTTATATTACCGTTTCATATCATTGTTCATGCGCATATGCATTTAATAATATAACCGAAAGAACCGGGAAGGCAGTCGGTCTAATGAAATAACCGTGACAGCCGGTATATGCTGGGATGAAAAGTGAAAACCGTGGCAGCCGGTATATGCTGGGATGAAAATTGAAAACCGTGACAGCCGGTGTATGCTGGGATGAAAAGTGAAAACCGTGACAGCCGGTATATGCTGGGATGAAAAGTGAAAACCGTGACAGCCGGTATATGCTGGAATTAACCGGGAAGGTAGCCGGTCTAATGAGAATAAAAAAACCGGGAGGGCAGCCGATCTAAGATAATAACAACCTGTCGACAGGTGGGAAGACGTTCCCATCATAAACATTCATACATCTGCACCTGTTTTAATTATCGTTGCATTTTTTTGAGATGATGAGATGTAGTATATTAATTGTGAATTAAATTATAGATGGCTGGGTCTCATAAAAAGAGACAGCTATAATGATGAGATTTTTGAGATGATGAGATGTTGTATATTAATTGTGAATTAAATTATAGATGGCTGAGTCTCATAAAAAGAGACAGCTATAATGATGAGATTTTTGAGATGCTAAGATGTGATACTTTTTGTGAATTTAATTATAGAAGGTTGAGTTTCATAGAAAGAGACAGTAGGGTGATAAGACTTATCTAAATGATGGATTTTTTTTTATATGAATCTTATTACGAGATAATTAGGGGAGAGTTGATAGTCTTAAGGTGAACCAATGATTGAAAAGAAGAGATTGATAATAGAAAGTTGTCATCAGGTTATAAAAAAAATAAATTTTAATATTAAAGGATTATTGATGGAGTTTGGAATACTTTCAGTAAATTCAATTCACTGAGCTTGTGAATCTCACTCCTCATTGTACAATGATTTTCAGGTAGCAGGCTTGGCAAATAGTTTGATGAGTTGAGGTTCAGAAGGAATCATTTTCTGTTAGCCGCGTACGTGTCATCATCCTCAGACTAATGAGAAAGTAAAAACGAAAAATTTATTTGTAAATCCTCATGCATTTTACGGATTGATGTAAAGTTCTATTGGTAATATTTATTTTTATTGTTGCATATATGTGTTGTGCTGGGATTCTAAAAATGTGATGACATTGTTTCGGGGTGGCCAACTCGAGATGGGCCGTTACATATGCCTTGAACCCCTGTCCACTTAGTGGGCAGGGAAATATCCTCTCTTTTTTTTTATAAGTGTGGGCAGGGAAATATCCTTAACACTGTTCCAAAGCGAGCAGGACCAGCAAGTCCATATTCTAAACATCACCACTGTAGGAATCTCACTCTTCCTCAAATCAAGGCAGAGACTAGCTCAAATTGGACTTTAGATAGTCTTGTCAAGTGAAAACCAAGTCCCATTGTAGAATTTTCTACTCAAGTATGCAGCTGGTTTGTTTCTCTTTTTTTTAATAAGTAAAAATTATTAATTTAACAAAGAAGTGAATCGAACCCAACTAGTTTTATTTCTCTTTAATTTAAGAGTTTAGGCATTTTGGCAACTTAGTATCTTCTAACAAAACTGCAACTGTCATTTATGGGCCTTACATTGAGTATAGTTATGCTAACATGTGTACTGATAAAAAAAAGTTATGCTATTAAGTTTGAAAACAAATATATTAGTTCAAAAGTTTAAGATTATAAATTTTGTTTTAAAGCTTCAAAACCTAGCAGGACGAGAAAAAACTAGAGATCCCTAAATATCCAAATCGATGAATAATAGTTTTACAAAAACTATTAAAAGCTTTAAATCTATCGAAGGATGACGCAGTGACCAAAACGCGAAAAGAAAATAAAAACAATGGCCGTCAGAAACAAATCCTCAATATATCTGATTTTGAACACAGTATTTGAAGGCAAAACAACCAGCAAATCTGCAGATGATGGCAATGTATGCAACGAAATCAAGTTGTTTTAAGATTTAACTTAAGTTTCAAAAGCATAAAATGATTACAAACTGTGCATTAACACAAAATGCTAAGGAGAACATCCAATCAAGATTCTCATTTCCATACGCATCATCAATCCGGCTCATAATGAAACTTTCATGTCAACAGAGACTCAGTTTGACTCCTAAATGGACTGATGGAGCATTGTAAAAAATATTGAGAGACAGGGGAAAGCAAAATTACATCAGAATTGTTTTTTGCAGAGAAAATGAACATATACAGTAATAAAAAAAAATCAACAAAGCTAGTAAAATAAATAGAGAAAAAACTGAAATTAATTTCATTATAGTCAATTTTCAAGCAATTAGAGTTTTTCAATTCTAAACCTATATCTACCGAAATTAGGGGTTAACTCCAAACAACTCAAGATCTATAAACTAAAATAAAATCAAGCATATCCAGATCATACACCATATATAATAATGGGAAATAGTAGAAGATTAAAGTAAGAAACTTACAGTGCGGCACAAAGATTATCGAAGAACACGATCGTGGAAATTTTTCTCTGAAGAGCACTGTGTGACGAAAAGAATACGATGCTTACCAAAGCCTGGTCAGTGCCTTAAAAGTAGAAGCGAACTGAAATCGTTGTAGTTTGGAAGGAGCTGAAGTGAAAAAATAAAGAAAACCCACAACGTGACGGCGGTGAGGTGAGCGGTCAAGGATGACGACCGTGAAAGATAGGAGAGGAAGACAAGGATGACGGCCGTGAGAGAGAGGGGGAAGAAGAGACACAAATGAAAGAACCGGTGAACCAGATAAGCGGAGACGCAAATGAGAGAGAGGGCAGAGAGTCACAGTCGAGAGAAGAGAGAAGAGAGTCGTGAATTTGGGCTGAATTCAGAAAATTAAAACCGAAAACTCCGTTTAGGAGTTTTCAAATAACAGTGTTTGAAAACTACAGTCTGTTGAAAAATTGTGTTTGAACATTAGGCCCCAAACATGTCACCAGTGTTTGAAAATGATTTTCAGTGTTTGAACACTGGAAAGAGTGTTTGAACACTCTCCCCAAACATCACCTTTGATTTTTGATGTTTTCTATGTGAAGACTGAAAGTTCAATATCAACAATCTTGTTATCAATTGATAAGGTGATTTTCTTGTGAATTGATACAAATTGCATTTTTGAGGATATAAGAAAAAGAGTAGTATTAAACCATTTCTGATATAGAGTTTAATTAAGTATATTGATTGTTTTATTAGTGGAGCACAATGTGGTATGCATTTTGCAGTAATCATGTAATTCTGGTTAGTCATTACTCATGCTGTTTGATTTTGATACTCTATCATCTCTCTCCTTCAAGGAACAGTACTGTAAGACTACCTAGTTTGTCATGTGATGGGTGTCACTGGGGCTCCTAAGTTCTTATCATTAGACACCTTATATCTTGGTTCAGCATTATAGGTTTATTATGAGGATCTTTGTTGTGTCTATCCAGTTATATCAGGGTTATGCTTGATAAGGATTTTAGTAAATTGAGGAACTCTTGCATTTGTAATTGCCAGATATGCCATCTCTATGCCGTACTGCACTATAGTAATATCGTATTTCTGTTGGACATACCCATCAACCTCAGATAAGTCGACACTCAACTGTATGGATGTACTTCAGGTTCAAAAGTTTTAAAAGTAGGGACCAAAATCCTAATTTAGAGTCTCCGCAGTCAAAATACGTGGAATGAAGTGCCAAATGAAAGGGGATAAGATGTCTCGTTTTCTCTTACCTCTCTTTCCTTCTCTTCTCTCACACTCTCTCAGTCTTGCTTTTAGGTTTTATCATGTAAACTGTCTTTTTTTTACTGAAGACTGCAGGGCTAAGAACATAAAAGAAATAGAGAAAGAGAGTACTTGAATTGATGAGAGATGTACACTGGCAACTTGTCTATAAAATTATTTCTTTCCCTTCACTATCTTTGTCCTGCTTTATTGACATTTAAGGAAAGCAGATTTACCTTTTCTTATATTTCCCTCCTGCTCTCTTTTTATTTAATTTCTTTTGAGGTCACATGGCATTCCAAAAACATATTCTTAAGGCTATGAGTTGTTAACTTTACAAGAGTAAGTCAAATGTACTCATTAGTCTATGTCTCCTTGGACTTTAGTTCTATTACACTCCAATTTTGGCACTCTTAGTATGCAAGTTTTTTGGTTTGTTTGGTGAACATTTTTCGCATGCACATGTTTTTAGTTTGGTTTCTCTTAATGTATTATTATTATTTCACTGATTTAGAATATAATTTACTCAGCTGTGGATGTGCTTGTGCAACGTGAGGAGCAGATCTTAAATTGTAATATGCCTGACACTGATAATGGTGTGGCCTATGAGAATCAAGATGAGGAAGCTGTGGCAGTGGTTGAGGGATCGCCTCCAGATGTTCGAATGAATTTGAATGTACCTGGTACATCTCTCTCCCTCTCTCGGTTAGCTATGGATTCCCCCCTTGTTTATGAAGTGTTTCGTTTTGCCAGTCACTCTCTGTTACAATTGTTAAACTTGGATTCTGAGTTAGAAAAAGTTTTTGGTTTGTCACGTGGTGTTTACTGAGATCCGTTCGATATTTTTGTAGCTAATGAAGCCACTCATAGCAGTGATCCATACAAGAGCATGGGTTGCTCATTAGTTCTTAGAGTTAAGACCGTTCATATTAGCTCTCCAATTTTAGCAGCAAAGAGTCCATTCTTTTATAAGGTGAGAAATCTTGGCCTGGTTTGTGCTGTCATCATTCTTTGACTATTGTGTTTGATTTGGTAGTTTGTGCCATTCTTTTAGTTGTTTTCAAATGGGATGAGAGAATCAGAGCAGCGACATGTAACTCTGCGAATACATACCTCAGGTAATTGCAGGAAAATTATTATTTTCATGTTTTTGGCCACTTCTTCAATTTTTTTCGTTATGAAAATGAAAACTGGCAGTCTTCTAGCGTCATTCGAAAGCTACTTTGAACTTTTTGTGTTTGTTCAGTAATTTCTCCATATCTTGGAATCAACGATGTTCATTGTTTCCTTACCATCACCATCATCATTATTACTATTTTGTTTCATTTTGACTGAGCAAATATCGATGTAATACTGCTTCTTGTTTGTTTATATTTTCTTGAGCAGAAGAAGCGGCACTCATGGACCTACTTAATTTTATGTATAGTAATACACTATCAACAAGCACACCTACTGCTTTGCTGGATGTGCTGATGGCTGCTGACAAATTTGAGGTTGCATCTTGCATGAGATATTGCAGCAGGTTGTTGCGGAGCTTGTCCATGACCTGTGAGTCTGCCCTGCTGTATTTGGATCTTCCTTCTAGTGTTTTATTGGCTGAAGCCGTTCAGCCACTGACAGATGCAGCGAAGCAGTTTCTTGCAGCAAGATACAAGGACATGACTAAGTGAGAGCCTCTGTTTCTCATAAACCAGTTTGTGTTCTGATTAGCTGCTCGTTTCTAATTGAAATATGCCTTTCCTCTGTATTTTCTTATTTTGTATAGCAAATTCCCATTGATATGTAGTAAGTTTCTTATTCTCTAATGTCATATTTACATTTTAATTTATCTGTGCATTGGATGAGTGAGGAAATAAAATATCATATAGCAGTGGCAATATTTCAGCTTGATAGTAAAATTGGACAAACATTGTTTCTTATTTTTTTTTTCCTGGGCAACTTCAGTTACATAGCTGCAGACTCATGCTATTGATTTGTTGTGTTTTTATAAGGTTCCAAGAAGAGGTGCTTAACTTACCTTTGGCTGGTATCGAGGCAGTACTATCCAGTGATGATCTCCAGGTACCATCAGAGGATGCTGTTTATGATTTTGTGCTGAAGTGGGTGAGGACTCGTTATCAAAAACTGGAGGAACGACGGGAAATCCTTGGGTCGCGACTGGGTTGCCTAGTCCGTTTTCCATACATGACCTGTCGAAAGCTCAAGAAGGTTTTAACCTGCAATGACTTTGATCCTGAGCTTGCCTCCAAGGTTGTGCTTGAAGCTCTCTTTTTCAAGGCTGAGACACCATACCGACAACGCTCCCTTGCAGCAGAGGAGGCAAATGCTACCTATCGTCGTTTTGTGGAGCGGGCTTACAAGTACCGCCCAGTCAAGGTGGTAGAGTTTGAACTACCCTGTCAGCAATGCATTGTGTACTTGGACATGAAGCATGAGGAATGTGCGCATCTTTTTCTAACTGGACGGGTTTATTCACAAGCATTTCACCTGGGTGGGCAAGGTTTTTTCCTGTCAGCCGATTGCAACATGGACCAACAAAGCTCATTTCATTGCTTTGGGCTGTTTCTGGGGATGCAAGAGAAGGGATCAGTGTCATTTGCTGTTGACTATGAATTTGCAGCAAGATCGAAGCCAACTGAAGAGTATGTGAGCAAGTACAAAGGAAACTATACCTTTACTGGGGGAAAAGCTGTTGGATATCGGAATCTGTTTGGTATATCTTGGACAGCGCTTATGGCTGATGATAGCCTTTATTTCATCAACGACTTACTTCATGTTAGGGCTGAGCTCACCATCAAGCAATAAATGTTTTTCTGGGCATGTTCTGCGGAGCATTTGGTGGTGTATCTTGTTTTAACAGTTCTCTGAAATTCCGTGATATTGGCCTATGCATATTTTTTAACAATGAAGGCGAGGCTTCAACTTTATTATTGATTCTGGCCATTTTGCTTTTTGGTGATGATACCGTGATAGGAAACTATTCCCAAATTATTTTCAACTATAGTAATTGTAACATCTTGGATTAAAAAAATATATAGTAACAGCTTGATTTTTTATTTTTTATGTTTTGAGTTTAAATTTAATCCTGCAAGCTATGTCAGATTGGGCTTATTTCGGTGCTCCTTGCTTTATTTATTTCCTAAGCTCATCTGTAGTCTTATTATCTTTCTTTTATTAATTTTTATCACTTACTAAAATAAATACATTAATATTTTGTTAATTATGTTAGGCACAGGATTTACGGCTGCCATGCAGAGAGCAATAGAGGGATTTATAAGTCTCTGCTTGTATTAATTACAATTTTGAGTAAAGAGAAACAGACAAATGAAAGCACCAAAAGCAAACTTTGGAGAACTTTTGCTGAACTGAAAAGAAAGCTAATTAGCAAGTACAAAGCCTGATATAGAGAAAGAGGAAAAAGTTATCTTTTTATTGGATTACTGATGGATGAATTCAGTAAATAGTGAAATTAATAATAATTCACATACCTCACCCTCACTTTGGCTTATACAAGGTTATTTCTTTTTTCGTTTCATATCTATCAAATGCATATGAGAAAGTGAGAGATGATGTGTTGTTCATGGATGAATTTCAAGCAAGCTCTTAGAAGCTCCTTGTGCGTGCTCAGGTATTGTTAACTGTTGCACCAAAAATAAAAATAAAAATAAAAAATTTTGCTTTTATTTTTATTTTTATAGTTTGCACACAGAAAACGTTAGTAGTCTTCAATATTCTATAAAAAAACATGCAAATCTTTACTACTTTGTGATATGGTCAATGACTCAACTGTACTCATCGATTTAATCTTATTTTTTCAGGTTCTTGCTTCAGTAAGTAAAAAGTTGACATTCAATATTTAATTTCGGCAATCATACAGCATAAATTAATTAACCATACAAAAATACTGACAGTGAGGAATTTTACCGTAATGGTGACACATTTTTTCATCATTGTCTATTGAATGGAAAAACAATGTTTAACTTTTTACATTCTTCGTGTAAGAATATAATTGAACGAATTTTTGAGACATGGAAGAAAAAATTCTTAACATATAATGTCAATGATCAAATTAATATTTATCGTAGCCATAATGGTTATATACAATTACATTACTCGATATGCTGGTACCGGTATAATTTTTCATCCGCTTCCAAATTCCTTTAGTATGATATCAAACATTCAGTGTCACAATCACTTAGTAAACGATTATAACGAGCTTTTATAGGTTGCTATCAGAAATATGATTTCAGGGTTCAATTATTAATGTACTAATAGACATGCAGTGCAATATAATTTCACCAAGAAAAACTTTTGACAGGGAAAGAGATTGTAAGAAGGTGGAAGAAAAATTGTAAAATTAAAGTATTTTTAAATTAAAGGATAGAGAAAACAAAGAAAAAATATTTGTAAAAATGTAAAATATGGAAGGATGAATGGTTTAATTGAAGACGTTTAAAGTAAATGAATTTATGAACAAGAATTAGCTGAAGGAAGAAGGAACAAAAACTCAGAAGAGAAACAGATAGCCCAAAATCGACAACAGGTGAGAAGAGAAACAACTTATTTTAAGGCATTTATATTTTTAATTATGTGTATTAAATGAGTTCATATTATAATGGTTAAAAAATTAAAGATTAATGAGAAAGAAGTATAAATGAAACATCAAAACATGAAAAGAGAGGAGAACAATCTTATTTCTCTCGTAAACAGAAAGCAACCCCTTTTTGATAATTTAACAATTAAAACCGTCAGTTAATCACAACAATCTACGGTTAAAATTTTTTCGTCATTCAGTCATTTAAAATAATTTTAATTAATTTCAAATTTAAAAAATTATCGAACTACATCTCTATCGATTCTTGACTATTATACGTGAGATACTCCCACTCATAAATTAATTTTAGATCATTAAAGATATTAGATTATCTCAAATTTTTTTTTTGATTTATAAGAGAGTTTGACATGATGTAATTTTTGTACAACAATATTATACTCTTGTAGCCTCAAAGATCAAAAATACTTGGTCAAAAACTCAAAACCCAATTAAATAGAAAAATTATGGTTAAGCAACCCACTCATATTATCTCTCATTGAATAGTAGCTCAATTAAAAAGAAAAAAACTAAACAGTATAAAATTTGTTAAATTGGGTGTAGGAGTTTTTTATAATTAGAAAAGTGTCAAGCAGAATTAAAATGCAGGCCCTTCATCCTCCAGAACATTAAAAAAAAAACTTTATTATGTGTAACTATAAATTAGATTTTTTCATATAATTACTAAGGACTAAGTTTACCTTCCAATTTTTCCTAAGTTGATATTAACAACTCCGCTTGTGGTGTCAAGTTAGGGAAGTAGATGAAAATTTTCTATTGATAATGTCACTTAGGGTGAACTTAAGTCGATTTGGATCGAGTTAATTTAAAAATTTAACTAAACTGAATCATATTAAATTAAAAAAATCTCAATTCAATTCAATCTTTTCAAATTTGTTTGGATTGATTTGGATCGTCAGTTTCGTTTTTTTTATTTATTTAAAAATTAAGAAAGATGTTATTTTCAGGATAAAAATTGTTAAGACTAGACCAAATATTTTTAATTGAAAAAATTTTCAAAACATTTACTTAAAAAAATCTTGCCTTCTCTGAAAGTCCCAATTTTTTTTTTTATTTCTTCCTTAAAACATTTTTTGAGATATAATAATAAAGAAAAATATGATTAATCTAGTAGAAGCTAGGTACCCAGAAAGAATAATCTGTTAAGGAAGAGAATTATCAAAACAAGCCTTATTATTTTTTATTATTTAAGTGCTACTTAAATAGCACCCAAACATTCCCAGCGTAATGTTGTGTAAACCTAAATCCCGTGTTTAAAGGGTGTGCACCGTAATTCCACCAATGAAACTAAGAGACGAAGCAAAAAGAAGACCATAAACAACAGAGGAAACATCCATGAATATGAAATGTCGATATGTATCCAATCGTCTGCGGAAGAAAGAGAGAAGGGAGAGGAGAGAGGAGAGAGATTTTTCTATAAAGGAAAAGAAAAAATTTCATAAAAGACAAGAATTTTGTTTGACAAAAAGAATAATTTTGTTGACTAAAAATATTTGTTCTAGCCTTAGCAAATTTTTCTATCAATGCAACCCATATTTTGTCTCAACTTTTTTGAACGGATCAAGCGCGGTTTTTTATAATAAATTTTTAATTTTAGTATGTTCGGATGAAAAAGAACAATATCTATAATCATCACCAAAATAATTAATTCAAACATATTAAATAAAAAATTATTTTATTACAATAATACTATCATTAATTAGATCTAAAATCAAATATATAATAATTTATTTGAAAACATCAATTTAAAATACATATCTTATAAAGTCAATTTAAAAGTTTGGATGAAATTTTTAATTTATGAATTTTGCATGTTTAAGAGGTCATTTAAGATTCTAAATTTGTGAGTTTGAAATGCCATCTTTCTAAACTGTATTTCAAATTTGTAGTTTTTTAAGATTTAATCAATTAATCAATGTTAATGGACATGTTTGGAGGTGGTTTTTTAAAATTGTTCTCGGTTTTTAAAAACTAAAATCAGTTTTCAAAAACAAAAAAACATGAGCTATAATCTATTTAAGTTTTCTTTTTAAATAATTTGAAATACAAATACATGCATTTTAAATTCATAAATCCAATACAATCTAAATCTTACAAATCTATCACTTACAAAGTACCTTAAATCATTTAACATAAAGTTCAAACAACCTTAGTTTAATAGAAACCATACAAAAAAAAACTATATTTTAAAAGTGTTTGATCAATCAAATTCTTCAAAACTTCAATGCCACTATAGAATAAAAAATAAACACAGTATATAAATAATTACATATAATAAATATTAAATATAATTATATAATAACAAGGTTATTAATTTGGATCGGGTTGAAATTTTTTTTGAATCCGTGATCTAATCTAACTCAACCTATCTGGTTCAATAATTTCACAACCCAATCTTAATTTAAATTTTACAAATTTTAACCTAATCCATTGCATCAATTTGAGTCAGGTTCAGGGGTTTATTGGTTTCCAAATTCATATCATTTAATTATTTAAAGATAATTTTAATTGATTCAAGTATTAACGGGATAAGTTGAGATAATTTATCGTTTTCTCTCTTTATTAATAATTGTAAATACTCTTAACATATGAATTTTTTGCGTGTTTGAAATGTTTAACTTTTTCTATACGCAAAAAAAAAAAAAAAAAAAAAAAAAAAAAAACCCCTAAATAGGTCTCCTTTTATCAACTTGGATTGATGGCAGAATTGACGGAAGAATTCAGAAAATTGGCCCCAATAATTTAAAAACTTCTATTGCTTCATTTACAGAAAAAAAAAAAAAATCAGTAAGATACAAATGTTTTGCCAGCTTTCAAGTTGAGAAAAGAGGCTCATTTCTTCGTGCTCACCAAAAACAGGGTTTCTCACAGTCGATACTCCATTTCAATAAATATTCTGAAAAAGGTAAGTAGGAGGTAACTAGGATAATTATCATTTACTATGAAATTGAAATTTTATTTTTCTCAACAGTAAAAAGAGAAACTGATATTAGAAATTCTGACATAGGATTCCCTCATTTTCCTCTTAACAACAAATTGGCATGGAGTCACCTTTAAAGTCAAGTGCAAAAGTTCCAATAAAAAAAAAAAGTCAAGTGCAAAAGTTGAAAAAGTGACTCATTAGTCTTCCCAATTGGGGTCCATTTTTTAAGCATGCTTAATCTTTTTTTTGTGGAAAAGTATCATCATTCAAAAGCACTAAAAAAAAAGTTCCCTAAGAGTGATCTAACCATAATCCCTTCTTCAAACTAATCTCATCGTTAAAATAATAGAACGCTTCTACCTATAGAAGTGTTCATATCATTCTAAATACAGGCTAAAGAGTTCATCACCTGAACTCCAAAATGGGCTGGAATTTCATCTGTCTGGTTTTCAGCTTGTGTTCATGTTCATTAGTCTATAGCTTAAACAACATCAACGGTGATTCTTTGGATGCAGCTCTTCAGGATTCTGCATTCAAAGCATTGGTCAGACACCGGCCACACACGGGTGCTCTATACAAAGCTATCCTTCCTGCTAATCTTTCAGGCATGGAAGTTTCGATCGTACGCATCAGAAGCCGGAGGTTATGGAAGATTGGAGCTAAATTTAGAAACTTTCACATCCCATCAAGAACCATTTCAGTGCCTCATGTGAGGAGATTAGCTATAATCTATCAAGACTTGGGCAATTGGTCTTCTCACTATTACAAGGTTCCTGCAGGTTATTCATTCATCACTTCAGCTGTTGGTTTCATGGTTTTTGATGCATCAAGGGCAAAAGGCATCACAAAGATCAATCTCAATCTAACGGGGAAGAAGCCAATTTCAATCCATTTTCCCAATTTGACATTCCCTGATGGAATGATTTCAAGAGGTAAATGTGTAGCTTTTAGCACTAACGGGTCATTTTACCTTAGTGAGATGAGTTTGCCCAATGTATGTTACACTTTCAGTCAGGGTCATTTCTCAATTGTTGTTCCATTGAAGAGAAAGAAGAAGCTATGGCATTTGTGGGTGACGATAGGGCTTCTGCTTGGATTTGGTGTGCTGATTTTGATGGGTTATTTGGGGATGGTACTTCTTAGAGTTTTGAAGACAAAGAAAATACAAGCAATGGAAAGACAAGCTGATGAAGGCGTGGTTTTCCATAGTAGATGGGTTGGTAATAGTAAAATGCCCTCTGCAACACTAACAAGAACTCAACCAGTCCTTGAGAATGGAGGGTTTTAATGGTTATTTGATTCCCGTGTTTCAGCTTCTTTTTGTTTATATTTTCTCCTGTTTCACTCACTAGTCACGACTCTTGAAATTGACGTTTGGATTGATATTTTTTAGTGCACCAGATTTAAAGATTTTTTTTTTTTGGTAAATTACATATTAAATACCTTCTGATTAGGGTTATATCAATTTAAATCACACTGTTTTCAAAAGTTAATTTTGAATATCCAGTTATTAGGTTTATTCTAACTTGGTTTGGTAATGAAAAGTTGATTTGATCAGAGATTTTGAGTTAGTATTACAACCTCCTCTAATCTCTCTGCTGTTTGAACTCTGAAGTCCAAACAATGGGCACATGTGACATGGGGATTCAGCAATACCTACTAAATTCAAACGTGCAAAATTTTCCTGATCAGTCCAACAATCTGTCTGCAACAGAAGGCCCTAGTAATGAAATGATATCCTGCCATTTCCCACAGATTTTTGCAAGAATGTGCCACTATAACTGCCAAATTCAGATAAGCACTTCTGATTCCAGTAGCCCTGTTTTCTGTACACAAATTCTCCAGGATGCAGTATCAATGATAAGAAAGAGGCACTAAAAGTTTGAAGCTGCACCATAGGAAACTACTCCTGAACAACAATGGTTATTCAACTCTCTTTCCAACATTTTCAAGCTTCTCCATAAAATTCATTTTTTAATAAGTAAAGCTTCTCCATAAACTAACCATCAGCTATTCGAGCAGGAAATTTACTGTGTAAGAACTCAATAAGAGGCACAAAAATATTCAGTTCATGAAAAAACAGATGGGAGATGGCAACTGACCTTTATGATAAAAGATCAGATTTAGTTCTTGATCAAGCAAGCTCTAAACATGATTAGGAAATTTTGCCTCTAAAGCACCACTTTCCCCTAAACAATAAAAAAATGGTATTGACAAGAACTTGCCAAACAAATCCAGCAGCAGAAGTAGACATCTCCAGGGCCATTCAACCTTTAGCCAACAAAGAAGGCTGGGTAACTACAATATCGGAGAACACCATTTTTTGCTATCCAGTGACTGAATTTTTTACCTTATTGTAAATGTTATTTAAGTTATGACGAATCCAGCTCAGTTCTGGATATAAACAATTTCTTGAAGCTACTGGACAAGAATTCTAAACTAACTACATTTACAAGAGAAAGGAACATCAATGATTGCAAAAGACAGGCATGATTGGGAAAGAATTATAGAACTCAAAGGCACGTGTTTCTTATTAACAGCAACAAATGCAAAGTAAACAATGATTCCAATGACCAAGTAAAAACTGAGTGCACCAACACCAGCATTTCTCTTCCTAGCAAGCTAAGACCACTCGGTATGAAACGACCCTGGATCGCTCGGCAGATCAATCCTCATGTAGGTATGGATCCAAACAAGTCCCTGAGCCTGGACAAGATTCGCCTGTAACCTTGCAAAATAGGTCTGTGAATGTCAAAATAAGCAAGATTAGCACAAATTCCTAGGATGATAATCTCGGCAGAAATAGCCAACCCCACAACTCTCCTCCACACTGCCTGTCTCTGACCATCTCCCTCATAAACTTCGGTTCCACAACCAAACTAGTGAAATTGATTTTCCTCTTATAAGCCCTCTTAACCCTATCCAAGAACACAGCCCTGATGATACACTCACTTTCCAAATCTCCACTTGCAGCTCCAATCCTCTATACAATTAAGAAGGAACAGAAGAACATCTATGGAGTAAATTTGAGCCTTTATAATTGCCAAATTCAGATAAGCACTCCACATTTCACTAGCTGTTTTAAAAATGATTAACCATAAGAAGAGTTAATTTTGTTTTAGATCATTGCAAATATTATGGGTATGTTTGGGTAACAGTTTTCTGTTTACAGTTTTCGAAAACTGTTTTCAAAAACGAAAACTAAAAACAGTTTTCTGAAGAAAACATAAAACAGTTTTATGAGGGATAACTGTAACTCAAAAACTATTTCCAAAATAAAAAATAGTGAAATGTTGTTTGGATAATCTTATTTTGAAAACTGTTTTGATACACTTTACAATTATTTTAAGTTTATAGTTTAAATTTAAAATTTATATTAATTTTATTTCTCATATTTACTAAATACTTATAAATAATTAATATTATTTTATTTTCAAAATTTTAATATTTTTTATATACCATGAAAGAAAAATGAAACAGAGAAGTGAACATTGATTTTAGAGTTATTTTTCAAAAATTATGTCAGAAAACACTTATTTGGGGTTTTCAGAAAACAGTTTTTGAAAACTGGTTTTTTAAAAACTGTTTTAGAAAATTACTTTTGAAAATTGTTTGCCAAACATGTAAAGGAGTTTTTGAAAACTGATTTTAGTTTTTGAAAACTGAAAATAGTTTCCGAAAACTCCATCCAATCATGCCGTATAGAACCCTATGGGAATTCTCCAAGATGCAGTCCCTTAATAATTACGAATCACCTTCCACATCTTAAAACAATCATTTAATAAGGACAGAAGAAAAAAATTCCAGTTTGTTAAACTTGAATGCCATCTGAACCCAAAGGTCCCCATATAATAATAATTTATATGCAGCGGCAAAAGGAAAGTAAGCGATGATAATCCTCTTAGAGGCAAAGAGGTGGCCCATAGGGGAGTCCAGCAAAACAATTTAGAGTCCGTAAAATCCAGATTGCAACCAACATTTTGTGGTAAAATCAAATCTAGTTCTCCATCAAGCATGTTATAAACATGATTTAAGAAAATTGTCTAAACGATAAAAAAGAAATCTAAAGAGGAACTTACCCAACAAATCCAACAGTGGAAACACATATCTGGAAAGCAAGTTCAAACTTTAGACAACAAATGAGACAGGGTACCTACAATATCAGAGAACACAATTTTTGGCTACCAGGTGACTTATCTTTTGATATAATCTCCTTAAGTAGGACAAACCCTGTTTATCACCAGGTGGAAACATTTCCACCAAGATATGGACAATGATTCTAATTCAAGTTCAATAGAAAGAAGGGGAATTCTACGGTGCCTTGCCTATATTCAAGGGACAAGGCACCAAGTAAAATCATCACACTTGCGAGTGCCACCACCAAAGTTGGACCTTAGAAAGAAACATCGATGATTGCGACAGACAGGAACAGGAATACTTAGAAACAAGTCAAACTTATAGAACTCAAAAGGCATACATTTCTTATTAAGAGCAAAAACTGCAATGCTAAACAATGATTGCTATGCCTAAGCATGAAAATTCTCAATGACAAAATACAACCTTAATTCAAGTAGAAGCATTATCAAACACCCAACTGAAACAAACAAGTTAACAACTCATAAGCAGGGAAAAAGATGCTCAATTGAGTGCACCAACACCAGATTGGCTCTTCCTAGCAAGCTTAGTCCACTCAGTATGATATGACCCTGGGCGATCAATCCTCTCGTAGGTATGAGCTCCAAACAAGTCCCTCTGCGCCTGAACAAGATTTGCTGGGAGCCTAGCACGCCTATAAGTATCAAAATATGCAAGACTAGCACACATTCCCGGTGTGCTAATCCCGGCAGAGATAGCTAACCCGACAACTCTCCTCCATGCCGCCTGCCTCTGCACCATCTCCTTTGCGAACTCTGGGTCCACAACCAAGCTCGTCAAATTGGGATTCCTCAGATAAGCCTTCTTGATCCTATCCAAAAACACAGCCCTGATAATACACCCACCTTTCCAAATCCTCGCCATCTCCCCCAAATTCAAATTCCAACCTTTCTCCACACTCTTGGCCCTCAACAAATTCATCCCCTGAGCGTAACTGCAAATCTTGGACGCATACAACGCTTGCCTCACATCATCAATCAATCTCTTCTTATCGATACCACGTGAGACAGACCCAACTTCCTCATTCAACCCCGCATTCCTCAAAACCTCTGCCGCGTTCTCTCTCTCCTCCTTCAACCCACTAAGGTACCTGCAATCCAATGAGGCCGCGATCGTCGGGGCCGCCACGGAGAGCTCCGCGGCTTGCTGCACAGTCCATTTTCCGGTACCCTTCATACCCGTCTTGTCCAAAATCTTATCAACCAAATACCCATCTCCGTAATCATCATCTTTGACTCGAAAGATATCAGAGGTTATCTCAACCAAGAAGCTCTCAAGCTCCCCTTTGTTCCACTCCGTGAAAATCTCCGCTAATTCCTCGTTGGTTAACCCACCAACGTTCTTCAACACATCATATGCCTCCGAAATCAGCTGCATATCACCGTACTCAATCCCATTATGAACCATCTTAACGAAATTACCAGAACCACCTTCGCCGATGTAAGTGACGCAGGGACCATCCTCCACTTGGGCGGCTACCTTCTCGAGTATGTCCTTAACGTTGTTATAAGCTTGGAAGGAGCCTCCGGGCATGAGAGACGGGCCGTTTCTGGCTCCTTCCTCCCCTCCCGAGACCCCCATTCCCAGATAGAGTAGGTTCTTGTGTTGGGCTTCTTGGATTCGACGCTCGGTGTTTTGATACCACTCATTACCACCGTCGATGATGCAGTCTCCGGATTCCATGTGCTCGGATAAGGCGGCGATGGTTTGGTCAACGGGGGAACCGGCTTTGACAAGGATGATGACGGATCTGGGCCGTTGGATGGAAAGGACGAACTCGCGTGGAGAGAAGTGGCCGGAGAGGGGGAGGTGGCCCTCGTTGTTGGCCCGGTCCAGCGTCTCGTCGACCTTGGAGGTGGTGCGGTTGTAAACGGAGATAGGGAAGCCCTTCTCGGCGATGTTTAAGGCCAAGTTTTGGCCCATCACGGCCAGACCGGCTAAGCCTATGCGAGAGAGAGCCGCTGAGGTTTCCATTGAGTGAGTGAGAGAGAGAGAGAGGAAGGAAATGGGTTGGTGAGAGGAGGAGTTGATAGGTTAATGGATGTTTTTAAGAGACTGAAGTGACGGACTCGTCGAGGGAGTGAGAGGGCAGTGACTGAATTCTTAACGACCAACGAGAGGGGTAGGGGCCGTAATTGACGATGATTCCCAGGGGCTGATGAGAAGTAGACTAAGTTAAACGACGCCGTTTTAGGATGCTTGTTCTTTTAAAAAAATCTTTCTTTAATTTCCAAACAGAAATGCCATTGGCAAAAGTTTTTGGAGAGATTCAGGAGAAAGACGATAATTAGGTTAGGTTCAGTGTTTTTTATGGTTCAAGCTGCAAAAGCAAAAGTGTATTTGTCTTCTTTAGCTTACTAGTTGTCAAATATTCAATTTCGATTGCTATACTAGTTGTTTTATTTTATTACTAATTTAGTCTGTCCCTTGGGCCAATTTATCATGTGTTCAAAATTAGGTCGTTCCTCAGCTTTCCTAACTTTATGTGGGAAACATTATTTGACCTATTTAGCTTGAAGAAAAGTTTCATTTTTAATTCATGTTTCATTTTATCTTATTGTATTTGTGTCAAGACATTATATTCGAATTACAATATAACCATGAACACTTAAAAAAAATAAAAGATAAACGAATCATGTGTTTATATATATAGATATAATCATTAAATAGGCATAATTAGTTATATTACACAATGAGAGGAGATAGAATCCTTGGTAGTAGAAAACTCACCATCACTAATAGCAAGCACCATATTGCACTCCATTACAGTTGGTATTCTGTGAGGAACAGTTATTACCATGCAGTCTGCGAATTCTCTTCTTATAGTTTTCTGTAAGATAAAATCTGTCGCGTTGTTCATTGATGCTGTAGCTTCATCTAGAACCAGTATCCGGCCCCTCTTCAATAAGGCGCGTCCTAAACAAAATAGTTGTCTTTGTCCCATGCTCCAATTTGATCCATCTTGTACAACTGCAAATTCAGGTTTTAAGATAGTAGTAATTTCTCTGTGCCAAAAAAAAAAAAACTCTACAAATTCAGATTTCTTACCTAAGGTGTCTAACCCTTCTTCTTTCTCTTGAACAGCCTTTCGAAACTGACATTTTTCAAGAACCTTAACCATGAAAAATGCTACTGGTTAGAATACTAAGTGGGGAATTACACTTGGTTTTTCATTTGATGATGAATAGTTAATTAGGTAACATTTCATTGTATACTTTGCTTAAGAAATAGCAGATATTTGTAACATTTACAACTGTTACATTATATCTTAAAGAAGTATCTGGAGTGAAACCAGAGACTGTGGAGAGCAGAAGGATTACGATTACCCAACACGAGTGATAATTTTTTTGAAGGAATCCACTCTTTTGAATTCTTGGCTGTCAAGATTAAGACTGGGCAGGTGAGTCCAGAGATCCTTCCATAGCTTTGATAAAACACGTCTGGACAGCATATTTGGTGTCCATCAAGGTGAGTATGTGGAGGATTAAGCTCTCTGGTAAGTTGCTCAGCCTGTCAATCTCCTTTTCATGACTCTGATCTTTGGCCTTTTTACTGCTTTGATGTTGATATGTCTCCATGTTTTTCTTTTTCTCTCTTCCTTGTGTTAACTATATTTCTCTGCTCAACTTAAACTTGATAGAGCTTGCTTAGATATATATAGAAGATACAAACTCACCCAGTTTGTCCAAGAGAATGCTATAATGTGAGCTTCAAAAAATTCAAAAAGAAGAGATAAAATGAGTTTTAAAACCAGGCCAATTTAGCCAACTAATAACTGTACTACACCAAATTGAGTGACTGCCTAGCCTACTGACCCCTTGTTCCGAGACATCATTGTCTAGCATCGATCCATGAAAAATACATGACATAAAAGTAATTTCAACCATTAGATGGTATGAGAAGATAGAGAAATAGATATATTTTTTTTCATCTAATGGTTGAAAATCCTTTGTGCCATGTATCAAGGTTAGTCAAGAATTTTTCCATGTTCAAGCACTAGTCAGCCTAGTCTAATAAGAGACTGTGGAGAAGACTTTCCACTACCAGTTCTACCAACTATCCCAACTTTATGCCCTCCTTCAATTGTGCAGCTTATTCCCTGAAGAACAAGAGGAGCGTTTGGCCGATATCTAAGCTGCTTGATGTCATTTATTGTTAGTTTGTTACATATAAATCCCCATTAAAATATCAAAGTTGCAAGTAAAGAGGGTTTTTACATTTTTAACAGATTTTACCTTCAAGTTATTGATCTCCACTTTGCCAACAGAAGGCCAATTTTGTAGAGGTCGGTTACTTTCAATTACCTCTGGAGCTTCACTAGGAATATGCATGTATTGTTCTATACTTTCAACAGAAATTACTAAATTTGCCAGCAAGCACTGTAACTGGATAGAAAAAACTAGGAAGACATTTAATGAAAGGCCATAGGACAGAGCCATTCCAATAAAACCTGCAATAAAATTAATGAACATAAGTATACATTTGAGAATTATCATTAGATAGATGTTTTCCACTAGTTCTTTTCTTCCCCCCAAATATCATACATTTTATAGAGCATTTTCAATAACATTTTCTTGTTTTCAGATGACTAAAAGAATCAATGACCACAAAATGCACAAACACTATAAAGGGTATAACTATATAGAATAAGATGATGAGAAAGAATGCTGCAGATTGATTGCTAACCAGAGGAAGAAGCGCTAAGAGGAAGCAAAGTCATGGCAAGTGCTGAGGAAGAGAGAACAACAGCGCATAGTATTTCCAAACGTTGGATCAACCACTCGTTAGCCGAAAAGCTATGGAAGTCTGGTCTGGCATTTGCATCGATGAGGTTCAAGTACTTTGAAAAGAATCGATCTTCCTCCCTGAAAGCTCTGATTGCCATGGCTCCAGCAATGGATTCAGCAAGCTGACTAGCAACTGCAGGTTTAGTCGTGCCACCAATTCGCATTAACTCTTTTGCAAAAGAAGAGTAGTACTGTTTTGTTAAGATAAATAACAAGAAAATTATTTGTTAGCAGGGCAAGAGAAGCATAATGATGCAGAATAAGAAAAACAACATTATTATTTTGGGATGTTGGGTTTATGTTGTAATGATGATATTTTTGTAGATGTTATTTTAGGAAAATTAGATTTAGGAAATTAAATAGTTATTAGGATTTGATTTCCTTTCTTATTTAAATAATGGTATTTTAAGAAAATAAGATTTACACAATTAACTAGTTATTAGGATTTAGCTTACTTCCTTATTTAAATAATGTTTGGTGCCTATATAAGAGCACTGATATTAAGATTGTAAGTTAGACTGGAATTATGAATTAAGAATTGATTATCTCTGTTGGTTATTTCTCCTTTGCCCTAATTTCTTTTCTACCTAGTCTATTTGTGTCTGCTATCTCTACTGTTTCTCCCATTTCTCTATTTTGTATCTGTTTCTACCTATTTGTCCGACATTAAGTGGTATCAGAGCTGAAAGCTCCTATATTCGACCTCTATCTATCCCTTAAATCACATATTGTATCCCTATAAAAAGGGAAAAAAAATCATTTCTTATTTTATTTATGTTCCTTTTTTTTTTCCTATTTACATGAAATTGAAGTCACTTGTGATGAATGAGTGAGTTTATTGAGTCGAGTTCTTCTAGTTACAGTTCATCATGTACTGTATGTATCTAATTACAGGAGATGTGCTCTATCAGATTTTTTGTCCCTTTGGACATACTGAGAAAATTAGTCTTCTCTCAAATTCATTGAATTTTCAAGCGTTTGTGTAATGCAGTTTGCCTCAAGATGCTGTTTGGGCTGAAACCGAGCTTGATGGTTGTTGCATTTTTGATAATTGTTGCCAGTTGGAGATCAAGAATTCAAACTTTGAAATTCGACTCCTCAAGCTTCAACAACTTCTTGCACGAACAACAAAATTAGTGGAAGCAGCTTTCAACAAAACTTCTATTAATCCGGGTTCCATTCAAGATGAGTGTGAAGTTGTTTCTCCAATCCACACACACCTTGAAAAGCAAGAACAAGTCCTTGAAGAACGTTCTAACATTCAAGGTGAGGATATACCTATTGAGTCACTTCAAAACGAACAAGGCCAAAGCCAAGATGAGGGCAAGATTCGTGCGTGTGACCCTCCTTACCTTGATTTTGTCGTCCCGCATTGGATTGACACTTCTAAACAACTCATCTTGATATCACTCTTGTGTTCGATTAAGAATGCTACATCTAGAAAATTTCAAGTCTTCACCAAGCCATTCATAGTTCTGATCTTTCATCACTACAAAACTCGTGGTCAAGTTTTTTGTAAGTGAGGCAGAATGATGCAGAATAGGAAATACAATATTTATTATTTTGGGATGTTGGGTTTATGTTGTAATGACAATATTCTTGGAGATGGTATTTTAAGAAAATTAGATTTAGACGATTAAATAGTTATTAGGATTTGATTTACTTTCTTATTTAAATAATGGTATTTTAGAAAAATAAGATTTAGATAATTAAATAGTTATTAGAATTTAGTTTACTTTCTTCTTTAAATAAAGTGTGGTGCGAGCACTGATATTAATATTGTAAGGTAGACTGAAATTATGAATTAAAAATTGATTATCTCTGTTAGTTATTTTTCTTTTGTCCTAATTTCTTTTCTACCTAGTCTATTTTTGTCTCCTATCTCTACTGCTTCTCTGTTGTTTCTCCCATTTCTCTATTCTGTTTCTGCTTCTACCTATCTGTTCGGCATCACACAAGACTCATAAATGAAGGCAATCCAAAATGCAGCAGCAAAAGATTTATCTGCTTTTATTAGCTAATATATTATCTCCTATGGAAAATGATTAGAGGTGAGGATTTGCAGCCATTCATTATTCATATCAAGGAATTAGAAGGCCTAGAGCTTACCCTTTTACTGAAAATTGAAATATTACTATCTAAAGGAAATGTTTTCATCAAGATCACCTGTTTTTATGTTTCCCTATCAAAGAGCCACATAGAGGAAGATTGGTTTTGATGAATGTGTACTACCTGTAAGAGTACACTTACATAAATCATGGGTATGATGACAAACAAGACTGGCCATGAAAGAACACCCAATATTATGAAGCTGGAGTAGGCATTCATAGTAGTACCAACTGCAATTGTTAATTTGAAAGCCATTTCAAGATCAACGATACTCAAATCAGAAGAAACCTGTCAAAGTAAATGAAATATATGAATCCAACATAATTTTGTAAAGCTAGCATAACAGTAAAAAAAATTTACTTCCAAAAAGTCTTACCCGACTGAGTATCCTTCCCAAAGGTGTTGAGTCATAAAAGGACATTGGTGCTCTGAAAAGAGAGCTAAGCAGTTTAGCAAAACTTGATTCTGATGCGTCACAACCTAAAAGAACTATAAAAAAGGATCTAAGGAGCAAGAACACGGCCAAGATACACCCAGTCACCGAGAAAACTGTGATCAATTCTGCTCTGCTTACAAGAGAATTGTCAAGGTCAACAGCCAACAAGTAGCTTTGCATCAATTGCCCTACTATGAATATCATGTGAAATATAATTGCCACAGAAAAGTACAGAAAACCCTTGCTCTGCCTCAAATATTGAATGTAAGGCTTAAGGCCGGTGTCTCCTGTTTCTCTTTCTTCTTGCTTAATCAATTGATCTTCTAAAGGTGCTTCTGACTGTTCTTTAACATCAATTTTTGGGTTTCCTCCTTTGGAAGTCACAGGTCTTCTACCAGAAACATGCTCAACGTGCCTCTTGGAACCAATAGCTTTATTGTGTGCATTGACAAGGTCTCGAAATTCTGGACTGCAAGCCAGAAGCTCATCATATGTAGCAGCTCTTAAGATTTCCCCGGCGGACATCAACTGTCAAAAGGACAACGAGTTAATAAGAACTAGTCATTTTTAGGACTAACAGATTACAGGCAGATTATTGACACAATACTAAGGGAAATATACTTTTAAGTTTACAATGAAAAGAATGACAATAAAAAGGGTGTTATAAAGGAGCTAACCAGGATAGAATTGAAATCTGAAAATCAACTTGATGGGTCACAAGTAAGACAGTCTTCCTCGACAAAGCTCCCATGACATATTCCTGCAAACAGCCCATATTAACTTTTAACCTGAGAATATTTTATCAATGGGGAAACAGATTTGAATAGATTAAAGAGAAATGTAAGTACATTAAACAGGCTTGTTGCAGTATGTGCATCTACAGCACTGAAGGGATCATCCAAGAGATAGATATCAGCATTCTGATACAGCGTGCGTGCCAATTGAACTCGTTGCTTCTGTCCACCACTCAAATTAACACCTCTTTCTCCAATTCCAGTCTGGTCCCCAAATGGAAGTGTCTCAAGATCTTTTACTAGGCAACATTTTTCAAGCACTTGGTGGTATCTGATTGGATCCATGAAAGAGCCAAAGAGAATATTTTCTTGTATAGTCCCGGTTTGAATCCATGCAGTCTAAGAAACATAAGCTATTTTTCCATAAACGTTAACCTGCAAATTCGGACTTCTTCAAATAACTTAAACATGAAGCAAGCAGTTAATGTCTAATTATAAGTGGACTTACCACACCATCGATTTTTAAAACTTCACCCAGAACAGCAGCTAAAAGGGTTGATTTGCCTGAGCCAACCTCCCCACAAATAGCAACCTTTTCTCCTGGTTTAACTACCAAATTTATGTTCTTTAATGTAGCCTTCAATGAAGAATTAGTTTCCCAAGAAATTTCAGTGGACCTGATAAAAATTGACTGATTGAGATCTCTGCCATTGCACTCTTGCCTTATATGTCCTTTCTCCAACTCTGGTGCCTCAAGAAACCTCACTACTCGAGATAAAGAAATCTTTGCTTCAATGAACACTCCGGCAACATCAGGGATCAACCTGATCGGGTCTTGAAGAATGCGCAAACTAGCTAGAAATGTGAAAACATTAGCAGCATAAAGTTGAATCCCCAGGATGTAGCATGGCCAAAATATAACAGCCGATATTAAAATGGGAGATGACCAAAACAAAACCAGATTGTACCCTCTTTGCAACAAAATTTCTGATATACGCTTAAATTCTTCTTTCCTTAACCCTTCTATGAGATTTTTGAAACGTGTCTCCCAAGCATACAACTTCAGGATCTTCATGTTTGCAAGTGCTTCAGTAATTGCCATTAACCTCTCATCTTGTGCCATCACGAGCTTTGTCTGATATTTATGCTGCAATTTGACCAAAGGAGAACTTGCCACCACAGTTAATATGACAGCAACTAGAGCTGAAATGGTTGCCAGTCCAAGAGAATAGTAGACAATAGCTGGAACTCACCTATTCGAAAGGCATCTACTGTGACATAATTCACTATCTGCCCTGGAGAATGAGTCATTTTTGCAGCATTTGAGAGTCTCAATTGCTTCTTATATATTGCTGCTGATAACATAGATCTCACTTGGAGGCCGACAAGTCTTGTCTTGAAATACCATTGCCTCTCTGCTAGTGACTCTAAGCATTTTGCTAAGAACAGGCCAATAGTTAGCGTGTAACCCTCATACTTAAAGCTTTCTTTGCCTTCAGCAACATCAATAAAGGCTCTAAGAAAGAGAGGGCCAATTGACAGTGTGATGACCTTGATCAATGCAAAGAACCCTGAACTCAAAATAGCTCTCCAATGGCAAACAAGAATTACTGACAACAAAGTTGGGGTCTCGGATGATTCTTTGTGTTTCTGTTTGCTTAATTCCTCGATATACATTGAATAGCAAGTCTCTGCTCGATCTGCCTGTCGCAAATCTGGGATATCTTCATCCTCAAGGAATTTTTCCTTGCCTTTGTTCATTAGTGGATTCAACCACCAAAATGACATTGTACTAAAAGACTTAGCATTAGCAAATGGAGTGACATTCTCATTTGATGAACTCTTTTCACCGGTGGAATCAGCTTCCTCACCCTGCAAAAGTGTATAATAAGTTCCATCATTGGTCTCTTGATCATTCTCAGCCGCCAAAGATTCATAACTGTTGATTTCCAGATCATCATCTGTGCAGTATTGTCCCCTAAAGGCATGAAACAGTAACAAAATTGATCCAGGAAAAGATAAAATTTCCAAAACAATGTTAACCAACACCGTTTTGTCTGCAATTGCCTCCAAAGTGATGAAATGCAGAGAAATTCTGCAAACAAGAAGGCAAGAACTGCACAAAAATTCACTGTTTTGATATGTCGAATTTGTAGCTTCTTTATGCAGATTGATAAACCAAGAAGCAACCATGTAAATCCTTGGCATAGCAAAACAAGCCATTCATGAAGTGGTAAAATGGCCTGACTTGTGCTGAGTTTCTTGTAGATTATCCACAAACCCAAGCCAAAGTAAGCCACGCCCAAAATGGAATTAAAAACTGCTGAGAAAATTAGCAATGGAGAGAATTGTTGAGAATGCGAGGGTGCTACATTTTTCCTTTTGCATGATTTATGAATGATGATGAGTAGTAATATTGACAAGAGAAGGGTATCAACTAAAATTATGAAAGCATGATTAGCACAAGAATATAGATTGAGTAAGCTTGAAAACCCAGAACTGCAATTGTTTCCTGATTCTTGTGAACATTCAGGGTTATTACAGAACACAGTCCATATACCCTCCTCCATGTTTTATGTATCTCTTTGACTTGGAAAAATCTGCAATGGAAAAAAAAAAGGAGTAGAGATTAGATTTTTGGTTATTCAACCAGATGAATGTAATTATGGTTAAGTACATATTAATGAAAGATACACAAAAATTGTGATAGGCTGGTAGTTAGTTCATGTGATTCTCTTGTTGATTACAGGATTCCTAACAGCCGAACCAGAGAATGTCAAATGTCTTGTCTATTATGGTTGGTCTTTTCTATTGTAAGAAAAAAAAAAACCATACTTGGAATTTATCAAGGGAATTAGGGAATGTCAAGTCTGTTGTAAGAAAAAACAAACCTGTTTAAGGCTGATCTCTTCTATTGCAAGGAAAAACCAAAAAATTAGTCAACTGAATCAGAGAATGTCAAGTGACTTATATCAATCTATTAAAATTAATCTTTTTTATTATAAGAGAAAAGTATTGTTAAGTGATTTTTTTTATATGAACCTGTTAACTGAACTAGAGAATGTTAAATGACTTGCCTACTAAAAAAATTCTCTTCTCTATTATAAGGAGAAAAAAAACACAAAAAAATGCAGTGTCAAGTGACTGGCCTTTTAAAGTCCCATCATAAATATTGTCAAGAAGCATAAATATAGTAGTAACAATTAAAAAAGACTAACATTTAGCAACTAAAAAGAAAATCTTCATTTAAGAAACTCAAAACTTCATAGTCTATTATAAGTAAATTATTTAGCCAATTGGCCACAAATTGTCTCATGCATAAAACTTTTTATCTTATTAAAAAAAATAAAAATCTTCTCCAAACAAACGTTTACGTGTAAATTATCTAATTTTTTGCGACGAGCATTATAAAGAATCTAATATACATTTGTATAGGAGATGAACAGTTGAATAATGAACTGCATGAAAAAATATGTATCTGACACAATAAATACAAAATGTTATCTTTGTTTTGCGAAAGAAAATGTAATCGACAAATATTTAATTTTATATAAAACAACTACAAAAGTAATAGGATAATTCAATAAATTCATTAACTTCCAAAGATTTTTTGTGATTTATGATCCACGGGTGATAAAAAAAAGCTATAAAAAAAAAGCCATCATCACTATCGAGCAAAGAATGATCAGATTTACCGAACTATCAACTTGCGGCAGGATGATTCCGTCACAATTAACCGCATGAGCCCACGCATCATCGATCGTGCGTAGGATTCTCAATCACTGATTTTTTTGGGTAGAGAACATAAAAAAACAAATTAAAATGTCAAAAAAATCCTTATTTAATGACAGGTCAAAAAAAAGTTTAGGACATTATAATAAATAAAAAAAGTTGAGGCACAATGTTAATTTGTGTCCAAAGTAGTGCCAAGGATACTTCATCTTTTATGTTTTAATATACTCCTTAAACTCTAATCTCAACTTGTGTCCAAAGTTGAGATTAGAGTTTAAGCACGTGTTTAAACTTCACAAAAATAAGAAGGCAAATTGGCACTAATTACGAAAAGTAAAAAGTATCCCTTGTTAAAGGAGGAGGCACCACATGGTGGTGTTTTGAATTTTTGATGCACGCTGCTCAAGTCCAGGTGCAGTTAAAAAGAAAATCTTTTACGAGTATATTTTTTACCTTTTAACTAAAATGAAGTGTAAAACAAATAAAAAGCATTGCCATTACATCCAAGATCTGGTTTCATACAGGTATGACCAATTCCTGATTCATTGGATTTTTAGACCAAAAGTATTACAAAATAAGAAAAAGAAAAAGAAGCAACAGCATTATGCAAGTGTATGAAGTGCATCAATCTCTAACAGAGAGTTTTAGTGCAAGATTTAAAGAAGAAAATTCTTCAGTTTTTTTCTGAAAATTTTTCTACAGAAATGCTAGAGTTCAAAGTGACTGTTTTCTTTTATCTGATAGAACAACTGACAAGAGTTGGAGTTGATTTTCGACCTGCACAACCCATTTCTCTGATCATTCAAAGAATCTGAAATAAAAAAATAAAAAAAAACAAAACTAAAGACCAAACTTGAAGCTAAGTGATCAATAGCTGGATATGGAACTCAAAGACCAAAATAAGGAACAAAACAACTAGACATGCACACGTTTGCCTGAAAAATCCAAAATAAAAACAAAGTCTCACAGAAGCTAACATGCATGAAGTTGTAAGAAAAATGGAAGTAATTAAAAACAAATTATCAAGTAATTAACGACAGTGGTTCAGTTTTGACATATATTCAACTCTTGAGTTCAAATTAAGAAAGTAAAGTGCCTAAACTTAATTAACGTACCCTGGCAAATAATGATCTTTGTCTCTGCTCACTCTTGCTTTTGAAGTAACCTATTTTTCCAGTTCAAGTGTTGAAGAAGGGCTCAACCTCAATAGGAAATTTATAACAAGTCTGTTAATTTGTGGGTTTTAATTTTGGAGTAAAAGCTGGCTCATTCATTTTTTAATTGTTACACCATGACGCAAGAGTATAAAAAATAGTTGTTTTGGTGCTAGTAGGACAAAGAATACAAAACTAAATAAAAGAATGATTCTCCTTGACCTTACTTATATATATGTGTATATTTCTTAAAGCTACAGCAAAGCAAGACAGGAAGCTACACAGATCTCAGTGAGTGGTTGAAACTTCATTTTTAAGCTATTGTATTTTCTTAATTAAATTTGTAGTAGTTTAGATTTAAGTGCATTTGGGGATATGGGCTTAAAGAGTTTTATCTCTCTTGATTTGTACTCAAATTTTTATTATAGTAGAATCTCTCACTATTTACCCGTAGACGTAAGAGTTTAACTCCGAACCACGTAAATTTTTCTGTGTCTGTTTATTTTTCCGCTGCTTTATTCCTAACAAACTAGTGTCAGAGCTATTATTAAAATGGATCTGGGCACGATATCTTCTACCACTTCGTACAAGATACAGAAGTTTGATGGAACAAATAGTTTTAACTTTTGGCAAGTAAAGATGCAAGCTGTATTAACCCAAAACGATTTGAAAAAGGCACTGCTGGAGAGGGAGAAGATGGTTAGTACGATAAAAGATGAACAAAAACTAAATATGGATGAGAAGGCCTTGACTACAATTCAATCGTTTCTATCATATGAAGTTTTGTATGAAGTTCTTATAGAGAAAATCGTTGTTGGCTTATGGAGTAAGTTAGGGTCTCTGTACATGACAAAATCCCTCACTAACAAACTGTTCTTGAAGCATCAATTGTATTTGTTGCGTATGATAGAAAGTACGTTAATGAAATCTCATGTTGATGAATTTTATTTCATTATTGTTGATTTGAATTCAATGAAAGTTAAATTAGATGATGAGGATCAAGCCCTGCTATTGTTGGGTTCTTTGTCCTACTAGTACCAAACAGTCACAATTTTTAAATTTTTGCTTTTCCTACTGCAATTTATACTCATGCATGATGATGTGGCAATTAAATGAAAAATTGATCCACTTTTACTCCAAGTAAATGAGCCAAACCAAAACCAATTAAAATTCAAATCATATTTAACAAACTGACTCTTACGATAAAAGATCAAATTTGGTTCTCGATCAAGCAAGCTCTAAACATGATTAGGAAATTTTGCCACTAAAGCATCACTTTCCCCTAAACAAATAAAAAAATGTATTGACAAGAACTTGCCAAACAAATCCAGCAGCAGAAGTAGACATTTCCAGGGCCATTCTATCAAGGAAGAATGAACTGTCATCATATGCCTACTCATGTAACGAAAGATTTAAACTGATGACAGCTGATATGCCAAGATTACTGCAAGCTAGAATCAAGGATCAGTTTTGTATTTATTTTCTCTACATACTTTCCATACATAGTTAAGGTAGTTACAATTTTACATCGTATACTTTCCATACTTAGTTACTCTGTTTTTGTATATAAACCAGTTTTGACAAATGAATAATATAGTACAAAATTTAAAGCAATGCTTATTATCTTTTATGGTATCAGAGCGAGCCAATCTCCAACGAGTACCTTTCCTCATCCTCGACCATGTCTTCTTCCGCATCCTCTGATAACCTGATCATCACCATTAATGCCGCTACTACCATCAACGAAAAGCTTACGTCTTCTACCTTTCCACAATGGAGAGCACAGTTTGAAGCATTGCTTATTGGCTATGATCTCATGAATTTTGTTACCGGTGACCTTCAATGCCCTGCCATTGATGCCGAAAATTCTGCCACTTCCAAAGCCTCAAATTCCCACTAGATTCGCCAAGATAAATTGATCCTCCATGCCCTGCTAGCCTCCACGTCCACCACCATCACATCATTGCTTGCTTCATGTAAAACCTCTCATGAAGCTTGGAATAAATTAACCCATCTTTAGGCAGGGAAATCGCGCACTCGTGCTATGCAGTTGAAGGAGGATCTCACTCTCAATAATCGTGGCAATCGGACTATCACTAAATTCCTCCAGGTGATCAAACTTATAGCTGATGAACTTGACAGGATTGATCATCCCGTCTCCGATGACGATTTGACCCTTTACATTCTCAACGGTTTGGGTCCGGAGTTTAGAGAAATTGCTGCACCCATACGAGCTTGAGAAAATCCTCTAAGATTTGAGGAGCTCCATGATCTGTTAATCGGCCACGAAAGTTATCTTCGCCGCCTGGAACAACAAGCTGCGCAATCGTTGTTTGCAACAACAAACTTCACTCAGTGCAAGCAAACCCCTTCTGGAACGAATGGCCAGCATTCTTCTTCCAAAGGTCGCAACACCAACAAACGCAACAACAACGGTTCAGGCTTTCGCAAAATAAACCTAAGTGCTAGTTGTGCATTCAGTTGGGCCACATGGCTAAAATTTGTCCGAAGCATACTCAAAATGATTTCTCTGTGAACTGTGCAGCATCCTCCAAAAGCAAGGATCAGAAATGGTTAGTGGACTCGGCAGCTTCACACAACATGACAACTGATCTTTCGAATCTTTCCATTTATTCTGAATATGACGGTACGAATGAAGTGGTGATTGGTGACGGATCAGGTTTGCAAGTATCTCATATTGGATCATTATCCTTTACCTCTCCCAATCGCATTTTTCATTTGAGAGATACCCTAAGTGTTCCAACCATTAAAAAAAATTTGATTTATGTTCATCATTTTACCAAAAAAAATAATGTCTATTTTGAATTTCATCCGTCTCATTTTTTTGTGAAGGATCGGATCACAGGGGCGACACTACTCAAAGGTGAATGTGAGGATGGCGTGTACCCTTTGCCGGAGACAATAGCTATGGCTTCAAAACCCGCAATTGCTTATGTTCATGAACGTACGACGGCAGATGGATGGCACAAACGTCTTGGCCATCCTTCTCCCAAAATTGTTCAACATTTTATACGCACCTTTTCTTTGCCTATTAATAAAAAAGAAAGTTCATTCCTTTGTGTCTTATGTTCTCAAAATAAAGCCCACCGGCAAATGTGCCAATCTCATGGCTTAAATAGCACAACCCCCCTAGAATTAATTTATACAGATGTTTGGAGTCCTTCTCATGACACTGGTATTGATGGTTCAAAATATTTCATTATTTTTGTTGACCACTATACCAAATATATATGGCTCTATCCTATGTCTCATAAATCAAGTGTTTAAACTATATTTCCTCAATTTCGAAATCTTGTGGAAAATAGATTCAACGCTAAAATCAAGAGCCTATATTCTGACAATGGAGGCGAATACATTGCTCTAAAAAATTACTTATCTGTTTATGGCATTGATCACTACACTACTGCTCCCCACACCCCACAACAAAATGGCATGTCTGAAAGACGACATCGCCATCTTGTTGAAACAGGTCTTACTCTTCTCACTGATGCACATATTCCTTTTTCCTATTGGCCATATGCGTTTCAAGCCGCAACATACTTGATCAACCGAATGCCAACTTCAACCCTGAACAATAAAACACCTTTTGAGATGCTATTCAATCAGACCCCCAACTACATGAAGCTCAAACAGTTCGGGTCTCTTTGCTATCCTTTGACTAGGCCCTACAATACACATAAGCTTAAGCCTAAAGCTGTGTCTTGTGTCTTGTGGGTTACTTTTTGACCCAAAATGCTTATCTGTATCTTGAGCCCATCAGCCGAAAAATCTATCACTCCAGACATGTAATTTTTTATGAGAGAATCTTTCTCATGGCTCCATCTTACTCTCACCATTCGAAAATCCCCAAATTGACACTAGTGCTCTGGGTGATACCCAAACCGTGGCCATCTCTCTGCCGACGCTACCTCATGCACCAACACTGATGTCAAATGTCTCCCCGATGGGTACCGCTGCTCATTCGTTGCCTTTGGTGGATTCGCCTCCCACGACGGTTCCTTCACAGGTACGCTTTTCTCCACTTCCTTTAAATCCACCCGAAAATTCCTCTCAAAATTTGAATGTGAGTAATGCATATGAGGTACCCACCAATATTGAATCTCGCACACACCATATGGTCACCAGATCTATGAACAACATTTATAAGCCTAAAAGATTGTTCATGGTCACCAAACACCCTATACCTCCATCTTTGGAACCCACTTTTGTGACTCAAGCCCTAACTGACCCCAAGTGGCGCGATGCAATGTCATCTAAGCTTACAGCTCTTATGCGCCATGATATGTGGCGTCTGGTATCACCTCCTAAGGACTGCAATATTATTGGGTGTAAGTTGGTGTTTCGGGTAAACGACTTGCTGATGGATCAATTGACAGATTTAAAGCCAGATTAGTGTCAAAGGGCTTTAATCAACGACCTGGATTAGACTACACTCATACTTTCAGCCCTATAGTCAAACCAGTGACAATTCGAACAGTCTTATCTGTTGCTGTGATGCATGGTTGGCCACTCAGACAATTAGACGTTAATAATGCTTTTCTTTATGGCCATCTTACGGAAGAAGTATACATGACACAGCCTCCAGGTTTTCGAGATCAATCAAAACCTGATTATGTTTGTTGCCTTAGAAAAGCAATTTATGGTCTTAAACAAGCACCATGTGCTTGGTACTTTGCTCTCAAACAAGCCCTACTGGAATTTGGTTTTGTTAATACCAAGTCAGATTCTTCATTATTTGTGTATGCTGTTGAGTCAACTGTTGTCTATTTTCTGGTGTACGTTGATGACTTAATTATCACTGGCAATGACACTCATTTTGTTGCAAGCATCATACAAAAACTTGGGGTAAAATTCTCTCTCAAAGACTTGGGACCCTTACATTTCTTTCTTGGAATTGAGGTGATTCCTACAAACAATGGGCTGTTTCTCACTCAACATAAATATATCAGAGACCTTCTGGCCAGAACATGCATGGATGGAGCCAAGGATGTCACCACTCCACTGTCAACTTCGGTCTCTTTGAAGTTAGATGATGGATCAGCAGCTGTCGACTCTACAAAATATCGCCGGGTAATTGGTGCATTGCAATATCTTTCACTCATTCAGCCTGACATCAGCTTCGCAGTCAACAAGCTATCCCAATTCATGCACTACCCTTCTGCAAATCACTAGACTGCCACAAAACAGTTGTTGCCTTACCTCAAGAACACAATTTTTCATGGCATCTCAATCCAGAAAAATATTAGCCCATCTCTTATATGCTATTCAGATGTGGATTGGGCAGGAAATCTAGATAACCGAAGCTCCATGTCAGCCTATCTAATTATGCTCGGTTCAAATCCCATCTCATGGAGTTCAAAAAAGCAACGTGCCATTGCAAGATCATTCACGAAAGCTGAATACCGAGCGCTTGCAACAGCTGCATCAGAATCTATGTGGATACTATCAATCTTTACTGAAATGAAGTTCTCTCTTCCAAAGCCACCGATGCTTTTGTGTGACAATCTTGGTGCAACCCATCTTAGTTTTAATCCCGTCCAACATTCAAGAATGAAGCACATACAAATTGACTTGCACTTTGTTCGGGACCTGGTTCAAAAAAATGCTCTCACTGGTCGACATGTCCATACAAATGACCAGCTTGCAGATTTACTCACCAAACCTCTTTCCAGGCAACGCACAGATTTTCTAAGGAACAAGATCAGCCTTACCGATGGTAGCCCGTTCTTGCGGGGGCGTATCAAAGAAGAATGAACTGTCATCATATGCCAACTCATGTAACAGCTGATATGCCAAGATTGCTGCAAGCTAGAATCAAGGATCAATTTTATATTTATTTTCTCTACATACTTTCCATACATAGTTACGGTAGTTACGGTTTTACATTGTATACTTTCCATACTTAGTTACTCCGTTATTGTATATAAACCAGTTTTGACAAATGAATAATATAGTGCAAAATTCAAAGCAGTGCTTATTATCTTTTACATTCAACCTGTAGCCAACAAAGAAAACTGGGTAACTACAATATCAGGGAACACCATTTTTTGCTATCCAGTGACTGTTTTTTACCTTATTGTGAATGTTATTCAAGTAATGACGTATCCAGCTCGGTTCTGGTTATAAATAATTTCATGAAACTCCCAAATACCATTGTCTCCCATGGAATGCAACTCATCTCTCATCGTATCTTGCCATAGAACTAATTGAGAACTGGAAAACAACTTCTAAAAATTTATTGAATTTGTCACACAACCAATATTATAAGTTTATAACATGATGATTAGCAAAGTGAAAATCAAAGATAAACATGGGCTGGTAACACTAACAAGAACATTGAACCTAAATTAGTTAGCAAATCGCATACTAAAGATTTCCTCTCCTTTTTTCCCTTTTAGCTGGCTTCCTCGACACAAAATACTATAGAGTTATTTTGAAACATGAGGAGGAGACCTAACCAAAACCCTTATATAGTATCTCATCACGTTTCACATCAAAATCCTAATGAGTCACTAAAGCTCACACCACTAGTCAATTCACATTTAACATATAGGATATTATAGATCCAATGTAATAGATCAACATATTTGGGCTCACCAATAGACCAATAACTTAGAATGTTTTGAAAAAACTCAAAATTAATGTAAGCCCGCTTTATAATAAAATTTTAACAGCTTGATGCGTGATCATTGTAAAAACAATAGTTAAGTTATCAATTATCTTTAAAATATAAGCAGATAAAAAAAATTGTTTAATTACTCTTTTAATTGATACTATTTGTATTTTTGTTCTCCCTTTTCACTTTACTAAACAAATGTCTAAGAGAAATATTTTCTTTTTTCTTAGTTTTTCATTATCACTACTAAACAAATGAAAAAAAAAAAAATCATCTTCTTAACTTTCTTTTTCTCAATTTGCTCATTTGTTAACTAAACACGCCCTTAGCATCATTGATTAACTACTCACAAGTAATATAAAAATTATGACTTTATTACACTTTTTGAGGTTTGTAACAACCTTTTTTTATCTCTCCACATGTTTGTGTACATGTTTATTGAAAAAATTTAAAAAAAATAATAATAATCTCACTGCTCTTAAATATAATAATATATACTCCACTTGATAGGCAGGACCACCAGTTGGTTTTCGTATTAAATCAAGTATTGGTTGAGACCCGATTTCTCTTAATTTCCATATTTTAAGGGACAAAATAAATTAACCTTTCGAAAGGGCATGCATCACTTTTTAGGTACGTACTTCACAAGTCACACTGCCTGTTTATTGCATATATATATATATAGCATGCACAATACAATATTAGCTGGAAAACGTAGCAGGAAAAAAGAAAAGGAAAAACAGTACGTTACCTCCGCCTCCCCAGCTACCTAAGTCTCAGAAGTGCCAGGGGCCTTTTCTACTATCAAATTGCCAATGTCCTCCAGAAGATGATAGATTACACGATGCAGCATTATCTACAGCCATGCAAAGAAGCAATGGATGTTGATCAGTAGGTTATTCAAACTTTCGACAATAAGGTGCTATTGAGCATAAATATATCAACCAACCATGCCCAGAAAGTGTGACATAGACTTTGATATTATTTGCAAAATTATTAAGAGCAACTTCGACATCCCCATGAGAGGATGGAGACAGAGTGAGATTGAGAGCAAGAGAAAGTCAATACCTTTATACTGGCTCGAGTTGCAGCCATATTGACCGAACTAGGAGGACTCTTTACATTGAATCCAACTATACATGCACCACAGGCTTGTGCTAAGTCCACATCAGACTGTGAAATAGGCCCAACACCAACATGAACCACATTGACAAAAACCTGGTAGAGAAATTGATGAGCATATCAACAACAAAGGGCAAGAAGACAAGTAAAGGATGCAACAAGGTTCCTTAAGTAACAACCACAATGTCATACCATCAATGCATAAACAGCATCCTTCTTTCCTTTTTCTCTTTTGGTGGGGGGTTTCATCAGAAAAATGCATTTTTTCTGATATTCTGAGGATGCCAAGGGCATCCGAAAGTAATCCGAAAGTTGGATGTAGTTCTAAAAGGACCAAGGTTTTAACAAATCAGAAACTTTGAAAAAATAATTACGTTATCACTTCTAACATAGATAGATCCAAAAATCATCAGCAACCGAACATGCAAGAAATTATTGGAAGATATTGACAGCCAAAAGATAAAAAGCGACAACCACAGTCAGGTTACATGGCTAATTAATATTTCACACACCTGGGGACTATTTAAAGTTCTCAATGCATCCGTGGCAGCTTGGACAGTGCCCTGTACGTCTGCCTTTACAATAAATGGCATTTCAACCCTCTCAGGCACCTCCTCTGATAACTCTGAATTTTCTGTCCTTCCTTCGATAATCTTCTTAAGCCTGTCTTTCTCGAATTTCCTTCTCCTCCCCTCACTAAGCATTCTAGCTCTCTCCTCTGAATCCACAACAGTGATATCATCACCAGCCATTGGAAGCCCTTTCAGCCCTTCAATCTCAACTGGCATTGCAGGTCTGGCACTCTCAGTCAACTTCCCTATTGTGTCCCTGATAGCTCTTATTCTGCCCCATTGTGAGCCCACGACTACATGCTTCCCACAGACCAAAGTCCCTGCCTTTACTATAGCAGTAGCCAATGGACCCCTTCCCTAGTCAAGTCTAGCCTCCACCACATAGGCTTGAGCAGGCCCATCAATACGTGCTTTTAGATCCATCATCTCGCCTGAAGAAGCAAAGCCTCCTCCAATCTATCCAATCCAGATTTATTTGTTCCGAAACTTCAACCACCTGAACATCCGCACCCATCTCCTCAAGCTAAGCCCTCCGTAGCAAGTTGGATTTTTACTCTCTCTGGGTTGGCAGCAGGTTTATCACCTTTATTAATTGCTACCACAATTGGTACATTAGCTGCCTTTGCATGGGACATGGCTTCAAGAGTTTGAGGCATCACCCCATCATCAGCAGCTACTACTAGCACAACTACATCTGTGACTGCTGCACCTCTTGCTCGCATCGCACTGAAAGCAGCATGACCAGGTGTGTCAAGGAATGTAATCGATGCCCCTGATGACATGCCCACTACAAAAGCACCCAGATGCTGAGTTATGCCTCCAGCTTCCTTGGCTGTCACTGATGTTTGACGTAAAGCATCTAAAAGAGAAGTTTTACCACGGTCGACATGACCCATGACTGTTACTACTGCAGGCCGTGGAAGAATTTCTGCACCTTCATTGGAGTGTTGCCTCCTTACATTGATCCCAACTTCCTACAAAATTATTTTTTTTTTTATAAATTACGGTCTAAAAAGCAGCAAAAAAGGCATGCCATATTGAATATACCACCATATGAATGTGGCGAGAGGGAAAGAGGGGGGAGCTTCAGCATCTAAACCAACACCACTCTAAATGTACTTTATTGTTTTTCAGCATGATCATGCTTTGCACAACAAACATGCTGAACTGCCAGTAACGTCAAATGGCCCTATCAGTACCACAAAATGGAAGTGTATTAGGATCCCAGAACAGGCCCTACTTAGATCTGTTAACTCCAAATATTATTCAAAAAAAAGATCTGTTAACTCCAAAAAATCAATTAAATCAATAAACAATTTCTTTTTAAACCAGGCAATTCCCCTCCCCCTCCCACCCTGTCATCACTGAGAAAGTAGCAACATCCATGAGAGTAAAGGTTTCCCTGTTTAAGTCCATTAACCCTTTTCTTGATAAGTCAAGTCCTTTAATCCTTTGAGGTCTACTGTATGTATATTATTAAATGATGAATACGCACAAGGACAATACATGTACCATATGTTGATAAGATCTATCAACAGTCTGTAATAAAGAATTTATGCTTACCTTTTGGTAAGAATTAAAAATTGTATTTCCAATCAGTAATCAAGACTTCTACTGCATATCATAAATTTGGGCTTTATACCACATGAAAAAGCATTATATGATATTGCAACTAAGAAGAGGAAATACCATCGCAACCAGCTCCGCAACATCAAAACTGAGAGGATCAAACTCTGAGTCAACCTTTTCCCCAACATTTACCAGAATCTCCTGCAGAGTAGTCACCGACTCACCGGTACGCTTGGCAAGCTCAACAATTGTCATGCCTTCAAATATGTCAACTGTTTTATCTTGCGAGGATTTAATAGTTCTTTTCATTCTAGGAGGCACATAAGGGGCTTCAAACCGGTGGTTGAGTATTTTTTTCCCTTTTGGCAAACTTTCCTTTATTTGAATTGCGATTCTTCAAACCAAATGGCTCATCATTTTTTCTTCTAGCAAACATTTCAGGACTTGCATGGAAATACCTAAGCAATATTTGGAAACTGTTATTTGATCCAGCATCAAGGTGCTAAACTAAATAATTCAGGCATTCTGAAGCAATTCAAACAAAAGAACCAATTTCTGAGCTCCAATTGTGAAAGTATTACCCAAAGCTGACCATCATTACAATTTAACTAAAAAAATTCAATCAGAAAAATATATACTGTTATCTTTTTTTATTTTGGTACATCGACGGGGAGGGAGATCAAACCCAGATCTCCTCTATGGAGGACCCGAAGGTAACCATTAGGCCAGGAGGCCCGATTTAAATATTTTCTCTATCATGAACAACAATTTTAACATCTGTTACATAAGTCAGGAAGCAAAAGACCAGTAGTTTTTCAGGAGTTCATTTTATCAGTTCCATTCCCTTTAGCTATGGACAGGATCAAATTCCACAACTATCGATGCCTACATCTACAATAATATTTTGTCTGCCATTTAAGATAGATAGACACTTATATATATATATATATATAGAGAGAGAGAGAGAGAGAGAGGGTACAACAATAATCATGGAGATGATGATGATGAAATACTAGCCAAGGAAATAAGCCTAGGTTAATCAGAATTCATCCTGCAAATTAATTGATCATATTTGATTCGTATCAAATGGCAAGATAACCAAGGCAAATAACTCAAAACTCATAACATCACGAACTAAGAGTTTCCCCCACCACAGGTGCACACAAACACAAGTACATGCACACACGCATACTCCAGGTGGATTTAGGAATATATTATAGGTTAGCTTAGAAAGTGTTGAACTGCAAAAATTTATTCATCGCATCATGAATTCACCATTTTTATCAAGGCTCCAAGCTTGATAATCAATATAAACAGAACATTACTAAGGTCTTCAATGTAATTAGACTTTAGATTCATATCATCTACTAACATAAGAGAACAGCACAAGGAGCCAATTTTTATAATTGCAATCTTACAAGCCAGCTTTTGCCAGATGCATGTGGGATTTATACAATGGCAAGGGAACAGAGTATTCCGACTGAGTATAACTGAAGAATTTAAGTGCAAGCATCTGGGTTTCAAGTAATGCCAAGTGAAAATTTGAGCACGCTGCAAGAAGCCATGTTTATAGGAATACAAGTTGCAATCTATTATTCTGACGGTAACTCAGCTGGAGCTGGGGCATCGACAACTCCACTTTATTATTTAAATTGATGACCTCAATATCTTAGCAATCCCCCCTGCTTTCGCTCTGGCAAATAAAGTTCACTCACAGTTAGGACCTTAAAACTCCCTTCTTTATCACTATCAACCACTGCCATAACATTAGCTGATAACTCAAATCTGGAAAAGTTCAATCACCTCCTCCTATTTTTTTTGATAAGTCAATCACCTCCTCCTATTGCAATATTTATATGTAAAAGTAGTATTTAAAGAAAGATAGAGAGGCTGCCAATCATAAAAACCAAGCCCTTACAAAATGCATGAAAAAACCATAATCGTAATCTCACTTCCCTGGTCGACATATTCAACTGAGGGCATAACAACACAGAATTTGTTGTCAAGATATTCCAAAATGCATGTAAGTACAGCCAGGCACTTCCTTATCAACAATTAAAAAATTATGACTATTTACTTCATGTATCTCTAAACTTCTCCCTTTTTTATTACCCATGCTGGATGTAATACTTAGATGAAGGCAGGTATAAAGGTAAGCAATAGAGCGACGGCACTAGGCTTGACGACGGAGACTACATAACTCTCTTCATTTTCTCCCCTATAGTTTACTGGGAAAAAAATCCTAAACCAATTTACACTTCAAATTATATTTCTCTTCCCTTGATAACCAGGTTCAGCAGCTCACTTCAACTTCACCATATAAAGAAAAGTGGGACAGATACTAGAACAGATTTATGTTTTCTGATAAAACACTACCTATTATCATGTGTAACTTTCAGGAAAATGGTAGAAAAAGACTATAGTGGAAACAGTGAACAACCTTACCCTTGCTTGGACCAACTAAACAAGTAAAAATAAATGAAAGCAGAAAAAAGAAAGAGTCAATTTACCGTATTGAGGATTCATTTGGCAAATCTTTGCACCTACAAGACCCCTGTAACAACGAGAACCCTGCAGCAAAAGATTTAAGAAAGAGGTGATGAAAATATATCTAACCTAGAAATTCTAATTATATATTAATTCATGCAGAAAGCCACAGTTAGTTTGGGATTAAGGCTTAGTTGAGTTGACCAGAGTTAAGCATTAATTTTTAAATTTTATCAATGCCCTCTAAATCTGGAACAAGCTACAATTGTTGAATCATTTCCATGTTGACGACTCAAGTAAAAGGGATAAACATCTATCAATGGATTGACAATTTGGATCCATAATTAAATGTAGGCAACAAGAAGTTACCTACCCAACTGGACTAAGAACCCACTAACCAGGAGAATCATGTGATTATATAAAAGAAATGAATAATCCTTAAGCTGCAACAACTGCTAAAACTATACTACAATAGCATTCCAATTTCCAACAACTTTACAAGGTTTTTCTGCTTATCAAAAAAAAAAGGCAAACAAGGTTTTTCTGAGTGAGTTTAATTAATTAAATCAAAAAAGGTATAACATAAAAACATGAAACACATTAATGCTTTTTCAGCTTACCAGGTATGCAATGAACTGAAGCAGCAGAACTGGATTTTACCGCAACCTCAAGCACAGATGCAGAAATTGATCTTGCTGCATACCCTAGTCGTGCTGAAGCCAAACCTCTAGTAACACTGGCATGAATACCCTGTGAAAAGAAGTTACAATTAAAAAATTATACACGACACAATGTAAATAACACTTTAAAAAAGTTATAATCACTTAAAACAGAAACCTACATTCCATTT
This sequence comes from Bretschneidera sinensis, assembly GCA_023935145.1. Taxonomy (NCBI): domain Eukaryota; kingdom Viridiplantae; phylum Streptophyta; class Magnoliopsida; order Brassicales; family Akaniaceae; genus Bretschneidera; species Bretschneidera sinensis. The sequence continues at coordinate 36,621,049 of CM043698.1, forward strand.
TGAACAACGCACATTATTAATTAACAATTTCCCCAAAAAAGGGGATGAGGCATTGTAGTTGAAAATGCCTATCGAATAGAAATTGACCACCTTGAGTATGATTCAATTTTTTTATCAGACCCAAATAACCATGTCATTCTTACAGTTATATTTAGTCCTCTCTCTCTCTCTCTCTCTCTCTCTCTCCAAAATTTCAAAGAAAGAAAGAAAGAGAATCAATTTCAGCATGCAAAGATTTCTAATTCAAAATTGTGACAAGTAAATTCAAAAAATAGACCTCAACAACCATTGTGCACAAAGAAAATGCCAATGAATAAGCCATTTGAGAATAAGATCATCATGGAGTTGATATTTTATTTGAAACAGAATGATTTTGCCAAAACTATATATAGACGAAATTAAGAAAAATCCCAATTAAATTTACAATAAGCAACATCAAGAACTCCATTCAATACTACACTTTTGTGCACTGCTATCCAACGATTTTATTTCAAAAAAAAAAATATCGAGCAGTCGGATTTTAGCTCAAGAAAAAACTTAATGGTAAAAATATACTCTTCTCATGGTATAAATTAAAAGACTTTAGAGTATATCAACTTACCCTTTTCCCAATCTGTCTCCAAGCCATTCATACGTATATCAAACTCTGCGCCCAGGAAGTAACAAACAGCTTAGAGCCATGACTAACACGGGACCAATATGCTTTATATGCATAAATTTACATAACTTAAAATGAAAACGCACAACGAAAAGAGAATTGAACGCACCATTTACCCAGTTCTTTAATACTTCCACAGATTAATATGTAAACAGAAATATGTAATAAATTCACAAATTTTCACCATTATGGGCTGCATCTCTGCCTCTATATTTCTAAGTTGCAGTCGCCAATGCACACATCGGTGCCCACAAATCATAGACGAATACCGAACCAGAAATTCATCTAGAAGAAAAAAAAAACAGAAAGTACCTTTAGATTCAAGTGATTGTCACTTCATACACTTAAATTCGTTTCCTTTTAATCAATTCACTCGTAATAGGGCTTCCCCATCGAGAAATTAAATGAAAATAGGAACCCAATAGTTTCATATCTTCGATCAATTAAACCCAATATTCATAACCCTCATAAAGTAAAAAAATAAACGTAAAATGAGAGACAAAAATACTAACCGAGTAAAATGAAATCATATTATTTGTTACTATTGTCAAAAACATAATTAAAAAATAAAAAAGAGAAAAGTGAAGCGAAGAGAAGAGAAGGAGAAACTTACAAATAAGAGTTTTCACTACCGGCGATGGTGGTTCATAGATAAATAAATATGGAAGTGCCTCAGTTAACTGATAAAAAGGAACTATGTATATTTGAACAAATTCAATGGGACAAAAATATTTTAGAAACTAATGGGGGTTTAAAGTTTTGTGCTCTAAAGCTTTAATGGGGGCAAACGTGGGGGCTTCACTTTCTCTGCAACTATCGAACAGAACTTTGGACGGTGAACGTTGCCCACTTCAGCTGACGAACGATGAATGAGATCCTGAGATTTTGCAAGGGCTTTTATAATGGGTTGGTTAGAATGACATCTGTGCCGCTGTATGAATGTAATTTTAGATAATTTATCCAGGAGTGAAAGATGCGTCTGCGTTACCTTTTTCCCTTTTTTAGTTTTTAGTTTTTCTAAAAATACAATATTTTTAAAAATAAAATTTGATATTGAACTTTACATTTCAATAAAATTCATATTTATATCACTTTAAAATTTACCAAATTTTATAAAAAAACTTATATCATAAGTTAAACTTTATTAAAACATGTTGATTTTTTGTAAACTTAAAATTCTCATAGATGATAAGTCACAATTACTAATTTTATTGTTGGAAACATAAAAAATTTATATAAAAAAATTTCATGTAAAGAATTTCATATAAATTTTATTCTTTCTTTTACTTATGTTTTTCTCCCTTTTCATTGTTAAAAAGCATACACAAACTTTGGGTTAAAATGTTTTTAATTATGCTTCAAATGGAGTTAACGAAGTATTTAATTTTATCAAATTGAAAATTTTAGAATTTATTTGATTAAATTGAAACTTTTAGAACTAACTTGATTAAAAAGTCAAACTCCAAAAATTTATTCGATCAAATTGAAACTCTGAAAATCAATTTGACCAAGAAAAACAAAATCATGAAGATCAATAATATGATTTAGCCTACAAAACTTCAACACAAAAACATCAGACATTAAACCATCTGAATCTTCATCAAACGACATTTGAGAATCAATTGTATGCTTAGTTAACCGGGCAACACATGGGTATGCTTATTAGCTGATTGATTTACATAAGAGAAAGGGCACAAAGTATATAGATGAGAAAATATAGTCAATCAAGTTTTCAAAAGTTTTTCAAATTGAACTCGAATCTTTTATATAAAGAATTCAAAAAAAAAACTTGAAATTGAAGACTTTCTGATGCCTTTGTTAAGACAAGGTTTTAAGAAAAATGGAGAGCGATGTGATATCAGTGTTTCAGTTATGAACTTGAAATTGAAGGTGATCTTGAATCCACATACCTTGGGCTTTTTATAGTGTTTTAGAGGCAAGTTGGCCACGTACCCGAGATGGTGCGATCCCTGAGATCTCGCTTCTCCGGCGAAGGGTCTTGTCATGTGTTCAAGGACGACTCAATCCTTACAATTACGCTTACACTTCTGCATGAAGAGTCTGCGAGTGACGACGATTATGTCAACTACTTGCCCACATGTCGTTTGGTCATTCGAGGGAGATTGTCCACGTGTCATTAGGCTACTAGAGGGTGATTTATTAGTGTGGCCACGTGTCGTTCGGTCATTGGAGGGTGATTGTCCACGTGTCGTCAGGTTACTAGAGGGTGATTGTCCACGTGTCATCAGGCTACTGGAATGTGATTTATTGGCCGTATCAGAGGCCCCCCACTTCCTTAAGTACATTTATGTGCTTCGAGGAAGTATAATAGGGCTTCGGCCTTGGAGAAGTTGGACCGAGAATTTGAGCAACAATCAACATGCTCGATCTTTGAGATGTTGGACCGAGCATTTGAGCAGCAGCCAATATGTTCAGTCTTAGAGACATTGGACCGAGCATTTGAGTAGCAATCAATATGCTCGACCTTGGAGACATTGGGCCGAGCATTTGAGCAACAGTCAACATGCTCAGCCTTGGAGATGTTGGACTGAGTATTTGAGTAATAGTCAACATGCTTGGCCTTGGAGACGTTGGACCGAGCATTTGAGCAGCAGTCAACATGCTCGACCTTGGAGATGTTGGATCGAGCATTTGAGCAGCAGTCAACATGCTTGACCTTGGAGACCTTAGATTGAGCATTTGAGCAGCAGTCTAACATGTTTGGCCTTGGAGACGTTGGACCGAGCATTTGAGCAGCAGTCAATATGCTCAGCCTTGGAGACATGAGACCAAGCATTTGAGCAGCAGTTAATATACTCGGCCTTGGAGAATCCTTGAGGATGTTTGGTCTGCTTTTGAAGTCCTTAGTGGACTTTTGGGTTTCTTCTTCTGGAGTCCTTAGTGGACTTTTGGGCTTCTTTTTTTGAAGATCTTAGTGGACTTTTGGGCTTCTCCTTTTAGAGTCCTTAGTAGACTTTTAGCCTTCTTCTTTTGGACTATATTTCTGTTTTTAGGCTTTGGACAATTTCCTTGACCTTTGGGCCCATAAAAGAAAAGCCTTTAGGCTGTTTCTAGAATCTTCTGTGAGGGGATTCAACACAGAAGTGTTGGGTCGCTTTTAAACATGGAACATTAAGCCATTTAATGTGCATAGTTGTTTTGAGTGAGATGACGACGCTCATCATTGATTATTCGTCTTTTGTCACCTTGGGGAGTGGAACAGTGCCTTGGTTATGCCAAAGGTCATTTTTTCATGGCTGAGGGAGCCTTGGGGAATGTAACAACACCTTGGGCACATAAAAAGTCGCGTCGTTATGACTGTAAAAGCCTTTGAAGAATGTAACGGTACCTCAGTCACACTAAACGTCACGTCTTCCTAACTGTAGGGGAGTTAATTCTCCTCGTTTATCACGCTCGTGCTCTTATATAAGAGTAGTTCCTTCTCGTTTCTCTTTACTTCATTTCATTTGCAATCAGAGAAAAATTTGAGAGCCCACGGAGTCAGTCAAAAGTTTGAGAGTGCTTGGAGTCAATATAAGTTAGAGGGTTCTCAGAGTTTATTTGGAGTTTTGGAGGTGCTTAGAGTCGGGTGGAGATCTTGGGAGTGCTTTCACTCGGGGGAGATCGAGGCATGAACTGAGAAAGGAACTACTGCTCAGAGTTATCGCGGATATCAAATCTTGGTGAGTCTCTCTACCTATTTTACCATGTCTTCGAAAGATAGATTTCGTGATAGGCCCAATAGTGGTAGTGAGGATAGTGGGTATTCATCTAGGGGGTTGGATGAGGCCATGGGCTTGTCCTCCAGTGGGGATGAGTTCTAGGACAAGGTTATCGCTCAAGAGGGGCCACTAGCAATGGTGCCCTATGTTCCTGGGGAAGAGGAGGAAGAAGATGAGGATTCCTCCTCTAAGGGTGAGGATGAGGTGGATAGGACCTTGGCCGAGCTGAGGAGAAATATGATGGTGGAGGAAAGGGTTTAATGGTCATTCGCTGCGAACTCTGTACCCAGCTAGATGGAGGAAAGGGAACTCGAGGTCATCCGAAAGGTGTACCGTATCTCTAAGGAGTACACCCTCAGGCCAGCTGGGGTTGGAGAGAGGGCCTGTGATGTCTTCTCGAGTCGCGTGCCCTATGAGATATATGTTTACGAGCAAAACATGAAGGTCGGGCTTAGGTTTCCTCTATATTCCTTCATCTGTACAGTGCTAAGGTTTTTTGACATAGCATTGTGCCAGTTTGTGCCTAACTCGGTGCGCCTGATCATGGCCATTATATGCGTCTACACGGAGGTGGGAGGGAAGGGGGCTGATGAATATCAATATCTTCAAGGTCCACTTTAATTAGGGTTTCAATCAAGTCCTACTAGAAAATTAGTTACACATAATAAAATAAAGGAAAGAAGAAACCCGAGAGAGCTCCATTGAAGAGTTGTCAATTCTTCGTAGAATCCCCTCTGGCCTCCGGCCTCCCGACCTAAAACTAAAACTAAAGAGTAGCTCTCCTCTCTGTGTTTTACAGGCCTATTTACAAGGCTTTGGAATATCTAGAAACCCTAAAACTCGGAAAACAAAACCCTTCCATTATTTCCAAAATAGGAACTGTTGTTTTACTGTTTACTGCCGTATGTGTGCGCTCGATCTCATATTGGTGTGCTCGATCGCAGTGCTTGGTGCACTCGATCACCCTAGTAGACACCAGCTTTCTAGCTTTTATTCTTTGAGTTTCAAAATGCTATGCATTTCTTCCAAAAACCTATTAAAACACAGAAAACACAAAAATAAAGTAAAATAAAATAAAATACGTAAACAAAAGGCTTAACAAATGTAAATTAAGGGGCATAAATATGAATATTTAAGCACTTATCACACCCCCAAACTTACACATTGCTAGTCCTTTAGCAATACGAAACTAAAAACTAAATGAAAAACAATAATAAAAAAAATCCACTATTCATGATATCCAAAAATTCGGGTTGCACACAAAACCATGATATTTATTCATGAGCAAGTTTAAAATATAAACACATCTTTGCAATGAATAAGAGTTTTAAAATATAATCACTTATATAAGGCTGGTTAAGGCATCACACGTCTGACTTAGTGTGTGGTGAATTAGCATATAAAAGATTAAGCTTCCAAATAACTCCAATGTGTAGTGTTTCAGTGTCTCAGCATTCATCGAATTTCCTATCAGAATGAACAATAATGGCATAGTTTTATTTATTTATTTTTCTTTTATTATGAGATTTTTGCCATGTTGAGTTTCCTTAGGCTTTCCAATTGACCCATATAGCGAGTATTTAGCCAATGACTCCCAAACCAGATAGTTTTAGGACATTAGGTGTAAAGACACCCCTAAGGACTTACTAACTTGAGTCAAAAAGCAAATGAAACTAATTGGTCTTAATGCTGCCAAGCAAAATTCTCACCTTTTGACGTGAACACTCACTGCTTACTGAGGCAAGAGGTCCAGTTACTCAGTGAAAACTTTATTTAATGACCATTATAAGCACAATTCCCACCTTTTGACGTGAACACTCACTGCTTACTAAGACAACAGGTCCAGTTACTCAGTGAAAAGTTTATTTAATGATCATTAGTAGCATTTTGTTTTCTTATTTTATGCAATAATTTTTTTTTCTATGCCAAGGTGTTCTTCTAACAAGTTGTCCGATTACGGTTAGGCCATGAAAACATAAACATAAAAATTATATGTCATACCCCAAACAATTATGTGCTAATGTGCTCGTGTCAGATTTAGATCAAACTTGTGAATTCTTAAATGCCTTGAAGTAAGTAATTAAACTTTTAAAACTTTATTATTAGACCATATGTTCTAGAGTTTAAGCATACTGATGAAATCTTATCATAATATTTGTTTAAATCAACCAAAATTTTTAAAACAATATGAATATGCATTTATCTTTTCAATTATACTAAAAAAAAAAACGGGGACAAGGTATGTGTGAATGTGTCTCCCATACCCCCAAATTTAAATTACACATTGTCCCCAATGTGTGAATAACATGGACAGAGCTGACCTGGGAGATGGAGAACTAGATGAGCTGGAACGGCTCATAGCACACCCCCAAACTTGAACGGATGCACACATTGTCCCTGAAAAAGAAAAACTAAAGTAATACGGGAAAACAAAAAGAAACTAAAAATAGACAGTAAAAATAAATATGAAAAAAATAATAAAAAACTAAAGAATAAGTTGTGGAGTGCCTCCCAAGAGCACTAAGTTTAACGACTTCAGCCAGACACTCTTACTCCCTCCCAGAAAAGCATAAGTTGAATGCACCCGTAACTGCTTCAATGCCAAATTTGGTGTTTGGATGCTTTGGAGAGGCCTCAAGGATGTGCATCGCTTTAAAGATGTCATCAATAACATCTTCAGGCTTAATATCCGATTGTTTGAAATTCTGGGTTAGAATGGTCTCCAATGGATTGATATGATGGACCTGAAAAGCTTTCTCAACAACACTGTGCATTATGCATACATTAAAACATTTCATATCATCTTTGGGTAATTTTAATGCATCAAATATTTTGAATTCAACTTTCTCACCATTTACCTTCATACTTACAATACCCTTTTTCACACTAATTTTTGTATCAACAGTTCTCATAAAGGGTCTTTCTAAGATGATGGGCAAAGGCAATGGCATAGGATATTCTTCCATATCTAATACAATAAAATTAACAGGTAAAATAAATGGACATACCTTTACCAAGATATCCTCAAGAATACCTCTTGGTCTTTTTATGCTTCTGTCTGCCAATTGCAAGGTGATGAAAGTCGGTGGAAGTTCCCCCAAACACAGTGTCTCAAATACATTGTATGGCAGCAAGTTGACACCAACCCTTAGATTTAGTAATGCATGCTCAAAAATCTAGTTACCTATCCTACAGGGAATGGTAAAACTACCTGGATCTTTTAGCTTTGGTGGTAGCTTTCTTAATATTACCGCACTTACCTCTTCGGTTAAAGTCACTGTCTCATGTTCCTGAAACTTCCTTTTATTAGTGCAATTATCTTTTAAAAATTTAGTATATGCAAGAAGTTGTTTAATTGCATCTAATAAAGGAATATTAATTTCTACTTCTCTCAAAGTTTCAAAGATATCATGCATTTTACTTTCTTTCTTTAGTTTTACTAACCTTTGAGGGAAGGGTGGTGCATTTACCTTTTCCAACTCACTTAACTTTGATCTGGACGCTTGTGCAGGCTCATCAGCTCCTATAATCTTACCATTTCTGAGAGTTATAACGACATTCAGTTGCTGATGTCCTTTTGGATTATGTAGTGTTTGGGCTGGAAGTTCACCTTACTTTCTTTCGCTTAGCTCCTTAGCCAATTGCCCCACTTGGACCTCTAGTCTTTGAATGGTTTGTTCATATTTTGCAATGGTTTTCCTTTGCTCAGTCCGGAATTGTCTTGTTTCTGCTATGAAATGTTCTTGTGAAGCCATCAGCTGTTGTTGTTAAGTTGTCAATTGCATCATAAGACTCTCAATGTCACTCTTCTTTGATTCCGGAACTGTTTAAGCTGCTAATTGGGAGTTCTTTTGCTGCCCTTGAAGGTTCAAGGCATTTTGATTGTTGCTCCATAGGTGATTCCGCCATCCAAGATTGTAAGTATTTGCATATGGGTTGTTCTTAGGAGGACAGTTGTTTGGTCCCACATAATTTGCTTGCTCTTGATCTACAGATGAAACAAGGGGCAAGTCTCAGTATTATGATCAAAATGAGAACATATAGCACATACCTGGAATTGTTTGGCTTGTGTACGAAGAGGTATGTTCTAAGCAGTCATGACTTTTACAATTATATCTAGCTCCCTCTCCATAGCAGCCATTTGATTTGAAGATCCACCATTTAAGGTTACTTCATACATACCTTTGGTTTTAACTCCTGGTCTCCCTCTAGATGAGAATTGCTGGGTGTGCTCGCTTAAGGTCTCAAAAAGCTCCATGGCTTCTTCACTGCTTTTCTCCATCAGCACACATCCACAACCTGAATCCATAATACTTTGATTAATATCACTCAAACTTTCATAGAAAGCCTGTACCAGTTCATCCTGAGGTAAATTGTGGTGTGGGCATTTAAGTAGCAGCTAAGTGAAGTGTCCCCATGCTTCAAAGAAAAGGTCACTATCCCGCTGTTGGAAAGATTGAATCTCTTTCCTCATCTGTGTTGTCTTTTATGCTGGAAAAAATTTCCTTAGAAACTTGCTGGATAGCTCTTCCCAAGTATGGATGGACACTGCAAGCAATGAATTATACCATAATTTAGCTTTATCTTTTAATGAAAAAGGGAAAAGAATTAACCTAATTCCCTCTTGATTTAGGCCCTAGATGTGCTGGAACTTGCAGAGATCAAAGAATTCCCGAAGGTGCAAGTGTGGATCCTCAGCAGGTGTACCCTTAAAGTGAGTCAAAGCATTGAGTATCTACGGGGATATATAATAATTGCCTTCCACCTCAGGTTGATAAGCAATGCATGAGGGCTGGTTGAAGTTCCGTGGGATGAAAGATTGTTTCATGGGTCTTCGCTCTGGTTGGTTTTCAAGCTGTTCCGCCATTGGTGCTTCTCCCTCAAATTCTTCTTTGTCCTCCTCAATGTTGTTTCTAGGCCTCTATCGAATGGTCTGTTTGATCTCTGTATCGAGTGGAACGACGGTTGGGTTCCTGGATTGAAGCCTTTGCATGAATCAGTAACAACTCTTCAGTGCAGCAGTTTCAGCACTGCTGCTCGGGTACTCTTTGAACCTTTTGAGCTCGAGCGCACTAAGAACAATGCTCGATCTCTGTGTGAAGTGTGCACTATGCTCGATCGCACCTTAGCCTGCACTCGATCACAAGGAAATTTCGCAGACCTGAAACAGAAAAACAGAAAGACGAAAAATTAGGTTTTTGATAAAAGAATAAAAAGAACAGAAAACAGAAAGAAAAATAGAAAGAAAAAAATGAGTGTTTTGATAAAAATAAAAATAAATTGAACAGAATAAAAAAAAACTAAACGAAAAATAATTCTAAACAGAATTTAATGCAATCCCCGGCAACGGCGCCAAAAACTTGTGCGATAATCTACCTAAATTAATAAGCAAATAATCGTACAGATTTACTTGCAAGTGCACAAGGTCAACAGTAGCATAGTGTGCAAATGCGAGATCATCTCCACAAGGATTGGTGAATTTCGTTTTAGAATTAGTTTCGCAATATAAAAAGACAGAAATAAATATTGAGTTTGAATTAATAATAATAAAAGCGTATGGACTTGATATCCACCACCAATTATGTGACCACAATAAAACAATATGCTAATGCTTTAAATATGCCATGAATACCTAATGTTTGTCAACCTAAGGGCTTGGTCTGCTCCTTAAGCTATAGATTTCCCTAAGCAATGAGTTAGGCATGGTGTATACTCTAATTCTTCTATTTCTTAAGAGATTTAGCATGATGTATACTGAGTTGGTCTTTTAGAGAGCATAAGATCTGTGGAAATTGATAACCACACGAGACCTAAGACATGGCGTATATTCCTAGTTTCCCATGTTGATTAATCTAAGAACCCGACGTGGATTTATTTTGCTACTATTGTTAAACCCAAGACTTGGTCATCTAAATTGATTTAACTAACTAATCCATACCACATGCATACGTTGATCAGACAAACACATATAAGGAATTTAAATAAAAACATGCATTAATCAAGTTAAGCATCACAACATAAATATCGCAAAGACACCAATACTGAATTATTGAGTAAACATAATTAGGACTTCAATCAAGCCTTATTAGAAAATTAGTTACACATAATAAAATAAATGACAAAAGAAACCCGAGAGAGCTCCATTGAAGAGTCATCAATTCTTCGTAGAAGACCTAAAACTAAAACTAAAAGGTAGCTCCCCTCTCTGTGTTTTACAGGCCTATTTATAAGGCTTTTGAACATCTAGAAACCCTAAAACTCGGAAAACAAAACATTTCCATTATTTCCAAAATAAGAACTGCTGTTTTACTGTTTATTGTCGTACGTGTGCGCTCGATCTCATATTGGTGCGCTCGAGCACAGGTGCGCTTGATCACACTAGTAGACACCAGCTTTCCAGCGTTTGTTCTTTGAGTTCCAAAATGCTTCATTTCTTCCAAAAACCTATAAAAACACAGAAAACACAAAAAAAGAAGTAAAATAGAATAAAATACATAAAAAAAGGCTTAAGAAATGTAAATTAGGGGGCTTAAATATGAATATTTAAGCACTTATTAGCAAAACATGAAGGTCAGGCTCAAGTTTCCTCTCTATTCCTTCATCTGCACAGTGATAAGGCTTTTTGACAAAGCATTGTGCCAGTTGGTGTCTAACTCGGTGCACCTGATCATGGCCATTATATGCATCTGCACGGAGGTGAGGGGGAAGGGGGGTTGATGAATATCAATATCTTCAAGGCCCACTTCCAAATAAATAAGCACGGCCAGCATAGGTGGGTCGTGATCAACTTGAGGGTGAAGAAGGGGCTGTTAAAGAAGAAGCCCTTCTCGATCAAGAAGTGGACGAAGATTTTCTTCTTCATCCAGAGCGAGAGGAGATTCAAAGTTCCCCTTTCTTGGAGTCTAGACCGCACGAGCAAATGCAAGAAGTCACACCTTTTACACCGCAAACATTAGATGTTGAAGGCTATAGTGGTTGCGCCCTTGGATGTGGAGATCCTGTATGATAATGAAGAGTTAATGAGGCATGACCTCTACCCTCGCTGCCCAAAGAGAACCATAGAGAGCGGTAATCTCAGTGTTTATGCTTCTTTTTTTTTGCTTTATCTTTCTTTATGCTTTGCTTTGCTTCTTTACATCTTACCTCATACTCGTACTTGTGTTTTTTGTTTGAAAAGAGATGAAGGCTATAGCTAGGGCCAGAGAGCGGGCTAGAAAGATATCCTAAGAGAATAAGAAGGTTACTCAGGAAGAGAGCAGTCCGCTCTGGCCCAGGGTTCGAGAAAGAGGCCACGGGCCCCCTTTCCAGTTTCTATTGATGTGGAGAGCCCCTTCGAACTCTCTCCTAAGCCGAGGGTTATCTCAGTCACGACCTAGCCTGAGTCGACGTAGGCTCTGTCTTCATCTCGGGGTGCTCTTTCTGCAGCTGGGGTCTTCATGCCTAGTTGGGGCCTAAAGATCGATGAATTAGTCTTCGCCCACCCCTGGGTACCTCGGGAGCACCTCATCTTGGGGATCCCACCTCACAACATGATTAAGCTTTCGAGGAAGCCGGTCGAGGGGCTTTGCTCGGTAGCTGAAGCCTTGACCTCTCAAATAAAAGTCGTCATTTTTTTTCATTTCCTTGAGTTTCTTTCACTACCTAGTAGCTAATGATTCTTCGTTTTGTTTTAGTAAGATGTGTTGCTTGGAGTGCTGTCACGTCGGTACTTGGACATAGTCGAGAAGCTGGGTCGGTGCTAGCAAAAACTAGGCGAGAGCTACGAGCTCGTTCAGCAACTGCAAGCGTCTCTGGAGAAGGCCAATAGGGCTAAGGTCGAGGCCATGCAAGAGAGGGATGCCTTGCGTCTGGAGAGAGACACTACAGTGGCCTCGTAGTAGCGACTGAGGGAGGAGGTGGCAGAGATCGTTAAAAGAGCCATGGAGGAGGCTCTGGCCATTTTCAAAGATTCAACCTCTTACTGAGAGGCCATTGAGGAGGAGGCCAGTCAGTAGTTCTTTGAGGGCTTCTCGGAGGCTAAGAAAAATGTTGAGGCCATCTATCCTCAAGTCAACTTCTTTATCCTCAATTTAGGCATCTTTGAGGATAAAGAGGGAGCCGTGGCTAGTGGGGACGGCAATGAGGGGGTGGCTCAGCTAGGTGGTGAGGCCGAGACTATGTACAAAAGGGAGGCCACCCCCTAAGGACTTTACTTTTTTTTTCTTTTGTAGTGTTCTTTTCTTTCTTTTTCTTTGTAAGCCGAGACCGATAGCATCCTTATGTAATTATATAGTTTAATGAGATTCCTGGCTTTTTTTTTTCTTTAACTCGATGTTCCTTAGTTTCAATTGCACTTGGGTTTTAATGTTTCAATTTTTATTAATAGCCGAGGTGCTTCGTGAGTTATACTTGGGGGCACACTATTGGTATTATTTGTAGAGGTTTTCTGTGTTCTAAGTACGGGGGATGGGCTTACCGCCCAACTTCTTAAGTTTGAAAGTTTTGGCCCTGCACACTCTCTTGATGCGATACGAGCCTTCCTAGTTTAGGACGAGCTTTCTCGTATCTCGAGGATGAGATACTTCATTTTTTCGTAGAACGAGGTCATATAACTTAAAGCTTCTACTTCAGACCAGAGAGTTGTAGTATCTAGCCGCCTTCTGCTAATAGGCAGCTAACTGGATCTGGGCTTTATCCCGAGCTTCATCGATAAGATCAGAGTTCATCCATAAGCCTCTTCATTGTTAGCTTACTCGAAGTTTTGTACTCATAACGAGGGCACCCCGACTTCTAAGGAGATAAATGCTTCAGAGCTATACACCATAAAGAAAAGAGTTTCCCTCATTAGTGTCCGAACGGTGGTTCGGTAGGCCCAAAGTACATTCAGAAGGCAGTTGGTCCATTACTTGTTGGTTTCGTCTAGTTTTCTCTTGATGCCTTGCAGAAGTGTCCTGTTGTTCACCTCGGTCTGCTCATTGGCCTATGGATACCCAACAGATGAGAATCGATGCTCGATGCAGAGCTCTTCGCAGAAAGCCTTGAATCGGGCGCTTTCGAACTGTTTACCATTATCAGCGACCAGTACTCGGGGTATACCGAACTGGCACACTATGGACTTCCAGACGAAACTTCGGGCCTAACAATCCGTTATACTGGCCAATGGCTCTGCCTCCGTCCACTTAGTGAAGTAGTCTATTGCTATGATGAGATGTTTTCTTTAACTGGGTGTTCCGGTGAAAGGACCAAGGAGATCCATTCCCTACATGGCGAAGGGAAGTGGGCTCGTGAACGAAATAAGAGGATTTTTCAATCTGTAGGGCACGGAGGAGTACTACTGGCAGCTTATGCATTTCTCGACTAATTCTGTGGCATCTTTCTACATTTTAAGCCAGTAATATCCCTGGTGGAGCACTTTGAAGGCTAAAGCTCGACTTCCTAGGTGATTTTCGCATACCCTTTCGTGAACCTCCTGAAAAGTGTAATTGGCTTCGGTGGGCTCGAGACACCTTAGGTAAGGTGTCGTAAGGCCTCTCTTGTACAATTGTTCGTTTATGACTGTGTATTGAGACGCACAGGAGATGAGCTTCCTAGCTTCATTTTTCTGCTTGGGAAGTTAACCGTCACACAAATACCGGAGGATTGGGTCTACCCATGTTTCTCCTTCAGTTACTGGTAGCACAGTGACCTCATCAATGCTCAGAGTGGTAAGACTCGCGAGGTACACGACTTGGGTTGGCTCGGACTGTCGAGAGGAAATGAGTCCAGCCAGAGCATTAGTCTTCGATTTCTCCGCCTGAGGAACCTTGGTTATCCTAAACACTCTGAATTTGGTGGCGAGTTCTTTATCCTTTTCAAGGTAACGAGAAATCTTCTCCCCTTAGGCTTCGAACTCTCCGGTCATTTGATTTACCACCAGCTGCGAGTCGTTGTACGCATCTAGGGCCCTAACGGCCATTGCTCTTGCCAACTTCATTCCAGCGAGCAAAGCCTAGTACTCTGCCTCATTGTTGGAGGCTCTGAACTCGAACCTCAGGGTGTACTCAATGGCGAATCCATTCAGGCTACAAAGGATAAGCCCAACCCTGCTTCCGACGCTGTTGTAGGAGCTGTCAACATGGAGGGTCCACCGTGGAATTTGCTCGGCCACTTTTGGTCCTGAGGTTTGATCCAGACTCCTTTACAGTGTTGTCTCCAAAATTAAGTCCACGAGGGCCTAAACTTTGATGGCCTTTCGGAAATGGTATTAGATTTCAAACTCCCCGAGTTCTATGGACCACTTGACCATCCTATCATAGACGTCCGGCTTGTGCAACACTTGTCTCAGTGGCTGGTTTGTTAAATGGACAATGATGTGCGCTTAAAAGTACAGTATAAGCTTTCATGCTGTGATTTAAAGGGCATACGCCATTTTTTCTATCGGGAGGTACCGTGCTTCCACGTCATTGAGGATTTGTTGACACAGTACATAGGTTTCTGAACACTTGCCTCCTCCCAGACTAAGATGGAGGCTACTACTTCTTGCCCGACCGATAGGTATAGGAAGAGTTCCTCACTCGTGATAGGTTTGATCAGAAGTGGGGGCGAGCTTAGATATTTCTTCAGCTCCTCAAAGGATTTTTGACAGTCTTCAGTCTAGGCGAAGTCTTTCGCCTTCTTGATGGCTCTGAAAAAGTGGAGGTACTTTTCTACAGATTTTGACATGAAACGGCTGAGTGCTTCCACGCGCCGGTTAACCATTGCACTTCCTTTACCATTTTAGGGGGGCCTTTGGAGGATCACCTTGCCTTGGAGTTGCATTAGGACGTTTATCCTGGATGAGTTAAGAGGAGTGAAGTTCTCAAAGCGAGTGTAGGCCTTATACCTACCCTCGTGGTGAGGTCTCTTGACTGCCCTACTATGAAGGTCGATGACGTCTTTATTTTTTTTCTTCGTCTCCCCTTCCCTTTCTCTTCAAAAGGCTTGGTCGTCTTCCGCTAGCATGTATTGCTCAGCTCCGACCAGAACCTCGTTCATGTCCTTAGGCAGTCGCCTAGTGAGCTTAGAGCTGAAGATTCCGAATCTTAGTCAGTTTTTGAATGTAGGCCAGGGATCAAGGTCAGGGATCTCCCAAGCGGCAATGTTGAACCTTGATATATAGGCCCAAAGCCTCTTTCATCAGTGCTGGATGATGTTGAACAGGCCCTCCAAGGTCTTATTAGTTTCTTTACTACTATGAAAGTAGGACATAAAGGCGTAAGTGAGCTCTTTGAAAGTGGCGATGCTTCTTGATTTCAATCGGGCATACTACGTGCTAGTTGCTTTTTCGAGCGTTAGAGAAAATGCTCGGCACATAACCGGATCGGAGTGTCGATGCAGCATCATGGTAATTTTCCATTGCTGAAGGTGATCCAAGGGATTTGTTGAGCCGTTATAGGGTTTAATTTGCGTCATTCAGAAATTTGGTAAGAGTGGGGCCTCAAGGACTTCCTATGTGAACGATGGGTCTTGGATGCTGAGTTCATCCAGGATATTATGATTTCGGTATTTGAATACCTCATCGATTTTTTTTTCTATCTCCTCAATTCGTCTGTCTAGGCCAAGGTTGCTTCTAGAGGAAGAGCCTCCCCTAGACTTACTAGTGCAGGCTGGTGAGGATTTTGAATTGGAGCGATTGTCAATGGAGAGCCCGTTACTGGGAGGACTAGCTTGCCTGACGGTGCGACGGGGAGATGAGGGTGAGGGCTGTCGACCCCCTATCCAGACCTCGACGTCCAGGTTCGTTACCAAGTGGAAGAGCTCTAAGAATTGCGCTTGGCTTATTGGAGTAGTGGGGTGCGTTGTGGCAGCTTCTTAGGGATTTTCAGGAGGGTCGACCTCCACGTGGCAGAGGCGTTGTGCTCCCGGAAGGGTCAGCAGGTCACAGCCAGAGGCTTTACGCTCGGACATGGTAGGGAGCCTTGAGCTGGACCGCTGGTTTTGGGCGCTGTTTTATGTGGGCGCGATGCTGGTTCTAGCGATTCCTTTTCAGGTGTTCATGGTGGTGTTTTTAGGCGGCATGACAACATATGAGTTTTTTGGATTTCTTCACTTCTACTGGTTAGTGAGAGATTGGTATTTCCCACAGAAGACACCAATCTGTTAATGTTGAAAAACTGCTGCTGAGCTCGAGGTCCAACGTTCGACGGATTGCGCAAATAACGAGGGGTGAACTAAAGAGTCACTGGAGGGAAGGGGTGGTGCCTCCGAAGACTCTCTGATGCCTTTGTTAGGACAAGATTTTGAGAAAAATGGGGAGTGATGTGATATCAGTGTTTCAGTTATGAACTTGAAATTGAAGGTGATCTTGAATCCACATACCTTGGACATTTTATAGTGTTTCGGAGGCAAGTTGTCCACGTGCCTGGGATGGTATGATCCCTGAGATCTCGCTTCTCTGGCGAAGGGTCTTGTCGCGTGTTTAGGGACGGTTCAATCCCTCAAATTACGCTTACACTTCTGCATGAGGAGTCTGCGAGTGACGACGGTTATGTCAACTGCTTACCTACATGTTGTTTGGCCATTGGAGGGAGATTGTTCATTTGTCATGAGGCTACTGAAGGGTGATTTACTGGTGTGACCACGTGTCGTTCGGTTATTAGAGGGTGACTGTCCACATGTTATCAAGCTACTATAGGGTGGTTTATTGGCCGTACCAAATTGTATCTATTTTATCACAATCTTGGAAGAAGAAATTGTAGACACACAGTTTCTTTTCAATTAAGGTCACGAGTCCTCCCAACCATGGAAGCCTGCAAAATTGATGTCAGGATTGAGAACCTGATTTTGTTATTGCTTTTAGGCCAAAATACTACCAACTTTTAACAAAATTCGACACTTGACTATTTTTGTCAAAAGCCAAAAACTCATCGAAAGTCAATGTTATTCATTTAAAGAGTCAAACTGTCTTTTGAGAGAGTTTATGAAATTGTTTCTCATTTTTATAATATAATAAATTAAATGTTTTATTCTTAAAAAGAATCAAAAGCTAAAATAGAAAATTATTTGAGAATGTTTATGTTATTATTTTTGCTTTCTATAAAATAACAAATCAAATACCCTTGAAAATACAGTTTTAGAAAAGAAGCAAACACTAAAGGAAAACTCCTAAAAAACTGAATCAATTCTTCACGACTGTTTTACCAAACGCAAATTAGTTTTGAACTCCATATTTATTTTACCAAATGTTCTTTTGATGGCTACACCTTAACAATAGATGTTTTACCAAGAAGAAAACACCATCATAGGTTAGGTCACACTTGCCCTAATGCAGAAAAGCTGCAGATCAAGTTGGCACCAAAAGAATGCCTTCACACATTCTATCATTTCAACTTCGTTCATACTTCGAATGCAATGCAAACTGAAGCAGGAAACTTTTAATAATTTATTTATTATTGAAGAAGATTACTCTGCCACACCCCACAAGATGATTTGAGCATCAAACAAAATAACAGCTTCACTACCACTGGCAACTAAAGTTATTACAAACAAGGAAATAGGAAATACATGGTCTATGATCAATCTCTGAACGTTGGACTTGATACAATACTGAGACAACAAAACAATCCAATCCCGCCAACCCATCATGCGGCAACCTGGCCAAAGAGCCATTTGCGGATCTGCAATGAAAATAAACAAATTATGTTGAAACATAATGACCACAAAAAAAATCTGGAAAAAATATAACCAAAAAGATCACAAAAGAAAAACAGTAACAAGCGAATAAATGTGCAAGAATTTGATTCTTGAAGCACTTTGACATCATAAAAACTATTAGTCCTATCACCTCTTTGGGATACACTATATTGTGATATTATTAAAATTGAAACGGAATACTGAATGTGCAAAGAGTTGATTATTATTAGGCTATACCCAAGCAAGTTCCAAGAGATTTAAATTTTTATAAGTGTTCTATAAAACATCTGTAATCCTCACATTCACAAAAAATATGGAATGCTGAAGAGCATAAATAAGTGAATGCTTGAAAGATTTCAAATTATCAGAATACGTTTTTCCTATAAATCAGCCACATCAATGATTATCTTCACTCTTGTTTCCCTTTTCAAGATGAGTATTTGATGAAAGAATCAAAGTCAATATCACAGGTCGATGCGATGATAGGAGGCCACCACTAAACAAAAACACACAAAAATATGGTAATTTGGAATGGAAATATACCTCTGGAAGTTTTTTACGGAAAGCAACATCCAACCGTGCATTGAGTGTGTTCTCACAGACAATTTTTCCATCATGAGAAGCCAACACAACACCTCCAGAACTGCATAAAAATCAAATATCATATCATCAAGCTGCTCCACCATAGTTTCAAGATAAAAGGCGTAAATGTTTCTTATCATTTTACTCAAGTCTCTTTCATTTCTACTTTTTCCGAATGTATTAAACTTTAGATCTTAGTTTAGGTGGTGCCTTGGTGCTACTCTTTAGTCTTTCCCTATACTTCCAACGTAAACAGGTTCTGGTGCCTCCTTTTCGCTCTATATCTTTTCTTTTAGACAGCCTGATTAAGGAACAAACTTATGCAGGTTCCTTTAAAATATCAAAGGAGCCCTAACAGAAACAGCACTCGGTGCATGAACAATGAAAACAGGAAGGGCACCAAGAGTTTGGGTTTTTTTTTTTTTTTTTTTTTGAGGGGGGGGGGGGGAGGCGTTAATAAAAACCGCATAGTCATGTTATACAGGTGAGGCAGAATACAAAATCAGCTAGACCTCTTTTTAATATCCCAAACACCCCATTAAAACAGAAGATTATACATGAATAAATAAATGAAGCCCACCTATCCTCATAATTTCTAACTGGAAGAAAAATGATTACCAGAAAAGACCATGGGCATTATGATGGGTAGGAGCAGGTGGAAGATAAACATGGTTGTCAACTATTATCTCTGGAGAATGAACACCTGCTTTCTCTGCATATTCCTCCTTCGCTTCATCCAGCACAGAGTCCACCGAGGGCAGGTCATCTTTACGGCAACGCAGTAAGACAGAAGGTTCTTTCAGTCTAAGCAAACACTGCAACACAAAAACATTACCGTTGTCATCATTAAGTTCATTTCTTTCCCAAAGCACATGTTAAAAGGAACATTATATCCTCAATAATAGAATCCAAAACATAGATATAAAATAATCACAACCAAGGATAGAGAGACTCAAGCCATCAACACAAACAACAGGAACATAGATTCAAGATTCAAACTGGATTAAGAAACCACATGAAAAATGACTTGATATACAAAACCATAATCATGTCTTATTTTTTCATAGCAGAACTGATGACAAGACTTTCCTCAAAAGATGTTAGGATACACAAACAAGCCAATGGACCATAACCCAAAACTACATGATCCATGTTCAGACATACAGTTCCACCATTTCCTTAAGTGTCAAATAAAATTAGCCAGGCCTAACAACTATGATGGAGTAGTTGATGAACTTTGTTTCTACTGACCTGAACAATGAGATCTTTCAGAAGCTTCTTATACGTATGGTGTATAAGGTGATGATGGCTCACATTCAGAAGCTCCTTTGATGCTGCATCTTTCATGTCATTAATGACGTCGTCTTGAGCTTGAAGAACTTTGATCCGTGAGGCATTAAGTTGCATGGAGTACTCACTGCAGCAAACATTTATGACAAATTTTATTTTATTTACAGCATACATAAAATTTAAGGAAAAAATGAATTATATTCCATGATTCTAAAACAAAGAAAAGTGAGAAACTCACTCTTCCTTCACATCAATATATGAGGACAAAGTTGTTTTCTAGTCTAAATTCAATTTCACCCAAACTCCAAAATTAAAAAGTAGGCCATAACCATGGGAAATTTCTTCAATTTCCTCTTTATTCAGCTAAACTGCCTCATATTTTAAGAAAATCCACTTATATTAACAGAAATTAATTGAAACAGCCATCTTCCCCAAAATCAAGCCAATTCTCCAAATCTCAAAATCTACTGTCAAGTGAATATCTAAACCATGATTTCACTAACCACTCAATGACAATTCAAAACCAGGAGCTACGGATTTCAAAAAATGCCCCATGATCTTGATATCAAAGTTAACATACTCCAAATTAGTTTCACCGATCACACAAACACACAACCATAACAACTAATAAACCCATTAACCGATCTAAGATACTAAAATTGAATTAAACAGGCATTAATGGCCACAAAAAAAAATTAAAATTAAGAAAGTGAACTCGATAAAGAAACTTACATCTTCTTTCGAACTTCGACTTGCTTCTCCTTCTTCTCATACTCTTGCCTGATCTTTTTCTTCTCCGCCTCAACCAGCTGCAACTTCTCGATATTGAATTCCTGCGTTCACCATCACTCTTCAACATCAATTTCATATTAAATTTTAAATTATACACGGAGATCAAAGAAATCATCCGTACCAATTAAAAATAAAATAAACGATGAGATGCATAGAAAATTAAGGGAAAGATAAAGAAAATTGAGAAAATCGAAGAGAATAGAGTGAGTACTTCTTCAGCGGAGACGGAGATCTCGTTGGCCTTCTCTTCGGCTTCTTGGCGGATAAATCTCACCATCTGCTGGATCTGCTTGGATACATCTGCGTCGTTCATTTTCGAGGGGATCTTTGACTATCAAATCAGATGGAGATCGAAGAGAGTTTAGAGCAGATATTGAAACTCGATGCCTCTTCTTCGACGATCACGAATTGAGAGAATTTGTTTATAGAGGACAGTTTTATATGTCCTCGTGTACAGATGTGAACCATCATGAGCCGCTTGTTTTTAGCACTCCCTTCTGTTCTAGTTTTACTCCTTTCTGTATGACTTCGTTTTTTTTTTCAAGTAATTTTTTTACTGCTCATTAAATATGAAATCTTTTCTATCATGAGAGGTGCGCAAGGTAACACAATTCTCACTAGTCAATTTTTTTAGGAAATATTGTAAATATATTTCAATATTTTTATTATTTTTTTAATTTAACACGAGAAACAACTTGTTAAATAAATAAACCATAAAAAGTGAATTGAATATAACCTAATTGATAAACCGTAAAGACATTTTAAATATAATTTGGTATTAAAATATTTTTAAAGGTACTATGTAAGTATGAAATTTTGTGTTTTTTAGTTTATGTTGAAAATGTTGATTTTTTAATTACAAAATCTTTTAAATGACTTTTTCGGATCTATATTAAATAACGCAACGCACTTTTTAGTATTTTCTTATTCCTAAATATCACAATATCACTTTGATGCTTTTCTATAATTATGTAATTGGTAATTTTCAAATAAGATCTTGATTACATTTTTATTTTAGTTTTTTGGTTGTTGTATTAAAGATTTTGAATCAAATACGGCATTTTGGTGGAGATTCACATAAAAAAATATCTTTTTATTTTATAGATTTTTTCCTTTTTTTGGCTTTATTATGTTTTATTTTATTTTTTCCAAATGGAAATAGAATATTATTAATTTTGTGTTTGGATCTTAAATTTTTTTAAATGAATGAAAATCCACAAAAAATCATATTTTATTTTGTTTAAATGAGAAGAAAGAAATCAAAAAAATAATATATTTTAACAAAAATTTAAAGACCTCCCACATCTATAATATGCAATAGAAAAGATTATATTGTAAAGTTTCATAATCTAACAATACGAGCTAATAATTTTTTTTTTTTGTGATGAATATTATTGTGTTATAAATCATATCAAAATTGACTCATATCCACTATAATATGAATGTGTAATATTTGAGGTTTTAATGGATCAATTGGCTTTATTTTGTCAAATTTTTTAATAAAAAATTAAAAAATAAGTATTTACAAAGAATTTGACATTGATTTGAATATTAATAAAAAAAATCTAATGTCTGTATAAATTAAAAAAAATGAGCATAACATAATAAATAAAGAAGTTTTACAAAAAGTATTTACATTTTGTCGATTTTCTTTAAAAGAGACCGTGCATAAATTAAATATAAAATTTTAAGTTATATTTATTTGTTGAAATTGAAGTTAAAACGAATTTTTTTCTTCAATATTATAATAAATGAAAAACATCATAATTCATCTTAATTTTAATTTCGAACTCCAATGTTAAATGAACAAATGTGTCGGTAAAATATGTATAAACTTCTATTTTACAAGTATTTTGGTGTTTTAAAACAACTTTTAGAAGATACTTTAAACGAGAATGAGACAACTGGGGTAGAAATGCATCATTAAGAAAAGACCCGTTACTTTCTGTTAACATTTGTAGTAGACGAAACCGAAAACCACAAACAAAACCTTGAAGTAATCGGTTAATACGTCTCTTTCATCGACCAACATTCTTCATACTCACTCCTCCGTCTCATCAAAACCTCATCGTTCTCTTCTCAGATTCAAAAACTTAAAGCTTGATCGACCTGCTAATCTCTGTAGATCTACTTCACCAAATTCAAAACCTTTCAATCGCAGATTCACAGCCAAAAAATCAATTAGTCCTTTAAAGCTTTATATATATAAAGGGAGAGATATATATCACTTGAATTCTGTATATATATCTGTATCCAGTCAAAAATTACAAGCACATAGAAGAAATGCATAGCCGAGGATCGAGTCACAGGCTATCCGGCTCGGCTTTTCGGCCTCGGGTTTCGGCTCTTTTTTTTGCCATGTTTGCAACCATGGCTACGATTTACGTTGCTGGCCGGTGAGTTCACTTAATTCAATTATTAGTCTTATTATTTTGTTTGTTTTCTAATTTTTGTCTTTGAGGAGTGTTTTGATTAGAATGTATTATTGATAGCTTATGGCAGGATGCAGAGAGTAGGGTACACTTGATTGGAGAGCTTGATAAGAGAACTGGCCAGGAAAATTTTTCTCTCTATCATGCTAATAATTCTATCTTACAAATTAAGTTCTCTTGTGGTAATTGAATTGCCTGCTTTAATTTGTCTATAATCCATTCCCAAACAATGCATCTTCAATAAGTTGAATGCAATTCTTTTTATAGGTACTATTTTCTTTTAACAGGTATTAAATGTAACCTGATACTGTTGTTATGAAATGTTTAAGTGTATTGTGACTCCCGTGGTCTTTTGATTTTGTCAAGGCTTTGTTTCATAAACTTGGGTTAGATATGCATGTAAGGATGTAAGAATTGATCTCCTTATCGTGGATATTATTTGAAGATTTACTGATTTGGAAATGGACCTTGAGTTGCATATTGGATGGGGAACACTAAATTTAAAGAACTGAACTACACCCCAATTACGAGTTCCCCACCACGCCCAATATCATAGTTTGATAATGTATTGCTCAAATAAGTTAACCCAATGGGAGGAGTATGTAATATGTACATTTGTGGTTTTTCGACTGTTTATGAGTCAGTCTCTTGCCAAATTTTTGTGACTTGAACAGTGCCTTGATTTGTTTTTGTATGTGATTTGAACTTTTAGATATGATACATGGAAAGCACTTCCAATTGAGTTGGATAAAGAGCTGAAATTTACAAGGCAAATTGATTGTCCATTTTCAGGGTCATTATCTGTTGATGACACACTGAAAATTATAGCCTGCAGGTATTTTTTCATCTTTTTTTGCATTATTGCTCATAATTTACTTCTTATTATTACATACATTGGGTCCTATTCAATAAACTACATACAATATTAGGGTGATAATTCTGGTTCTTTTATTTTCAGAGAACAACAGAAAAAATTATCGGCCCTTGAGATGGAGTTGGCTGCAGCTAGGCGGGAAGGTTTTATTTCAAAACACTTGTCAGAAAAAGAAGGCACTAATACTAAGAGAACGCTTTTAAATGTCATATGAATTAAAACAACATTTGGTCGCAAGAAAAATAGGGATGCAATTCGGAAGGCGTGGATGTCAACGGGTAAAACTTCCTTTATGTTTCTTGGTTTCATGTTTTCTGATAGAAATATTGACTTGGATGATGATGTGTTAGTCCCTCAGAATCCAAATATTTTATTTGTTATTATTTTCTTGCATCCCATTTCAGTTTAGTAATAAGCCATACAGGGGATACTGGGAAACATTTGAGATGAAAATGTGGAAGTATAGCTTATGATCCTGACTTCCTGAGCTTTAGAGTAGTCTCATGGAACTTTGGAAGTGTATATTATGTGAACTGCAACTTTTGTAATCACATGCAAGCTCAAGAATCATTTGTTAAGTATGGCTAGAAGATACTATAAAGCATAATTTCTGTTTAATTAGCTATATTGTATATTAGGAGGCTACTTTATGGAGGAGTTATCTCATAAGAATATCTACAGTATTGCCGATGAGGCCTTGGCTCAATGGTTAAGGTTGTGGCCTTGGGTCTAAAGGCCCCAGGTTCGAGTGGCGTAGGTGTGTTTTACCAATAAAAAAAAGAATATCTGCAGTATCCAGAATCAAGATATGCTTTCGTGCTTCGAGATTTCCTAAGAATCGACTTAGTGAAATCCCATATTTTGTATGTCAGAAAAAAGAATGATCTGTCAGGTTCAGGATTGATCTCTGATAATGGTTCAGATCACATCAATCCATTTTATTCCATTTATTCCAATGCAAGGATTCAGCAATCACTTAGCCAAAATCATGAAACTATTCCTACGTTGTTGAATAGAAATCTGGAATGCCAATCTTTGATAATTTTGTCATCATCTAATTGTTTTCGAATGGGTCCATTCAATCATGTAAAATATCACAATGTGATAAAACAATCAATTAAAATTATAAAAAAAAAAATCCTACTGTATGGAGGAGTTTTCTTATAAGAATATCTGCAGTATCCAGAATCAAGATATGCTTTTGTGCTTCATGGGTGCTCATTGATTAATGGATACTATATTAGGAAACATGAAACGACTAAAATTAAGTATGGGCAGCGGACTGTGGTGATAAATATGTACATAGTTGTTAAAGGCGCAAGGCGCAAGGGCACCTAGGGCCTAGACGCGCCTGAAAGGTAAGGCATACACTTTTAGAAAACAGGCATAAAACATCTGAATGCAAACACGCTGAAAAGGTTCAATACTAGATTTCCAATACAAAGAGATTATCAATTACCAAGCATAGTTCAAGTTTTTGACACAAATACATTTACAACATAAGAGTTTAGTGTCACACAATCTAGTTTATTCTTTTATCGAGCTTCCCATATGTCACCAATCCATTATCTCTCTCTTTGCTCCCTTTGAGCCGAAACAACCACCACAGAACTAGTGAGAAAAAAGAAGAAAATAGAAAAGAGAGAAAAAAAACAGAGAGAATAGAATGGAAAAGAATGAAAGATGGGACTAGAAGAGAGAGAAAGAAGGATAGAATAGAGAAGCGGAAAAATGGAAAGAAGGGACAAGCAGAACGGAGAAGAACAGAACTGATCCAGTGGTTGAGAACTAGCTGACCTGTTTAACCTTTGTTTCTTGCTTCACCAGTGAGGAGGAGATGACAAGAGTAGAGCTATGATAGTCAACAATAACTGGCTAGGGTTAAGATGTGTTTGAGGAGATTTTATACTCTTGAGGTTGTTTCCAAGGATGCTGATGGTCTTGGGTTTTACTTTTACTTTTACCTATATCTGTTGTCTTGTTTCTCCTGTTTAGGCTTGCTATGTAAACTCTAGTTGCATGCCGCATAAATTCTCCCTTAAAACTCTTTTTAAATTGAAAAGCAATTCCAGTAAACTTGAAGGACGTAAACCTGAGAATTTTTATAATAGAAACATGACATATTCTGTATTGTTGTAATTCTTTTCCGGAATGTCCCTAGGTATTAAAAGTATCTTGCTGCCTTCGATATCCAAGTTTGTTCCCTCAGGTAGTAATTAACCTATAAGTACAATATGTCCAGGTGCTGCTTTAAAAAAACTGGAGGAGGAAAAGGGAATTGTTGTACGATTTGTGATAGGAAGAAGGTCTCTGTTTGATAATCTTTCGACCTCTCCCTCCCTCTCTCTATACATATATCTGTGTATGTAGACATATATGCCTATATTGTGTAAAGTTCTGGTGTAGCTAAATTTATTTTATATATCTCGCAGTGCAAATCGTGGAGACAGTTTGGACAGGGAGATTGACAATGAAAATCGGCAGAACAATGACTTCATTATTCTTGTATGTTCAACTCCTAGTTAGGCGGTTTGGAAATGTAGTTTTTTTAAATAATTTGGATTTTTAAGGAGAGTTGAGCTTAAATTAAAATGCTTCGTGCTTTTGGGTTTGATTGTTTGAAAGTTCTACCTATAGGATGAAGAACATGCCCTAGACTAACTATGAGAGCATCCAAACAATGTCAGTGTCCCATTTTTTAATCTCTTTGTATGTATGTTCTTAGTGTGTACCATTTATTGACCAACTGACTTACATATGTGCACATGCTACTTGTTGATTCATGTTTCATGTATGTTTTAACATGCTAAGAAGTATGACATTTTAGAGGAGCAAATATTAGCACGCCATGTTGTCCTTTTTGTGCCTTAACAGGATGGTCATGTGGAGGCACCTGAGGAGCTTCCAAAAAAGACGAAATTGTTCTTTAGTCATGCTGTTGAGAACTGGGATGCTGAGTTTTATGCTAAGGTCAATGATGATGTTTATGTTAATATTGGTATGTCATCGTTTAGTTCGTTCCGATCATGAACCATATAATGCATCCATGAAGAAATAAGATGGAACTTCAGTGTGCCCTTTCTTCCCAATTGATCCCTAGCATGTAGTATTAATTTAAGATTGTAAATGGCCAGTTCCTGCAGTGGTGCATACTTGGTTTTAGCTTGGAAACACTACTGTTAGCTTGCTTTGATTGTCAATGCTTAAGTAGAGGTTTGGCCTTTAGTAGAGCTTGATGGCCAGGAATAAATTTTGAGGTTTGGATAGTTTTTTAAGTATGATTGTTACAATATTAGTGGTTACTGTACACAGTGCGCTCCTAGTAATCTTAATTCTACACAAAAGAAGCGGGGTGTGGGGGGGGGGGGGGGGGGGAGAGAGAGAGAGAGAGAGAATGCTGGAATATAAGAAAAGACAACGCTTAGTGTTATTTCAAAAACTTGAATGGTTCTGTTAACGTTTGTGTTTAGGGTTTAGAGAGTGATTAGAGTTTCGAGAAAGAAAGGAAATAGAGAGATAGTAAACAATAAAACTGTTTACTAACTCTAAGGTTAGTAGTCATATATATAGAGAACTTAATATTATGAAATTACATCAATACCTTTAAACCCTAATACTCTCAACACTCTAACACTTCCCCTCAAGTTGGAGCATACCCCAACTTGTTACAACGATACCCATCCAATATGCTACAAATAAATTCAAACCCAAATAACAGCGAAACTCATAACAATTTGAGGCAATTAGGCCCAAGACAATAGTTAAGTCACCATGTCGGTACCACTTAACGATAATGGATCAACACGATCCATAAACAAGGTCCGTGGACATCGGACAAGCAAGACCCTCCACTTAGGGGTCAACTAGACAACAAAACAGACTAGAACGAGCTGCTTCATATGAGCTGAATCCACAAAACGGGTTGGATTGTGTCGAGGGGCAAATCTGACTTGGATCCGGGTCAGGTCAACACATAAACAAAAACCAAAAACTTTCTTTTCTTCACGCAGCATCACCACACATAACAGGGGACTCATAACCGGCAACAGGATGTCACAATTTCACCGGAAAGAAAGAAAACTGAACCTGTCGGAGATGAAACAAAAGTTGCTGGAGAAGAGGGAAAATACTTGAAGAACGTCGAAAAATTCGTTGGAAAAACATAATAGAAACTAAAAGTAGAATCTAAACCTAGCTATATATTTTTTTTTCCTTTGGTTTGCCTAAGAATACCACTAGGGTCCCAAACCATGGGCTCTAATACCATGTTAACGTTTGTGTTTAGGGTTTAGACAGTGATTAGGGTTTCGAGAAAGAAAGTAAATAGAGAGATAGTAAGCAGTAAAACTGGTTACTAACCCTAAGGTTAGTAGTCATATATATAGAAAACTTAATATTATGAAATTACATCAATACTTTTAAACCCTAATACTCTCAACACTCTAACAGGTTCAAAAACTAAAGAAACAATTTGCAATCTTTACCAATCCTTGTAACTTGTCCCTTATTGTTAAACAGATGGCCTGGGAGCATCGCTTTCCACTTATTTGGATAAGCTTCGTATTTATATTGGGTGTATTAAATCAGGAGAAGTTTTCACTCAGCCGTGAGTTACCTCATATTGTTTTCATCTATTGATAATTCCTTGAGGAGTGGAAACAATATCTTATTATAATTTGATATATGTTCCTTATATTATTGTCATATTACAGGACCCACAAATGGTATGAACCAGACTGGTGGAAATTTGGCGATGGAAAATCGTGAGTACTGGATTTTTTTATTTTTCTTGTAGCTTAAAACGGAAAAAAAAAGTAGTGATATTATAGTATTCTTATCAAGTAAGCAATCTACGTAAGCATGCCCTAACAATATGAGGGGATATTAATTAGCTTCTAAGTCTCTAACATGTAGCAAAGATAATTCTAGTTGCTTGAGTGGTGCTGCATGTTTAAATTAATGTCTTCTATAGG